>CM067516.1:4461001-4853501 GCA_034509495.1 Acestrorhynchus altus | reverse complement strand
CAGGCCCAGTCTAGTGGCTGTTTTGCAGGCCCAGTTTAGAGGCCTGGTTGAGAGGCTCTTTTGGAATCCAGGCCTGATTTAGAGGCTCTTTCAGAGGCCATGCTCAGTTTAGAGGCTCTTTTGGAAGCCAGGCCCTGTTTAGAGGCTCTTCTGGAACCTGGATTCGGTTTTGAGGCCAGATAGGTATTAGAGGCTCTTTCGCAGGCCCAGTTCAAAGGCCTGGTTTAGAGGCTCTTTTGGAGGCAAGGGCCAGTTTAGAGGCACTTTTAGAACATGGGTTGGGTTTAGAGGCTTGCTTTAAAGCCGAGGCCTGGATTAGTCCAGTTTAGAGGCCAGGCCCGGTTTAGAGACCCGATTAAGAGACCAGGCCGACATTAGAGCCCAGGCCCGAATTAGAGGCTTGATTTAAAGTCCAAGCCTGGTGAAGAGGCTCATTCATCAGACCTGGTCTAGAAGCTTGGTTCAGAGGCACTTTTGGAACCCAGGTTCGATTTAGAAACTCGGTTTAAAGCCGATCCCGGATTAGAGACCTGGTTAAGAGGCCTAGTTTAGAGGCCAGGTCTGGTGAAGAAGCTCGTTTCAGAGCCAATGTCCAGTTTACAGTGCAAACCTAGTTAAGAGGTTCATTCAAAAGTCACACGTGATTCAGTGGTTCAGTGGCTCTATCAGAGGCAAGGCCTGGTTTAGAGGCTCTTTCGCAGGCTAAGTTTAGAGGCCTGGTTGAGAGGCTCTTTTGGAGGTCAGACATCCTTGAGAGGCTCTTTCAGGGGCCACGGCCCGGATTAGGCACTCTTTCTCTGGCCAGGCCTGGTTTAGAGGCTCCGTTTGAGGCTAAGCCTGGTTTAGAGGCTCTTTCAGAGACCAGGTCCAGTTTAGAGGCTCTTTTGGAAGCCAGGCCCAGTTTAGAGGCCTGGTTTAGCGGCTCTTTCAGAGGCAAAGCCCAATTTAGAGGCACTTTTGGAACATGGGTTCAGTTTAGAGGATCACTTTAAAGCTGAAGCCTGGATCAGATGCCCAGTTTACAGCCCAGACTTGGTTAAGAGGCTCGGTTAAGAGGCCTGGTTTAGAGGCTCAGTTTAGAGACCCAGATTAGAGCCTAAGACCTATTTAGAGACTCGTTTAAGAGCCCAGACCTGGTTTAGAGGCCCAGTGTGCAGGCCAGGCACAGTTTAAAGGCCAGGCCCAGTTAAGAGGCTCTTTCAGAGGTAAGGCCTGGTTTAGAGGTACGGATTAGAGTCCAGACCTGGTTAAGAGGCTTTTTGGGGGCCATTGCCCAGTATAGAGGCTTGGTTTAGAGCCCAGGCCCAGTTTACAGGCCTGGATATTAGCCCAGGCCCAGGTTAGAGCCAAGGCCCAGTTTAGAATGCCAGCCATGGTTCAGAACCCAGGCCTGATTTAGAGGCCCGGTTTAGAGCCAAGGCCCAGTTTAGAGGCCAGGCACAGTTTAGAGGCCCACTGTAGAGACCCAGTTTAGAGGTTCTATCGGAATTCAGGCCTGGTTTAGAGGCCTAATTAGAGCCCAGACCTGGTTTAAAGGGTCAGTTTACAGGCCATGTCCAGTTTACATGCCCAGATTAGAGGCTAGGGCCAGTTTAGAAGTCCAGTTTAGAGCCTAGGCCCATTTAAGAGGCTCAATTAAGAGCCCAGGCCCAGTTTACTGACCCGGTTTAGAGTCCAAGACTGGTTTAGAGGCCAATTGGATGTCAGGCCTGGTTCAGATGCTGAGTTTAGAGCCCAGGCTGGGTTTAGAGGCCTGGATTAGAGCCCTGGCCTGGGTTAGAGGCCCAGTGTAGAGCCCAGACCTGGTTTAGAGGGTCAGTTTAGAGGCCAGGTTCAGTTTACTGGCTTAGATTAGAGCTTAGGCCTATTTAAGAGGTTTAGAGTTTAAGGGTTGAAGAGAGGGGCAGAGCTGTCAACCGATCAGTACCTGGTGGTGAGTTGGATCCGATGGCGAAGGGGCAGGCTGGAGAGACCTGGCAGGCCAAAACGTGTTCTTCAGGTCTGCTGGGAACATCTAGCTGAGCCCCCTGTCAGAGAAGCTTTCAACTCTCACCTCCGGGAGTGCTTCTCACAGCTACCTGGGGAGGCTGGGGACATCAAGTCTGAGTGGACCAGGTTCTCAGCCTCCATCGTTGATGCGGCCGTCCGGAGCTGTGGGCATAAGGTCACAGGTGCCTGCCGTGGCGGCAATCCCCGAACCCGGTGGTGGACACTGGAAGTAAGGGATGCCATCAAGCTGAAGAAGAAAACCTATCAGGCCATGCTGGTCTCTGGGTTTTCTGACGCAGCCGACAGGTACCGAGGGGCTAAGCGTGCTGCGGCTTGGGCGGTCAAGGAGACAAAAACCAGGTGCTGGCAGGAGTTCAGAGAGGCCTTGGAGAAGGACTATCGGTCTCCCCAAAGTGATTCTGGCAAACAATCCGGCGCCTCAGAAGGGGGAAGCAGTATCCTGCCGACACTGTTTACAGTGCGGGTGGGGAGCTGTTGACCTCAACTGGGGATATCGTTGGGCGGTGGAAGGAATACTTTCAGGATCTCCTCAACCCCACCGTCACGTCTTCTAATGAAGAAGGTGAGGCTGAGGACTCTGAGGTGGACTCACCCATCACCCGGGCCGAAGTCACTGAGGTGGTCTGTAAGCTCCTCAGTGTTGGGGCCCCAGGGGTGGATGAGATCCGCCCGGAGTATCTCAAGTCTCTAGATGCTGTTGGGCTGTCTTGGCTGACACACCTCTGCAGCATCGCGTGGCGGACATGGACAGTGCCCCTGGAGTGGCAGACCGGGGTGGTGGTTCCCCTGTTTAAAAAGGGGGACCGGGGACTTCCGGTAATGGCGACACGGTAGACAGACACTGCTTTTTAGTCTCTGAATTAAGAACAAACTCTACTCCCTTAAAAATCCATACAACAAACTCAAATAGAATACACAGATGTTTAAGAACAAGGTTAACTATGTCAGGTACAAGAAAGGGCAAAACTAAACTGGACAACCAATCTAACAAGCCTACAAAATCTTCACCAAGTAACAAACTCCATGCTAGTCCCATACTAGCAGCTTCTTCAGTGGAGGACAGCAAGAAGATGGACGCAACTAACTCCGGCCGAAGGGATATCCAAAATCAAGATGTTGTATTAGAGGCCATCAACTGCCTAAAGATTGAAAGCTTGGTGCGTAACAGGGAAGTTATTGATGGCATAGCCCAAATTAGATCGGATTTGGATGCTATCAAAAGCAGAATGACCACTGCTGAACAACGCATAGGAGACAGAGGATGTAACAGCACAGCTAACAGCAACGGTGTCTGAGTTGGAAGTTAAAGTGAAACAACTTACTGAAAAGAATCAAGACCTTGAGAATCGCTCACGCCGTTCTAATTTACGCATCATTGGGCTGGATGAAAAGGCGGAAGGTGCTGACGCTGAATCCTTTCTGGAGAAATGGCTCACCGAAGCCCTGGGATCAGAGAACTTCCCCCACCCGCTGCGGATTGAGCGAGCTCACCGCATCACAGGTGCTCGACCTGCCAGCTCTTCAGGCAAGCAGAAGCAGAGGCCAGCCACTGAACGTCCTAGACCCCTGATCGCGAAATTCCTCAACTTCAAAGATAAAGTGGGGGTGATGAACGCGGCACGGAAGAAGAAGATGATTATGTACAACAACCGACAGGTGAAGATTTTCTCTTACTTTTCAGCTGACGTTCAACACCAGCGGAATGCCTACTGTGCTGTGAAACAGACTCTATACTCTAAGGGAATAGAGTATGGTCTTCAGTACCCGGCCAAGCTCCGGGTGACATATAAGGGCAAAGTCATCATGTTCCTGACGCCGGAGAAGTGGATAAGTTTCTTCACAGCATTGAAGATGAATCTGGTTCAGAGTCAGGGTGATTTGTTGCTATAGGTGCAAATGTAATTTTGCAATAGAAATGCAATAGAATTGGTTACTTATTCTACAGTACAGGAGGTTGATTTGATTTAAAGAAGTTTACAAGTTTAAAAGAAAAAAAAATGACTCATTTTATTGGGCCTAATATTATTCTACTATTTCTTACCTTCAATGGCGTTGTTAACTAGGCTAAATGAATCATGATTGCACTGAGTAACCTATTCACTTTCAGAATTATTTAAAGTTTAACCGTATATATTTTATAGGCTATAGCCTACTCTAAAACATTCATTTGCCCTAATATAAAGGGGTGGTATTATTACATATATTTTATGAATACACAGAGACTAAAGGTGGTTAATTTAGTATATTTAAGTTACTTTTGCTCCTATTTAGGAGCCTATTTATTTAGCTGCTCACCCACCATCACCAATTGTAGAAATCTACTGTTAATATTATGTCCACCAGAAAATAAACATTACTTCAATACCCGAGTAATAGAACAGAGATGAAGGGGTCCAGTGTCCCCTAACTATGTATAAGTAGTTTGACCAGAGGAGGATGGGTCCTCCCCTTGTGAGCCTGGTTCCTCCCAAGGTTTCTTCCTCCAGCTGAGGGAGTTTTTCCTTGCCACTGTCGCCATGTGGCTTGCTCACTAGGGGATCTGTCATTTATACTTTGTTTCTGTTTTAACCTTTCTTATTTATTTATTTATTTATTTATTTATTTATTTATTTATTTATTTATTTATTTTATTTCTGTGAAGCTGCTCTGTGACAACTTCAGTTGTGAAGAGCGCTATAAAAAATAAATTTTGATTTTGATTTGATTTAGTGGAAGTTGGATTTACTTAGCTTAGACTGTAAAGTAGGCAGTCGATAGGTGGATGTTATCTTTTCAACATTTTGCATGTTCTAGCAAAATGTTTTTTGTGTGGTTCTTGTGTAAGTTCTTGTGTGAATATTGTCATTTTATTTCTTCTTCTTATTTTTTTGTATTTTTCTTTTTTCTGTTTCCCCTCATATTATTCATTTCCTCAGTACAGCTCATGCTCTTTGCAAAGCTCCCTATAGCATCCCCTAATGGCAGATAACCAGGTATGCAAATTAACATCATAGAACATAAGAGGCTTAGGCAGTTTGGTGAAAATAAAACAGGTGATGACTAGACTAAAACACTTGGCCTCTAGAATTATATTTCTACAGGAAACACACTTAGTCTGAAGTCATCAGAGTACGAACAAGGTGGCAGGGACAAGTGTTTGCTTCTAACTTCTCCTCCCATTCTAGAGGAGTAGCTATCTTAATTCATAAATCTATTCCAATCCAGATAATCTCAACTATCATGGACCCTGAGTGCAGATATGTAATTCTACAGGGCAGTTTACTTGGAAATTATGTAAATTTAGTTAATGCGTATGGGCCGAATAAGGATGATCCTGATTTTTACAAGAATATTTTTTTAACAATTTCAACCTTAAGCAGGGAAGTTATAATGGGGGGAGATTTCAATTGCGTTTTGAAACCTAATATGGACCGAGAGGGTGGTCAAGACTCGTCTCATAGTCATACAAGAAAGGTAATTCACCAGTTCATGGCAGAGCTGGGGCTGTGTGACGTATTTAGGAAACATAACCCAGATAAGAGAGAATTGTCATGCCACTCTACTACATACAATACCTATTCCAGAACTGATTATTTTCTCATTTCTAACATCTTACTATTTAAAACCAAGAGTTGTTATTACAATAGCATAATAATATCTGATCAAGCAGCAGTATCTTTAGAGTATAATGTTTCTAAAAAATATAATGGATCTCCTAGATGGAGATTTGATAACAAATGGCTACAAGATCCTGAGTTTGTACAGTTCCTTAATGCAAATATAGAGTTGTTTTTCAAGCTCAACAAAAATGAAACTTCATCGCTAATCAGATGGGATGCCTTTAAGGCTTATATCAGAGGGCAAATAATAAGCTATACCAGTTTTAAATCTAAAGAATTTAAAAAGAAGCTATTAGAAATTGAAAAAGAAATTAAAACATTAGAAGAGCAAATTGTAACTAATAAGACACCATCGGTAGAGCAAAGATTAACCACACTTAGAGCCCAGTGTAATGAAATATCAGTATCAGGCCTTAAATAATCTAAATAATTAAAACAACAATTCTATGATCAGGGGGAAAAGGCAGGCAAATTACTTGCCTGGTGCATTAAAACTCTACAGAATGAGAGATCAATACATGAGATAGAAAAATTAAATGGAACAATTACTTGAGACCCCAAAGAAATAAATGAAACCTTCCAGAAATTCTATGAAACACTTTACAAATCTGATTTCTCAGCTGATAAAACATCTTTAAATGGTTTTCTTGATGCCCTGGACTTCCCTACTCTTTCACAAGAAGACATGGAAACTCTAGAGAGACCATTAGAGTTAGAGGAGTTTTATAGTGCCCTTATGTCTATGCAAAGTGGGAAAACTGCTGGCCCAGACGGGCTCCCAATTGAAATATATAAGACCTTTAAAAATATGTTGATACCCCACTTATTCAATATGCTTGAAGAAGCCTTTAGAACAAACTCCTTACCACCTTCCTTCTCTACAGCCCTCATCACTACAATATTGAAACCTGGCAAGTCACCTACTAAATGTGAATCCTACCGACCCATTTCCCTCTTAAACTCAGATACGAAACTAATTGCTAAGGTCATTGCATGGAGATTGGAGAAACTCCTACCTAGCCTGATTCACGAAGATCAAAATGGATTCGTAGTAGGAAGACAAGCTTTTCACAATTTTAGAAGAGTCTTAAATATTATTAATATAGAAGATGAATGCCCCGATGTGGCCCTACTCTCCCTAGATTGTGAGAAGGCCTTTGACAGGCTGGAATGGCAATATTTATTTGATATACTCCCTAGATTTTGCTTGGGACAAAACATTATCAAATGGGTGAAGTTATTATACAATAGACCCACTGCAGCAGTCTTGACAAACTCTATGACGTCCAAACCATTCAAACTTACCAGAGGAACATGTCAAGGATGTCCTCTGTCGCCCCTTTTGTTTGTATTGTCCATAGAACCATTGGCCCTAACAATTAGATCACACCCTCTGATAAGGGGAGTAACTATAGGAAACTGTGAACACAGAATTAGCCTCTTTGCAGATGACATCATACTCTTTTTGAAAAATCTGACACAATCCCCTCCTGCCTTTCTATACATAATAACAACTTTTGGTAAAATCTCTGGCTATAAAGTCAACAAAACCAAATCTAATATTATGTTTCTAAATGACAAAGAAAGAAATAACCCAACAGTGGGGCGCGAATTTCATAATGCATCCAAGGGCTTTAAGTACTTGGGGATACAAGTCACCCCCAAAATACATGACATCTCAGAAAATTATAACCCAATTCTATCTTCTATCAGTAATACTCTAAAGAGATGGGCAGACCTCCCCATATCTCTAATTGGTCGGGTAAACATAGTTAAAATGAATATCTTACCAAAATTCTTGTATCTTTTTCAATCTATCCCACTTAGTCCCCCACCCTCCCTATTTCCTAAACTGAAGGAATTAATAACTAATTTTATTTGGAATAATAGGCACCCAAGACTTAGGATGTCCTTACTTTATTATAGAGGGGATCTACAAGTGACAAACTTTCTGTGGTATTACTGGGCAGCCCAGATCAAGGCAATTATGCACTGGTTCTCAAATGAACCCAAGAATTCATGGGTCGAAATAGAAAATTGTACCACATCCCCCTTGCCATTAAAGTTATATTTATTTTCTGATTCATTAAAAAACCTGTTAAAGAATACACACAATCCCTTTGTTAAAAACTCCATCATAGTCTGGCACAAAGTACAGACACGTTTAGGCATAGACCCAGATCTATCAGGGTTCACCCCAATTTGGGGAAACCACCGATTTCCAGCAGGAATAAATGACCCAGGGTTCAAATTATGGGCAATGAAAGGTATTAGTAAAATTAGGGACATGTACAATGCAAATCAGGTATTGTATAGCTTTGAGGAATTACATGGTGCTTACAATATACCCAGGAACCACATCTTCAAATATTTGCAAATCAGGAGTTATATTTTGAAAAAATACAAACAACAGATAAACAAACCACCACTGTCCAGTCATGAAGAGGTTATCCTAAATCATATGTACAGTCGTGGTCAGGTTTCTGTTACTTATAGCTTAATTGTGGAAAACTCCAATGAATCTTCAACTGACAACAGAATGAAGTGGTCCAGTGACATGAACACAGAAATTTCTGAGGACGAATGGAAAATGGTGTGTCGCACAGCACAGACTCAAACTATCAATACCAGATTTAAACTTATACAGTATAAATGGATCATGCGTACATATATAACTCCCTCCATTTTGCACCACTTCAATAACAATAACCCTGATCTTTGCATTAAGTGTGGTCTAGAGAAGGGCACACTTTATCACTGCCTGTGGAACTGCCCTAAAATTAGGGAATTTTGGGAAAAGGTAATAGAACGTGTCTCTAACATTAGCTCCACCAGATTGCCTGTCTGTCCTAAGTTGTTCATTCTTGGACTTGTCCCAACAGACTTAAGATTGTCTAATGCAGATAAAAAGATGGTTTATATGTGCTCTTTACAAGCTAAACACTGTACTGCCATCTCATGGAAAGCTATGGAGGCACCTTCTGTCAATGTTTGGTTCAAGACCCTTTCCAACACTCTAGCCATGGAAAAATTGACTTATGCTTCTTCCCCTTCTTCTTCTTTTTTTTCCCCTCTTTCTTTAATGTTGTTTTGTTTCTGCATTTTATTAAAAAATGTATTTTTCCTTCTATGATGCTAAATATATGTCTATATGATTTATGTTGTTGTATAAGTTGGAAAAATAAATAAAATTATTTTAAAAAAAGGGGGACCGGAGAGTGTGTTCCAACTATAGGGGGATCACTCTTCTTGGCCTCCCCGGGAAAGTCTATGCCAGGGTACTGGAGAGACGAATTTGGCCGCTAGTCGAACCTTGGATTCAGGAGGAACAATGCGGTTTTCGTCCTGGTCGAGGAACACTGGACCAGCTCTACAGCCTCCAGAGGGTGCTCGAGGGTTCATGGGAGATTGCCCAACCAGTCCACATGTGTTTTGTGGAGTTGGAGAAAGCATTAGACCGTGTCCCTCGCGGTATTCTGTGGGGGGGTGCTCCCGGAATACGGGGTCCAGGGCCCTCTGTTAAGGGCTGTCAGGTCTTTGTACGACCGGAGCAGGAGCTTGGATCGCATTGCAGTAAATCGGGCCTGTTCCCTGTTTAGAGGCTCAGTTTAGAGTCCAGGATTGATTTACAGGCCCAACTTAGACCAGTCCCAGTTAAGAGGCTCTTTCTGAAAGGCCAGACCTGCTGTAGAGGTGCCGTTAGAGCCCAGGCCCGGTGTAGAGGCCCGGATTAGAAGCTCAGATTCAAGGCCAGGTCCAGTTTTGAGGCCCTATTTAGAGGACTGGATTAGAGGCCAGGATTAGAGTCCAAGCCTCATTAAAAGGCAGAGAATAGAGCCCAGGCACAGTTTAGACGCTCAGTTTAGAATCCAAGCCTGATTTAGAGTCTCATTCGGGGGTCAGGTCTGGTTCAGAGGCTGAGATTAGAGTTTCAAAGCCCACTTTAGAGGCCCGGATTAGAGCCCAGGCTCAGTTTAGAGGCTTGGTTTAGAATCCAGCCCTGGTTTAGAGGCCCGGTTTTGAAGCCAGGTCCTGCTTAGAGCCTAAGTCTAGTTTAGAGGCTTGGTTTAGAGACCAGATCTGGTTAAGAGGCCAAGTTTAGAGGCCAAGTCCAGTTTAGAGGTTTGGATAAGAGCCAAGGCACGGTTTAGAGGCCCGGATTAGAGCACAGGCTCAGATTTAAAGTTTGGTTTAGAGCCCAGGCTCAGTTTAGATCCCAGGCTCAGTTGACAGGTTTGTTTTGGAGCCCAGGCTCGGTTTACAGGTTTGGTTTAGAGCCCAGGCTCAGTTTAAAGGTATGGATTAGAGACCAGTCCCGGTTAAAAGGCATGAATTAGAACCCAGTGCCAGTTTACCAGTTAGGGTTAGAACCCAGGCTCTGTCAACAGGTTTGGATTAGAGCCTAGTCCCGGTTTAGAGGCCCAAATTAGGGCCCAGTCCCAGTTTACAGATTCGGTTTAGAGGCTAGGCTCGATTTACAGGTTCGGTTTAGAGCCCAGTTCCAGTTTACAGGTTCGGTTTTTAATGGCCAGGCTCGATTTAAGGGTTCGGTTAAACGCTTAGTTTATAGGTTTGGTTAAGGTCCAGTTTAGAGACCTGGTTAACAGCAATTGCCCAGTTTACAGGCCCGGTTTAAAGCCCAGGTCTGGTTTAGAGGTTTGGATTAGCACCCAGGTCTGGTTTATAGGTTTGGTTTAGAGCCCAGGCTAAATTTAGAGGTTCGGATTAGAGCCCAGTCCTGGTTAAAAGGCCCAGATTAGACCCCAGTCTCAGTTTACATCTTAGATTTAGAGCCCATGCTTGGTTAACAGGATAAGATTAGAGCCCAGGCTCGGTTTACAGGTTCGGATTGGAGCCCAGGCCCAGTTTAGAGGCCCGGATTAGAGCCGAGTCCTGGTTTAGAGCCAAGGCCCAGTTTAGAAGTTCAGTTAAAAGCTCATGCCCAGTTTAGAGGTTTGGTTTAGAGCCCAGGCCCAGTTTACAGGTTTGGTTTAGAGCCCAGACTCAGTTAACAGGTCCGGATTAGAGCCCAGACTTGGTTTACAGGTTCGAATTAGAGCCCAGGCCCAGTTGACATTTTTGGTTTAGAGGCCTGAATTACAGCCCAGTTCTGGATTAGAGCCATGGATCAGTTTAAAGGCCCGGTTTACAGCCAAGGTCCAGTTAACAGGTTTCGTTTAGACCCCAGGCTCAGTTTAGCGGTTCGGATTAGAGCCCAGTCCCAGTTAAAAGGCCCAGATTAGAGCCCAGTCCCAGTTTACAATTTAGGATTAGAGGCCAGACTCAGTTTACAGGTTCAGTTAAGAGCCCAGGCCTGGTATACAGGTTCGGTTTAGAGCACAGGCTCAGTTTACAGGTTTGGATTAGAACCCAGGTTCGGTTTACAGGTTAGGTTTAGAGCCTAGGCTCAATTTACAGGTTTGTTTAAAAGCCCAGGCTTGATTTACAGGTTCATATGAGAGCCCCGTCTCGATTTATAGGTTCGGATGAGAGCCCAGACCCGGTTTACAGTTTCAATTTAGAGCCCAGGCTCAGTTTACATGTCTGATTAAGAGCCCAGGCTCAATTTACAGGTTCGTTTTACAGCACAGGCCCTGTTTACAGGTTTTGTTTAGAGCTCAGGCTCAGTTTAGAAGTTTGGATTAGAGCCCAGTCCCAGTTTTGAGGCCCGGATTAGAGCCCAGGCTCAGATTAGAGGTTTGGTTTAGAGCTCAGGGTCGGTTGACAAGTTTGGTTTGGAGCCCAGGCCCAGTTAACAGGTTCAGGTTAGAGCCCAGGCTCGGTTTAGAGGTTCGGATTAGAGCCCAGTCACAGTTAAAAGGCCCAGATTAGAGCCCAGTTAAAAATCCCAGATTAGAGCCCAGGCTCAGATTAGAGGTTTGGTTTAGAGCCCAGGCTCAATTTACAGGTTCAATTAAGAGCCCAGGCTGGGTTTACAGGTTTGGTTTAGAGGTACGGATTAGAGCCCAGGCTAGGTTTACAGGTTTGGTTAAGAGCCCAGGCCTGGTTAACAGGTTCGGATTAGAGTCCAGGCTCAATTAACAGGTTCAGATTAGAGCCCAGTCCCGGTTTACAGGTTAGGTTTAGAGGCCAGGCTTGATTTACAGGTTCATTTTAGAGCCCAGGCCTGGTTAACAGGTTTGGTTTGGAGCACAGGCCCGGTTTAGAGGCTCAGTTTAGAGGCCCAGATAAGAGCCAAGTCCCGGTTTAGAAGTTTGGTTAAAAGCTCAGGCCAGTTTACAGGTTTGGTTTAGAGCCCAGGCCTTGAATACAGGTTTGGTTTAAAGCCCATGCTTGGTGTACAGGTTTGGTTTGGAGCCCAGGCTCAGTTTAGAGGTTGGGATTAGAGCTCAGTACCAGTTTACAGTTTAGGATTAGAGCCCAGGCTCGGTTTACAAGTTGGGTAAAGAGCCCAGGTTTGCATACAGGTTTGGTTTAGAGTTTCGGATAAGAGCCTACTTCCAGTTTACAAGTTAGGTTTAGAGTCCAGGCTTGGTTTACAGGTTCGATTTAGAGCTCAGGCCTGGTAAACAGGTTCAGATTAGAGTACAGGCCCGCTTTACAGATTCGGATTAGAGCCCAGTCCCGGTTTACAGGTTCAGATTAGAGCCCAGGCCCGGTTTGCAGGTTCAGTTTAGAACCCAGGCCCGGTTTGCAGATTCGATTTAGAGCCCCAGCCCAGTGTACAGGTTCAGGTTAGAGCCCAGGCCTGGATTGCAGGTTCGGTTTAAGACCCATAATCAGTTTAGAGACTCAGTTTAGAGCCATGGCCCAGTTTACAGACCCTGTTTAGAGCTCAGGTCCGGTTTAGAGGTTTCGTTTAGAGCCCAGCCCCAGTTTCCAGCTTCGGATGTGAGCCAAGTCTTGGTTTAGAGGATCAGATTAGAGCCCAGTACCAGATAACAGATTTAGAGCCCGGGCTCGATTTACAGGTTCGGTTAAGAACAGGTTTGGATTAGAGTCCAGTCCCATTTTACAGGTTAAGATTAGAGCCCAGGCCCTGTTCAAAGGCCCAGTTAAGAGCCATGACCTACTTTACAGGCCCAGATTAGAGCTCAGGTCCGATCTAGAGGATTTGTTTAGAGCCCCAGTCTGGTTTACAGCTTCGGTTAAAGCTCAGGCTCAATTTAGAGTCCTAGCCCATGGCCTGATTTACAGGTTAGGTTTAGAGCCCAGTCTCGGTTTACAGGTTCGATTTAGAGCCCAGGCTCGGTTTACAGGTTCAGATTAGAGCCCAGTACCAGTTAACAGGTTAGTTTTAGAGCCTAGGCTCGATTTACAGGTTCGGTTTAGAGCCCAGGCCCAGTTTACAGGTTTGATTTAGAGCCCAGGCTCGGTTTACAGAATTGGTTTAGAGCCCAGTCTTGGTTTACAGGTACGGATTAGAGCCTACTTTCAGGTTACAAGTTAGGTTGAGAGCCCAGGCTTGATTTACAGGTTCTGTGTAGATCCCAGGTGCAGTTTACAGGTTCGGTTTAGAGCCCAGGCTTGGTTTACAGGTTCGATTTTGAGCCCAGGCCCAGTTTACAGGTTCGGATTAGAGCAAAGGCTCAGTTTAGAGGTTTCATTCAGAGCCAAAGCCCAGTTAATAGGTTTGGATTAGAGCCCAGGATTGGTTTACAGGTTTGGTTTAGAGCCCAGGCCCGGTTTACAGATTCGATTAGAGCCCAAACCCAGTTCAGTGGCCCGGATTGGGGCCAAGTTCCAGTATACAGGTTAAGTTTAGAGCCCAGGCTAGATTTACAGGTTCAGTTTAGAGCACAGGCTGGGTTTACAGGTTCAATTTAAAGGCCAGGCTCGGTTTACAGGTTCGACTTAGAGCCCAGCCCTGGTTTAGAGGTTAGGATTAGGGCCCAGGCCTGGTTTAGAGGTAAGGATTAGAGCCTAAATTTGGTTTACAAGTTCGATTAGAGCCCAGTTCCAGTTTACAGGTTAGGTTTAGAGCCCAGCCTTGATTTACAGGTTCGGTTTAGAGCTCAGGCTTGATTTACAGGTTCGATTTAGAGCACAGGGTCAGTTTACAGGTTCGATTTAGAACCCAGGCTCGATTTACAGGTTTGGTTAAGAGCCCAGGCTCAGTTTACAAGTTCGGTTTACAGGTTTGGATTAGAGCCTAGGTCCAGTTTAAAGACCCGGTTTAGAGTCCTGGTCTGGTTTAGAGGTTTGGTTTAGAGCCCAATCCCAGTTCAGAGGCCCGGATTACAGCCAAGTTCCAGTATACAGGTTAAATTGAGAGGCAAGGCTAGATTTACAGGTCCGGTTTAGAGCACAGGCAGGGTTTACAGGTTCAATTTATAGCCCAGGCTCAGTTTACAGGTTCGATTAGAGCCCAGGTTTAGAGCCTAGGCCTGGTTTACAAATTCAGATTAGAGCCCAGTCCCAGTTTAGAGACCTGGATATGAACCCAGTCCCAGTTACCAGGTTAGGATAAGAGCCCAGGCTCAGTTTACAGGTACAAATTGGAGCCTAGTTCCAGTTTATAGGTTAGGTTTAGAGCCCATGCCTGGTTTACAGGTTCGGATTAGATCCCAGGCCCTGTTCAAAGGCTAGGTTAAGAGGCCCTGATTAGAGTCCAGGCTCGGGTTACAGATTTGGTGTTGAGCCCAGGCCCAGTTTACAGTTTCGGTTTAGAGCCCAGGCTTGGTTTACAGGTTTGTTGTAGAGCCCTGGCCCAGTTTACAAGTTTGGTTTAGGGCCCGGGCCCAGTTTACAGGTTTGGTTTAGAGTCCAGGCCGGGTTTACAGGTTCGGTTTAAAGGGTGTTTTGGAGGGCAAACGTGAGAAAATGGTGTTTACGTCATTTTAGTAAATTTCCGGGAGACTTGGCCAAACCATGCCCATACTGCGCATGCGCTGCACAAATAACGTAAGAGGCGTGGCGGCGCCTGCAGATGTTTATTACGCAAGTAGCGTAACCTCTCCTGCACGCTCCTCCTCCTCCTTCTCTTCTTCTTCTTCTTCTTCATCCAGTCCGGAGCAGACCTGACCTGAGCGAGCCGAGCCGAGCCGAGCCGAGACGAGCAGAGGAGCTGAGGAGCTGAGGTTTGAACTGTTTTTCAGTGATGTTTTACAGACATCACCATCAGTGAGAGACTCACAGCCGAGCTTTAATACAGACCATATATACACACACACACACACACACACACTCTCTCTCTCTCTCTCTCTCTCTCTCTCGCTATCTCTCTAATACACACACTGATACTGCTAGTGGTGATAATGATGGTGTGTGTTGTGTTGAATGATGATGAAGGTGGTGGTGGTGCTGGTGGTGGTGTGTTTTGTGTTGTATGGTGGTGGTGGTGGTGGTGGTGGTGGTGATGATGGGGGACAGACCCTCCACTAGTTTGTTAGCGCGGCCTGTTAGCATAGCAGTGCAGCTGCATTCAGGGACACTGTTGATGGACAGTGTGGGACAGTGGGATTGTATTGAAGGATAGTGTTGAGGGACAGTGGGATGGTGTTGAAGGACAGTGCTGTGGGATGGTGTTGAAGGATAGTGTTCAGGGACAGTGGGATGGTGTTGAAGGACAGTGCTGTGGGATGGTGTTGAAGGATGGTGTTGAGGGACAGTGGGATGGTGTTGAGGGACAGTGGGATGGTGTTGAGGGACAGTGGGATGGTGTTGAAGGATAGTGTTATGGGAGAATGTTGAGGAATGGTGTAACAGTGTTGAAGGACACTGTAGTCAGACAGTGTAACAGTGTTGAGGGACCGTGTTGACGGATGGTGTAACTGTGTTAAGGGACAGTGTTGTGGGACAGTGTAACAGTGTTGAGGGATGGTGTAACAGTTGAGGGATAATGATGAGGCACTGTGTACAGGCACTATAAATGTGTTGCTGGGTTGATGGTCACTGACAAATAGTGTTGAGGGAGGGTGTAACAGTGTTGAAGGGCCCTGTTGAGGGATGATGTAACAGTATTAAGGGACTGTGTTGATGGACAGTGTAACAGTGTTGAGGGACAGTGAGTGACGGTGTAGGACTTAAGGGATAATATTTAGAGATGGTGTTGAGGGACAGTTGGATGGTGTTGAGGGATGGTGTAACAGTGAGGGACGATGGGATGTTGAGAGGGACAGTGGAATGGTGTTGAGGGACGGGGTAACAGTTTTGAGGGACAGTGTTGTGAGACAGTGTAACAGTTTAGGGATGATGTTGTTAATTGTAGCAGTATTGAGGGACAGTGGGATATTGTTGAATGATGGTGTTGATGGACGATGTAGCAGTTTTGAGGGATAATGTTGGGGGACAGTGTAACAGTATTGAGGGGCACTGTTGTGTAACAGTGTTGAGGGACGCTGTTAAGTGTTAATGTTGAGGGATGGTGTAACAGTATTGGTAAAGTAAGAGACAGTGGGAAGGTGTTGAGGGACGGTGTAACAGTGTGGGAGGGTGTTGAGGGGCAGTGTAACAGTGTGGGAGGGTGTTGAGGGGCAGTGTAACAGTGTTGAGGGTGGTTGTTGAGGGGCAGTGTAACAGTGTTGAGGGTGGTTGTTGAGGGGCAGTGTAACAGTGTTGAGGGGCGGCGTATCAGTGTTGAGGGAGGTTGTTGAGGGCCGGTGTAACAGTTTTGAGGGGTGGTGTAACGGTGTTTAGGGATGGTGTTGAAGGGTGGTGTTGGGGCGGTAATGCTGAAACCTCTCCAGCCTTTAGTTTGTTAAGCAGATAATGAAGCTAGCCCTGTAGCACTTTTAGCATGGATAGCAGGGCAGCTGGATATGTAGTTTTGTCTCAAACAGCTTCATTACTGATCTCTGATCAGTGTGTCTTCCATTGTTTTAATTGTCTTTTAGTCTGAGGACCTTTAGCTCTGAACATCTGAAAGATTGGAGGAGGAGATCTGTATGTGGGTTAAAATGTGTTTGTAAAGTTGAGACAGTTTATTGGTCCAGATGGAAATGAAGGCACCCAGTAGCTTAGATACACGAGCAGAAAAATATACAATAAATGAAGATCTAATGCAATATAATAGAGATGTAGAAACTATACTAATGAAACCAAAAAAAAACAAAAACAAGAATCAGTAACTTGAATCCTGTGGTGAACCTAAAACTGGATGATCCAAAAATGTTTTTTATTAAAAATGCATTGCAGTAACCGATTCCCTTGATTTAACAATTACAATCATTTAATAAATTCAATCAATTCCATCAATTGAAAAAAAAACATTCCCTCCATTTACTAAAGTTTCTCCCACAATTTAGAGAGGAAGCTTTAGTTCACCTGGTTGAACAGTTTATTAAAGTCAGGGATGTCATCTGAAACTGGTACCTGCTGAAATAAATAATTCCAGAAAAGCTAAATAGTATATGAATTGTCCGATAAAGTCTGACTTGGAATGTCGTACATTGCTCCGCTGGCATGACGAGCCACTGCTGGTTCACACTCACAGAAACAGAATATTGTCCTGCAAGTTTAGAATCACCTGAAGATTTTAAATGCATAGAAACTTTTATTTTAGAAACTAGACTAAGATAATTATTACAAACAACTGAGGAAAAATAATGACTTGCTCTGATATAAAACATTTTTTATGTGGATGCTGGATTATAATTCTTGACTAATTTGAAAAAAAATGAAAGAAAGAAAAGTGAATAAACTAGACTGGTTAACCACTGCTGGACCACACGAGTTACTGAACAAAACGCCAGTGGGCCACCAATTTTGCCATCAGCGACTCACAGATAACCTCTTGTTATCTGGGTAGATCATATCTGAGAGTCTTATGTGAAACCTGGACACAGGTTGCCTTATTGGAATATATTAACATTAGCTTTAGTGTGAAAGTGATGTGAAGGTCGTTGTGGAAAGAGAGCAGAGAAGGTCTAGCTTGTCAGACTAAATCAGGTCAGTGACGTTACATGCTCTTCAACTCAATCCTACAAGTTAAAGCTCATTTGTTGCAACAGGGCAGCTTTCTGGTTCATAGTGGTAGGTCAGTGATTCACTAATTTCAGCTGACTGGATACTCGGTCCAGTAACTCTGATGTTCCTTAAGACTGTATATTCTTCTTATGATCCACAGATTATTACCACCGAAAATAACAGCTCGGCTGTTCTGTTATGCTCCGTTTGGACTGATGTGCCCTTGAGCGATGCACCTAACTCCCAAACAGCTACCCAGGTGCCACAGGCTGCCCACTGCTCATTAGTGTATCACTGCAAGGGCTGGGCAATATGGACACAAAATCCCGATATAGTTGAGCTGCACGCCAATAAATGAAATGAAAAATTAGGACACCTCATGAAACCCTTTGTCTTTAATATATTTAATCATTTTTACATATACTGTCTTTGCTCCTATTGGGTGTTATTCTTTACAGCTCTGTTTCTTTCTTTACCGTGTTTTGCAGATAATGGCTGTTCCCCCAACATATGTTGACCTAGGAAAGTCTGCCAAGGATGTCTTCACCAAAGGATATGGTGGGTATTGGTTTGATTGGTATTCCGCTGCACTGCTCATACACCCTCAAATGAGCCAGGTTACTAAAATGACTGGTCGGTCAGTGTACAGGGCCAAAGGACCAATGTTTGGGTTAAATGAGTAGCTTATTGCATGAACAGAGATTAATGAACTGCCTTATAAAGACCTGTTAAGAGTGAAATGTTTGACTACATTTCTGGTACAAATGAAAAAATCTAGTCTTTGATTTTAATCAGACCTTTGGAGTTGATTTAAACATTTATTATTAAATATTTTGAATGCCATAAATCGAGCCCAGGTAAAATAGTAATCTGAAAATTGAGAGCAGGCATGTGTGGAACTGTGTGAACTGGTCTCTTTATGTATTTTTCTTTTTAGATTATCTGAACATTTACTAATGAATGATTTACTAATATTAATTTAAGTGAAACATTGGAAATGTAAATTTTTTGTTGCGTTTTTGGCACAAATTAAAATATCACGGTACCTATTATTTATACCTACTATTATTTTATTTTCTCAAGGCTTTGGTCTGATCAAGTTGGATTTGAAAACAAAGTCAGAAAATGGATTGGTAAGTAATCCACAGTTTACCCTTGTTCACATAACACAGGAACTAACTGGTTCACCTTGGCAGATCATTTTAGTATTTGGTATGCAATTATAAAATTCATTACAACTTATGAACATTAAAACTTAAAGAAAATACATATAACATGGAACAAACGTCATGATAGTCTCAATTGCCTCACCTACACACATGGACAAAATTGTTCCTGGACATGACTGCAAGAGAAAAATTGATGATAAATTGTAGAAATATTATGAATGGTAACCAAAGAACCCAGAACAACTTCTAAGAGATTAGAAGTGACCTCCAAGATCAAGGTACATCCATGTCAGATCACACCACATCACTGTTTAAGCCAAAGTGGACTTAATGGAAGATGATGATGAAGAAAGCTTCTGGGTGAATGTGCTTTGGACAGATGGTCAGTCACATCAGCTCAGTGTTCACAAATGCAAAAATGTAACATATATTCAAGAAGAGAACACGTACATAATGTGAAACATGGTGGAGGTTGAGTTATTTTTTGGGGCTGCTTTGCTGTATCAGGCAAAGGGGGTACTGAATCTGTGAAGGGAACAATGACATCTCAGACCATCAAGGCATTCTGGAGCAAAATGTACTGCCCAAGTGTCTGAAAGCTTGGTCCCAGTGACAGGTCATGAGTCCTCCAACAGGACATCGACCCAAAATGCACAGCTAAAACAACTGAGAATGGCTAAGCATTGGACTATTCTGTAGTAGCTTTCTGTGAGCCCTGATTTAATTGCTACTGAACATCTGCAGAAGGAGCTGAAATATGCAGGCTGGGGAAGACACTCTTCAAATCTGAACTGGAGCAGTTTCAGAATTTGCTTGATTGCAACGATTGCCTCAAAAGGTTGCTCAACAAAATATTAAGTTATGGGTTTCATTATTTTTGTGCAGGCCAGTTTTATTATTATTATTATTATTATTATTATTATTATTAATAATAATAATAATAATAATAATAATAGTAATAGTAATAGTAATAATAAACATATTAAATCACTACTTCTGAATTGTTTTTCATTAAATTGTGTTCATTTTCAGTGCATTTTTAAATGACTTTTGTCCGTTTTGAGTTATTTAAGTGAGGAAAGGGTTTGTCTGTGTTTGTCTTAGAGGTGAAGAATAGTTACTCAGCTAATACACATCTTAAGTGCCCTTAACATGACCTGACCGTGTTGTTAAGGTGGGCTGTGCAATTTGAGAGAGAGAGTTTGGAATCAGTTGAACTCAGTAAGAGGATTGTGAAGTGTTAACATTCATGGTGATTTGAACTTAAGCTTTTTTTTGTATTACCCTTTACTATAGGAATTTAAAAGCACAGGGTCTGCAAACACAGAGACCAGCAAAGTGGCGGGAACATTGGAGACCAAGTACAAATGGGCAGAACACGGGCTGACCTTCACTGAGAAATGGAACACTGACAACACCCTGGGAACAGAAATTACTCTTGAGGACCAGGTGAGAAGACCATGCCTTTATGCTGTTCATAAAATGTTTTGTGTAGGATCATCATGACCTGACCCAAAAGCTGCTCTCGGGAACAATTCGAAATCAGCCGTTTTCCAGAAAATAATTTGGAAGAGAACATTTAAAAAGAATTGCCAACATGGCTATAAATCTAGGCAAACTCGACACCATGAGCCAAATTAGTAAAACATACCACCACATTTACCATAATGTTTAGAAAAATTTGTGCTGCTTTAGCTCATGTTGTTGCTGTCACTGTTGTTTTACAACATTCATAGAAATGCTCCACAAGTTGGAATGAAATCTTTTTATATCGACTTTCATAAATTTGGCATTTTGGTGATGCAAAATTTTAGTGTGAAGGCAACAATGTGTTGCTTTTATGTCTTGATGAATGTACACAAATTCAACTGAGCTGCGAATTTAAGAGAGAGAAAAATACATATAGCATCTTGTTGCTGTTCAAAGAAAAACTGGTTTACAGGAAAAGGCAAACATGCCTCTTAACTTTGAAAGAAGGTAAATGTAAAACAAGATTATTTTACAAATTTTAGAGCATTTCTGTTGGTCTACTCATTCAGAACTATTTATACAGTGTACAGAGCAGATATGGACAAAAACGCATGCATGGTTTTCACTGGACAACAGCGACATACTGCATCTTATTAGTCAAATTTTATATTCATGACACAATTAAATTTTTATTTCAAGCTTTGTTTTTAAGTTGGTACTGTGATTAGTAATCACTAATTATTAATTACAAATTAAAATGTCCTAATATTGAGATTCTGGATTTCTGGTTTTCATGAGCTATATGCCAAACTGATGAACAGTTAAACAGGCTTGAAATGTCATTTTGTGTGTATTGAATATAAAATATGACAGTTTTGAATGACCATGTGATCACAGATGAGCATTTTAACCATATTCTAACCTCAAAAAAATTTAGTATGATTATAAATCACTGGGTCACTGCACTCCTTCTCAGTGGTTCATGATCCTAGATCCTTGTCTCAGGTGTGTACTTTCTTCTATCCATTGCCACCAACAGCATGCTGTGGTAACGTCTGCATGGCTGGTATAGAGTACGTTATGTCGTAAAGTACAACCCCTCTCAAGCTCCTCTACCGAGTCAGAATGGAAACGAGACTTCCTTATTTTGTCGTACAGCGATAAGGCCTGTATGTTATTACTCATGTGAACCTTAAGTAATTCACATCTCCATTTTATGCTGATAAATAACACTTTGGTGCCCAAACAAGTGCTGGACATTAGTCTTCATTGCCTGTTTAATTATTTACATGTCAGTTTTGATTGTGCGTTACAGAGATGTAAAAGATATGGAAACCTGCCACTAAAACACATAATGTGTGTCTTGGCTATTTGGCACACTTTTGCAGATCAGCTGCACTGTTTTAATCATAGTCTGTGGTTTGTTCCCTCTTGTTTCTAGTTGGCCAAAGGACTCAAACTGACATTCGATTCATCCTTTTCTCCAAACACGGGGTATGAAACTTGATATTTGTATGACAGTGGAAGGGAATCTTGTATAGAAACATACCTTATACTAGTGCATCTAAAACAATACTTTTAAAAAGTAATTTTATACACATTAGACTAACATTTCAAATCTTTTTAATGTTTATGAAGTTTTTTTTTTTGTAATTTAATTGTCTTTTTCATGATGTCTAT
Source organism: Acestrorhynchus altus (assembly GCA_034509495.1). Lineage (NCBI taxonomy): Eukaryota > Metazoa > Chordata > Actinopteri > Characiformes > Acestrorhynchidae > Acestrorhynchus > Acestrorhynchus altus. Next base: position 4,831,705 of record CM067516.1, on the reverse strand, counting down.
ATCTTTTGAGATGCACTAGTATTGAAATCTGTATTTGTGTACTGCTTCAGAACCAGTAATTTGTCCAGTTTCTCTGCATGTCCAACACTGTTGTGACCAATATATTACTACACACAGTTGGAATTCTTGGTTAAACAGTTTCTTGATTTCTTCATACAGGAAAAAAAGTGGCAAGATCAAGTCTGGCTACAAGCGGGAGCACCTCAATCTTGGCTGTGATGTAGATTATGACATCAACGGCACTGCAGTGCATGGTGCAGTAGTGGTAGGCTATGAGGGCTGGCTTGCAGGCTACCAGATGACATTTGAGGCAGGGAAGAACCGAGTCACCCAGAGCAACTTTGCTGTGGGATACAAGACTGATGAATTTCAACTCCACACAAATGTGTAAGTTACAGATATACCTCCAGAAAAGTCTCCCAGTCTCACTTACATGGGTTAGAAACTGCAGACACAGTAAAGGGTCAGAAACAAATGTGGTTTTCTTAATCTAGATATCTTGCTCACTGTTAATTCTTCAGGTTCAGATAAACTGACTGATTTCTGGGGATGTGTTGAAGCATAATGACACAACCTGTAATTTTCATATGAGGAACTACTTGATGTCAGTGTGTTCCAGTATATTCCCACTTGATTCAAGTGCAAGAATCTCTCTAAGTTACCCACATTATTCTTTTTTTGACAGTCAGTAGAACATATGAGCAGGTCTGTATGACAAAATGCATGAACAGAATATGTTGATAGCCCATTTAAGAAGGAACAGGATAAATAATAAAATATGATGATCCCATAATGGACTGAGCTAATTGACATTGTGCAGTGTGTGCAGTTAGGAATACATACAATCTTTGTCCTTTTGCAATGCAAAAATGCAGAAGTGTGCATTGTATTAGGCATATAATAAAGTGGCATTGTTTGAGAAAAATGTTTCAAACAACCCACTTCAGCATGTTCATGCACCCTGCTCCACCCACCTCCAACACTAGTCTCATTTGTATGCAGTGGGACACAAACATCATTTTCTTTGTCATTATCTTGAGCTCAAGATTAGACTACCATCAGCCCAGGCTGGTGGGTCATCATTGACTTGGGAAAGGAGTCAGAGGGTGTCACCAACATCCCAGTTTACCACAAATCCCAGTTTACCACAAATCCCAGTTTACCACAAATCCCAGTTTACCACAAATCCCTGGATCTGCAGCCTGTAACTAAGATAATAGCCAAATGCTACACTCAACAAGTAAGTTTCCAGGCTAGACTTGAACATTGAGAGTGTGTCAGAGTCCCGAACTTTATCTGGAAGGTTATTCCAGAGCTGGGGGGCTTTGTAAGAAAAGGCCTTCTGAATTAGATTTCTCAGAAATCTCCCTGGAGCACTAGCCTGCTCTTTCTCCTCTGAGGAGCAAATGCATGTTTCTAAAGCTCTGCCTACTGGTTATTTTAATTGGTTATTGTTAACATGAAAAATATTACAATTTTCTGAGGCAGAAGTGGTTTAGACAATGTGCTGCTTGCAAGCCCGTGCAAAAACCTTTTTTTCGATCATGAAATGAAAAATAAAGAAAACAGATTTCAATTGAATGAATATTGGATATAAATATGAATGAATATTATTTTAATGGTATAAATAATAAGCCCAGCCTGGTTGTTGTTGTCTTGTCCCTGCCGTGTCTCTTCCGTGGCTCACTGTGTGTAGTCTACTAGGACTGAATGGCAGGTTATTTTTATCCACTTTTATTCTCAGTCAGTTGAATTGGATTTGTCAAGGGCTTTTGGCCAGCGTAAAAGTACGCTAAGGTTATTTATCTCCTGCTGGGACGGACAGCTTCTGACAACTTGCATTAATTGGAGAAGTCATTAGGAAGGTTGCAGTTTTTAAAATTGTAGAATATAATTTTGAATTTATTACAAACATAATTTTAAATTTCTGTCAATCTCTGAAATTCTGTATCGTTCCAGATATTAAGTGTTTTCCTTTTTTCAAATTTTCTTGAAATCGCAGGAATGACGGAACAGAATTTGGTGGATCTATCTACCAGAAAGTTAATGACAAACTGGAGACAGCAGTGAATCTGGCCTGGACAGCTGGAAACAGCAACACACGCTTTGGCATTGCTGCCAAATATCAGATTGATGCCGATGCCTCGTTTTCGGTATGTTGTGTCTGTGCTGTCATTAAGCCTTCTCGTAGGCTGTGCAGTGACCTTCACACTGTCTGGCCTTTTAGTGTGGCCCAGATTAACATCCCTCGTAAAGAGTGCTCCTGATCCTGTGTTCTCTCAAGTCTTTAACCTGTTGTGCTGTAACACCTTTACATTTAAAATCTGTCCTACAGGCCAAAGTGAACAACTCTAGCCTTGTTGGTCTTGGATACACTCAGACCCTGAAACCAGGTATGTATATAAAGACAATAGTGCACTAATCTTTCCACTGTAAATAAATGTAGCTGATTGCTTACAGAGATCTTCAGATGATGTCGATGTCAGTTTCATGAAAAGACTTTCAGAATTTTTCCCTCGCTGGAGTTTTTGAAAAAGATCAAGATCACAGCAGCCTGTGTGGTCACAGGCCAAAGCTCTACATTTTTTTGGTTTATGCAACTGTAGCTTACTGGAGCACTATAACAAAGAGGTGTACAGAATTGTGTATTGACATCACAATACTGGGGTCACAATTCGATATATATATCGTGATACTGCTAGCTGTGTAATTTTTTTGCCAGATGTTTAGATACTTTGACACACCTTTTATAAACCTGAAATTTAGAAGCATTTACTTTATGCCTGCAAGTGTTTGGGCTTTTTGCCTGTAAAGACTTGTGATCTTGATGTCGTAACCGCGCCCTGGGCTGCGTCAGAAACATTTGCTACCCCTCCTATTGCCTCCTTCTATTGCTCCTCTCTTCCTCCTCCTTTCTTTCAATTAATTAATCAGTCAAACTTTGTGATTGATTGATTGGACCTTTCCTGGGAGAAAGTGAATGAGTCAAGGAGAGGACAGGAGAGAAATGGAAAGCAGTCGCTTTAGCACTCGCCTAATGCTGCCCAGCCAATCACAGCTGCTGCATAGAGCTGCAAATATACGACAGTTCTGTCCATTTAACTGCATTAATTGTGAATAAATTCCTCCTTATTGCAGAGAGGCACTGAACAATATAATCTCACTGTAATCCCTGCAGATGTTATGAGGACAATCAAGGCCATGTTGGTCTTCCTTTACTTGTATATATATTTGAAGCTTTTCGGGTAAAAAAAATTGGTTCATTATAATTGTATTGATTTTGCTCACAGCCTTGCACCAATGCAGTTACAGTGATCAGCATAAACAGGCGCTTGCAGTTACGTCACTCCAAAATCCTTAAAGACCTCCTGGGTAGGAGACAACCATGCCTTCTCCTTTGGAAGCTCCTCCGAGGGGGGGTTTTAAGCAGCTTCTTTCATCTCCTTCAGTATTTGGACAGGCGTCACAAAATCAGTTTCCGGGTCACAGAAGAGAGGAGGAGGATTAGTAGTAAAAGGCAGTAACTTTGGGGAGTGGTGTTCTCTCGCTCTCTCTCTCTTTTGGCGCTTTTGGCTTCCCTTGCTGCTACGTTCGCTCTAGACTGAGGTGGTCCAGTTTGCTTTTGAGAATGCAGATGATGAGAAGATTAAACTCTTTCAATCACATGTGTTCATAATAATTATTCCTAATGACCCAGATGTGCTTAAAAGACTAATAAAAAGTATTTGTTTAAAGCAGTGGCTCACAATCCTGGTCCTGCTGTAACACTGCCCTGCTTATTGTAGAGTTTCCCCCAATTCCAGCACACCTGGTCCAACTAATGTGCTAACTGACGAGCCCTTGCTGAGCCAAACCAGGTGTATTCCAGCAGGAATCCTCTAAAACAAGCAGGGCAGTGGTACTCCAGGTCCAGAATTGACAACCACTGGTTTAAAGAACTGCCTTTCATTTCTATTTTGACCTAGGTATCAAGCTGACCCTGTCTGCTCTTCTGGATGGGAAGAACATTAACGCTGGTGGACACAAGCTTGGTCTAGGGCTGGAGCTTGAAGCTTGAACATGAGGATCAACGCAATCCCCTAACCTTAAGAAAAGGAAAACCATGAATAGATACCCTTACACACCTTGTGTTTCTTTAATGTGTGCCAGATGAGAAGAGCTTCTGCATTTTCAAATCACTCACAGTTGAACAGCAATGTTTAAAGGATATTGGGGTAAATTACTGGAATTCTGTAGCTCATTTTTTTCCAACAAAAAAGGAATAGTGTAGCACTTGATTGGCCTTACAAAAGATAAACAGGTTGTAACAGTTTGTGATGATTTGAAACCTTTCATTTCACAAAATACATCTTTATTTATTATGTATCTGAACATGGAATCTTTTTTTTCTGAAATACACAAGGGGTGGTGAATGGCCACAATCCAGAAATTAGACATTGTTTCACAGAGACACAGAGAAAAGAGATACTACAAAGTTAGTTGCTAGTATTTGACAACATTCCTCTAAATAGCTGTGCAGGCTATTTCTGCAAAAGGGAGTTATTTTGTAGAATCCACCCTCTGTGAAAGAATTGTATCCACTATATCTGATCCCCAATTGTGGCTGGTGTATTTACCCTTCACCTTTGCAGCATTAGGCACCAAAAGTGAGTACAGTTAGTGTTTTTGTCTGTCTTTGTAAGTGAAAACTGCATATTAATGTATTTTTTTTGTTACAGCAAACTATTGTTTTACCTGTGTTCTATGCTTTCTGTAAGGTTTACATGGGAAAAACTCTTCAGATATCTCTGAAATGGATGAATAATTCCTCCTATTCACTGGCCAACATTCTTATAGTAGACATTTTTGGAATGGGGAAAAAAACCCACTACATTTTAATAGGGGGCATAGTCTTCCGATTTTGCAGTACATTCAGAACACTAGCTATGTACTTAAGAATATTGTAAGTCCTTTAAGTTCAATAAAAGGTGGTTTAAAACAGGGACTTAATGTCTTTTTTTTTGCTTCCTACTGTACCAATCTGAAGACACTCAAATATGTGCAGAAGACTGACTGGTTAATCAAGGCTAAAGCATTGACCTAAGCCCCAACGGCATAGTTATTGTTATTTTGTTAGGTTTATCATACAGATTAATATTCAGTGGTTTAATAATAAATAGCAATTCAGGCCCTCCCACAGACCTAGTCAATTCCAGAGTGAAAGATAAACTATATTTCTAAACTTTATTGTATATACAATATATCAAAAATTAGAACAAATTTTGAAAATTTTTAAGATAAACACTTCTCAAGTCTTCTCAAATGATTATTTTTTTTTAAGTTTGTTTTAAAGTTCAGAGAGTATAAATACAGTGTCTGATTCAGCACATGCAACAGCAATCAGCATTCATCAGGAGCGTAAACCACTGAAGGTCATCGCTGAGAAAGCTGATTGTTCTCAGAATGCTGAATCAAAACTTAAGAGAAAGTTGTCTGGAAGGTGAAAATGTGGTAGGAAAAGGTACACAAGCAACATGAATAACCTTGAGAGAACTGTCAAGAAAAGCTGATTCAACAAAGGGGGTCTGACTGCAGCATTACTAATATCAAGGCCCTCCTGAAGCAGAGACGATGTCAAAAGCATCTTATCTGGATCAAAGAGAAAAGAACTCAAGAGATTAAAGTAAATTCTGCATTTTATTTGGAAATCAAGAGTCTAAAAGTCTCAGCTCTCACTCTTGAGCTCCTGGAGGTAGAGACATCCGGTGTCAATTTCCCAGGCTGTTTCCACGGTTTCCAAAATCCAGAGTTAATGCCACATCTACCAGAATATTTTAGAGCACATGTTTCTATGTGCTCTTAAGCTTCGTGGAAATGCTACATTTCATTTTCCAGCAGGCCCACAGTGCTGCTACTCCCAAATTACTGTGCTTGATTGACCAGTCAACTCTCTGGACTTGAACCACATAAAGAATCAAGAGGAAAATAACAAGGTGAAGGCCACTATTACAGTACAAAAAGTTTTAATAACATCTCACAAGAGCCCTAAAATGTCCATGCCATGTATTAAGTGTCTACTTAAGTGTATACTTGTCAGAAGCTGAACATTTTATCTGTGAAATAATCTAATATTTTGAGATCCTGGATTTATGATTTTCCTGAGCTATAAGCGAGACTGATAAAAAAATTAACAAAGAATGGCGTTGTATGTAATGAAATATTAACAAAAATGAACTTTCCAACAATATTCTTATCAATTTAAATACATTAGTAAGATCTGTTTACAGTGTGCTTCTATAGATACTTGCCCACATTCAAAGTATCATTTCTAATTTATATCTTTATTTAAAATATTAAAAATATCACAAAAAACTGAAGAATAAGCCATGTTTTATTTCTGCTCCTGCAATTTTAATAGAATTATTTGGGCTCCATTCATTAGAGACTGGTATATGGTCTCTCTCTCTCTCGCTCTCTCTCTCTCTCTCTCTCTGTGAGCAGCACTCTGTTTTCTAATAAACAGAGCATGTTCTCTGTGTCAGAGAGGCTGAGGAATGGGGGATATTTTTTATATTATTTTCAGAATTTCTGACAAAATTGTATGTTTATGGCAAAGAAAGGCCTGAAAAGTGCCTTTTCCATCAGTTGATTCATAGCCTGTTGAAAATTCCCAGAGGAACTGATTGTGATGCCTAAATAATTATAGTTAGAGGAGTGGCTGTGTTAATTCTACCTAATTTACATGTGTGTTTGGGTTCCTGAGATCTGGATCTTTTCTGAAATATCATAATCTTGGTCTTTTTCAGGTTTACTGCCAGGACCCAGATCTGACAGTGCTGCTCCAGCAGGTCCAGGTTCTACTGCAGACCCTGCTCTGTGGGGGACAGCAGGACCAGGTCATCTGCATAGAGCAGGAATTTGATCTCTGCGTCATGCAGAATGGGACCAAGAGCTTTAAACTCTTCTGAAATCTTAGCCAATTGGTTTAAATAAATGTTGAATAATGTTGGGCATAAACAGCTGCCCTGTCTCACTCTGCTCTCCTGAGAGATAGAATCTGTTTGTTTATTGCCAATTTTAATCCCACACCTGTTTCCTGTGTACATGGACTAAATGAGATCATATGTTTTACCCCCCTCCACCGTTCTCTACCACTGTTTACCCCCTACACCATGCACGCTCGCTCGCTCTCGTGCTCTCACTCTCTCTCTCTCTCTCTCTCTCTCTCTCTCGCTCTCTCTGCACGTGCGCATGCGCGTTTGTTAGTGAGGGGTGTGAGCTAAGAGCAGCGTGTGATTGTTACCATTTTGCCAAACTTTTTGTGACTGTGAGATTGTTCATTGTTTGTGGTGAACGGTGTGCCTGTGAGAGATGGATTGTGTGTGTGTGTGTGTGTGTGTGTGTGTGTGTGTGTGTGGGTGTGTGTGGAGCATGGTGGGGTCCCTGGACCCTGGGCTCTATGAGAGTCTGTCCTGCCGTAATGCTGTGAAGATTGAGTGCCGGGCGAGAGTGGAGGATGGCTGTCTGGCCGCTGGACAGGCAGTGGGTCAGTCTAACATTGTGTCTGTGTCTTGGATGAACAACGCGATGGCAATGTTCCTGAACTCTGTGGAGAGGGCTAATGAGCTAATTGAGAGTGGTGTTGTTCTCCATGACCAGTTCAATCTTGTGTCCCCCTTGAGCACCCCCTCTAAGAAGTTCGTTCCTGGTCATCATCCCCCCCCCCCCCCACCCCCCTCACATGATGATGTAAATCCTGAGTGGAGGGCACTGCCACCGTTGAACGTTGAGTGTGCAGTGGAGGGTTTTACATAGTATAATTTCTGTCAACTCTTTTATTTACATTTCAGATCCCACCGTTTCTCCTGGATGTCCTTTTTTTCCCAGAGGGAAACTGTTTTCCAGCTTTTATGCACTTTTAGGCTACGTCCTTTATTCACTGTCTTACACAATGTTTTTGTGTCTCTTAATCTGACTTTTAATCTGCAGACTTTTATCCTGGGTTTTAAATACGTCCAGAAAAAGAGGTTCAGGTGCCAGCTGGTGAATTTTATTCTGGCACAGGATGTGGACATTGACACATCCATCCATTCATCCATCCATCCATCCATCTTCTTCCGCTTTATCCGGGGCCGGGTCGCGGGGGCAGCAGTCTAAGCAGGGAAGCCCAGACTTCCCTCTCCCCCGACACCTCAGCCAGCTCCCCAGGAGGGACCCCGAGGCGTTCCCAGGCCAGCCGAGAGACATAGTCCCTCCAGCGTGTCCTGGGTCTACCCCGCGGTCTCCTCCCGGTAGGACGTGCCTGGAACACCCCCCCAGGGAGACGCCCAGGGGGCATCCGAAACAGATGCCCGAGCCACCTCAACTGGTTCCTCTCGATGTAGAGGAGCAGTGGCTCTACTCCGAGTTCCTCCCGGGTAGCCGAGGATCTCACCCTATCTCTAAGGGAGCGCCCGGCCACCCTGCGGAGGAAACTCATTTCGGCCGCTTGTATCCGCGATCTTGTCCTTTCGGTCATTACCCACAGTTCATGGCCATAGGTGAGGGTGGGAACGTAGACTGACCAGTAAATCGAGAGCTTCGCCTTTCGGCTCAGCTCCTTCTTCACCACAACGGACCGGTACACTGACCGCATGACTGCGGCGGCAGCATCGATCCGTCTGTCAATCTCACGCTCCCTCTCACCCCCACTCGTGAACAAGACTCCTCCACTTGGGGCAGGACAACTCCACCGATCTGGAGAGGGCAAGCCACCCTTTTCCGGTCGAGAACCATGGCCTCAGATTTGGAGGTGCTGATTCGCATCCCAGCCGCTTCACACTCAGCTACGAACCGCTCCAATGCCTGCTGAAGGTCCTGGCCTGAAGAAGCCATCAGGACAACATCATCCGCAAAAAGCAGAGATGATATCCTGTGGTTCCCAAACTGGACCCCCTCCGGCCCCTGGCTGCGCCTAGAAATTCTGTCCATAAAGGTTATGAACAGAACCGGTGACAAAGGGCAGCCCTGCCGGAGTCCAACATGCACCGGGAACAGGCCCGATTTACTGCCGGCAATGCGCACCAGGCTCCTGCTCCGGTCGTACAAGGACCTGACAGCCCTTAACAGAGGGCCCCGGACCCCATATTCCCGGAGCACCCCCCACAGAGTACCCCGAGGGACACGGTCGAATGCCTTCTCCAAATCCACAAAACACATGTGGACTGGTTGGGCAAACTCCCATGAACCCTCGAGCACCCTCCGGAGGGTATAGAGCTGGTCCAGTGTTCCGCGGCCAGGACGAAAACCGCATTGTTCCTCCTGAATCCGAGGTTCGACTAACGGCCGAATTCGTCTCTCCAGTACCCTGGCGTAGACTTTCCCGGGGAGGCTGAGAAGAGTGATCCCCCTATAGTTGGAACACACTCTCCGGTCCCCCTTTTTAAACAGGGGAACCACCACCCCGACATTGACACAGTGCATATTTTCTACGGATTGATGAAGTCACGGGATTTACTTGAAATTAGTCTTTAATAAATGCATGAATGATCTGGATACTTTTGTTAACATGTGGTGCTGTGACAATCCCATTTGTTTTATAATTGATGTCTATTTTTGCTCCAGAGTTATATTAATCCTCTTTTAATGTCATTTTATTGTTCTTGATGTTTCCTGCCATTGATGGGTGACTTTTATTTTTTTATTTATTTATGCAAATTAATCAGTACATGTAGTCCCAGTTGTTCCATTGGTCTCTCTGACCACCAGGGTGACATGTCTAATGTGCCCCCATTCATCCCCAATGAAATTATTGTTCATGAGCTCTCTCAATTTGGTAGTGGTCAGTGAGGTGAGATCAGTCCCTCTGAACTGTAAGAGTCCAGCTCTTCAGCATGTCCTGTCCTTCAGGAGGAGAGTGCTGATGATCCTCAACAAGCCCACTCTGGATGTGTCCTTCAGGGTGGCTCAGGAGGGCAGGTCGTTCTTGCTCTAAGCGAGCACTGGTAGTCTGAGATGTTTTGAGTGTGGAGATGTGGGTCACAAGAGGCTGGCCTGCCCACATGGAGCCCGGTCCGGTGAACTCGACTGGGCTGAATGAATCAACTCAGCGAATGTGCTGTGCGCGTCGGATGAACCGACTGTGTATGATTAACCGTTTTCAATGTGTAGGCAGTGTAGGCAGGAGGCTCTCATGCTCTCCCAGGACAGGAGGGTGGAGGTGGGTCGGCACAGTGTGCAGAGATGTTATGTGTGGAGGATGGAGAGGAGGCAAAAGCTCTGTCAGACATCTCATACCTGGTGTCTCAGGCTGGTGAAGACCAGCAGCTCTACACCATACAAGAAATAAACAGTTACTTGGATGTGACCTTTGGGAAGTCAGTGAATGTGTCCACTTTCTTTCCTGATACTGATTGCTTTGTGGCCTCTGTAGCTAAGATTTGCAAAACTGCATGTTTTGACGAGCTCAGTAAACAGAAGTGGTTTCAATTGAAAAAAGTTCTGACCAAAGTGCAGTGGGGTAAGACCTGGGCTAAATGTTAGGTATGTGTAAATCACTGTGGTGGTCTTCCCATGCTGTCCTCCATCGTTCTGTCTCTTGTCTTTCTCAAACTCCAGTATGGAGAAGCTCAGGATTGCCTCTATCATATATTTATGGGATAGAGAGGTGAATGAGAGCTGCTTTGGGGGAACTTCTTAACTATAAAAGCATTGATAGAATAGAGTAGAACCTTGGGAGGGTTCCTTCAGGGAAATTAAGGTTCCAGTAGCAGCATCAGTACAGTACAGAAAGCAGAAAGATAGGTAGAAAAATAATTTAGTAGGAGTAAGAAGCACTATATAAATATATAGAATATATAATATACATACTATATTACAATATACAATATAGATAATAGTGCATGAGAAAAAAAGAGTCATGTAGGGGGGGGGGGTATTGCACATTATTATTGCACTTGAAAACTGTTTATTGCACAGAGAGTCCAGTGTGTTGTGGTGGTTGCAGGTTATTTTTAGCTGTTGGTTCACTTCCTACTCATTCCCACCCTTAATCCTCCTGTTAGCACTCCTCCCCCCCAGAGAGGAGTTGTACAGTCTGGTGGCGTGCGGTACAAAAGAGTTTTTAAGTCTATTGGTCCTGCACTTGGGAAGGAGCAGTCTCTCACTGAACAGACTCCTCTGGTGGCTGATGACAGTGTGTAGAGGGTGACTGGCATTGTCCATAATGTCCAGTAGTTTTTTCAGAGTCCTCTGCCACTGACACCAGAGAGTCCAGCTTTGTGCCAACCACAGAGCCAGGCGGGCTTGATCAGCTTGTCCAGCCTGTATGTGTCCTTCTTGGATATGCTGCCCCCCCAGCATACCATAGTGTAGAACAGGACACTGGCGACCATGGACTGATAAAACATCCACAGGAGTTTCCTGCAGATGTTGAAGGACTGTAGCCTCCTCAGAAAGTACAGTCTGCTCTGTCCCTTTCTGTACAGGTGGTCGATGTTACATGACCAGTCCAACTTGCTATTCAGCCACAGCCCAAGGTACTTGTAGGAGTCCACAGCCTCCACCTCATCTCCCTCAATCAGAACTGGTTGTGACTTTGGTCTGGACCTCCCAAAGTCAATGACCAGCTCCTTGGTCTTTGAGATGTTGAGCTGCAGATGATTCCTGTGGCACCAGGCTGCAAAGTCCCTCACCAGGCTCCGATACTCCTCCTCGCTATCATCCCTGATGCACCCAACAATTGCTGTGTCATCAGCAAACTTCTGAATGTGACACAGTTCTGAGTTGTAGCAGAAGTCTGCTGTGTACAGGGTGAAGAGAAGAGGGGCCAGCACTGTGCCCTGGGGTGCTCCAGTGCTGCTGATCACAGTGTCAGACGTGATGTCCTTCAACCTGACATACTGTGGCCTGTCAGTGAGGTAGCTGGATATTCAGGTGACCAGGCATGGGTCCACTTGCATCCTGTTCAGTTTGTCCTGAAGCATAAGAGGCTGGATGGTGTTGAAAGCACTTGAGAAGTCCAGAAACAGGATCCTAAATGTGCCATTCCCCTTTATCTAGGTGCGAGTAGGCTCGGTGTAGCAGGTAGATGATTGCGTCTTACACGCCAACACCTGCCTGGTGCGTGAACTAGAGATCATCCTGGGCATGTTGGGCATGCACCTGGGGTCTAAGGAGACAGAGGAAGAGCCGCTCTAGCGTCTTCATCAGATGGGAAGTGAATGCCACCGGTTGGAAGTCATTCAGCTCACTTGGCTGGTTCTTTTTTGGAACTGGAACAATGCATGATGTCTTCCAGACGGTGGGCACTCTCCCCACCTGCAGGCTGAGGTTGAAGAGACGCTGGATTGGCTCACCCAGTTCTGTAGAGCAGGCCTTCAGCAGTCAAAGACATACGTTGTCAGGCCCTGCTGCTTTCCTGGGGTGAAGCCTCCTCAGTTGACCTCTGACTTGGTCCGCAAGTGAAGAGTGGAGTCTGTGTTGTGGTTGATGAAGATGATGATGAGGAGGATGTTGTTGTAACTGCTGGAGGATGTGTTGACGGAAGAGGAAGAGATAGATGCAGCGAGAGAGAGGGTGGGGGGTGCATGGGTTGGTTGAACCAGTTGAAGAAGTTGTTCATCTCATTCGCCTTCTCCACTGTTCCCCCCACACCTCTGGTCTTGGTGTTGTGGCCTGTGATGGTTCTCACACCTTCCCAGACCCTCCTCATGCTGTTCTCCTCTAGCTTCTGTTCCACCTTCCTCCTGTAGTTGTCCTTGGATTCTTTCAGACAGTGTTTCACCTCTTGCTGCTCTTATCACCTCCCTGTACCTGCTCTGGAAGGCGGCCTTCTTCCTGTTGAGGGCAGCCTTGACTTTCTGTGTTACCCATGGCTTGTTGTTGGGGTAACACCGTACTGTCTTGGCGGGGGAGACCACGCCTGGACAGAAGTTGAGATAATCTGTCAGTGGGGGAGGGGTGTGACACTGTATGCCTCTCTCACATTAACATACAGCAGATCGATTGTCCTGTTGTTTCTTGTAGGACAGTCCACACACTGGTGACAGGTAGCCAAAGTAGAGTCCAAAGTAGCATGATTAAAGTCTCCAGAGATGATCATAAATGCCTCAGGGTATTGTGACTGCAACCTTGCCATAACAGAACATATTTACTCACATGCAGCAGCTTCGTCTGCTCTGGGGCTGATGCAAACAAAGACGGCAATCACGTGACTGAATTCACGGGGGACGTAGTAGGGTCGGAAGCTAATGGTTAACAGTTCCAGATCCGGACAACATAAGACCTTCTTAACAGTGATATGGCCAGGGTTACACCAGCGACTGTTCACGTAGATGATCAGCCCCCCACCTTTGCTCTTCCCGCAGGCTTTAGTGTCTCTGTTGGCTCTCACGGCATTGAAGCCCCACAGGTCCACGTTAGTATCCGGTACGAGCTGGGTTAGCCATGTCTCTGTAAAGATTAACAAATTGCTCTCTGTAAATCCGCTGGTTGTTGAGGGCAGACAGCTCGTCGATCTTGTTTGGCATCGAGTTTACATTTCCCATGATGACGGAGGGAATGGACGGTTTGCAGTGCCGCCAGTTGTCCGTTAGCTTAGCCTTTAGCTTAGCACCGGCCTTGCAGTCCCAGGCTCTCCTCTGCAGCTCCTCCGGGATCGGGTGTCGTATCCCAGCGTGTGCCTTTTTTCTCAGGGCCAGCAGCTCCTCTCTCGAATACAAGACAATACTGGCTCCTGTTTGCATCTTCGAGGTTGTAAATATCCATGGGATATATATCAGTACACACTATGTCATTTTGAGAAGAGCAAGTGTGTGGAAAGGTGAGAAAGAAGTTAAAAAGAGCTAAAAAAAAAACAACTAGGGAGCTACTGGGAGGCAGACGTCTTGCACAGCACCTAGTGGTAATGTGATGTGGTGTTTTTGCAGGAAACCCATAGTGATATTGAGGCAGAGTGGGGCCTGTGGTGGGATGGGAGTCACCTTTTGAACCTCAGCAGAGTTGTTGCAGTCCTGTTCTCCATGAGGTTAGGGATAGCTCAGTTATACATTACTGAGTTAGAGCCAGGGAGGGTTCTTCTGGTTAAGGCAGATGTTAAGGGGAAGGGGATTTTATTTGTTAATGTTTATGCACCTAATCATGGAGGGGACCATGTGACCTTGTTCAAGAAATAAAAAAATGTTCTCCAGACATTTAATGGTTCTGATTTTGTTGTTATGGGGGCTGACTGGAAATGCACTACGGATTTTACACTGGATAGGAATGGGCAAGAGCCTCATCCTCAGTTTGGTGTAGAATTAGGTGGGATTTTAACGGACTGTAGCTTTGTTGATCCTTGGAGGGTGCTTAATAATGCTACCAGGCTGTATACGTGGGTTAAGGTTGCTGGGACAAGGGTCAGTGTAGCGAGATTGGATAGGTTGGATAGGATTGTCGAAGTAGACAGGTGTTCTGGTTTGGCTGTGACTATGGCCCCCTGTGTTTTTTCGAACCATCACATGGTTTCAATAGATCTACTATTAACTGGGACTGTGGCAACTAAGTATTATTGGAAGTTTAATGTCCGCTTGCTTTTTGCGAAAATTTTTTAGATTTCTGGGAGACTTGGAGGGCGAGAAAACCAGTTTTTGATAATGTAGGACTTTGGTGGGAAGTAGGCAAGGCCCAGATTATACTGTTCTGCCAGCAGTATACTTTGCATACAGTGGCTACTGTCAGGAGTACTATTTAGGCATTTGAGAGAGAGATCAGTATGCTGGAAAGTAAGGTGCTTGAAGGGACTGATACAGGGATACAGAAGTCATTGTCAGAGAGGAGGAAAGCTTTACAGTCTTTCCTCTATGAGAGGGTGAAGGGGGCTTAGGTCAGAGCTTGTGTCTCTAGCCTTAGAGACATGGATGCCTCCAGTGCTGTTTATTCTTTGGCCATGAGAAGAAGGGGACCCACAGGACCCCTATGTTATTTCTTTGGCACCCTGATGGATAGCTACTGAGTCTAGCTACTGCCACGATGAGGAAGATTGCAGTGGATTTCTATACAGACCTTTATAGAGCTGATGTCACTGATCTGGGTTGCAGAGACGATCTATTGCGGAATTTACCGAAACTGAAGGCATCGCAGGTCAAAACCCTGGATGAGGATTTAAAGCTCCATGAACTGACTGACGCTGTTCGTCAACTTTCATCTGGATGGTCGCCGGGACTTGATTGTCTGTTGGCAGAATTCTAAGTGGCTTTCTGGGATGCTATTGGTGTGAACTTGCTTGACGTATTTCAGTGGGCCAAGCTTGCTGGACACTTGCCTCTCAG
Organism: Acestrorhynchus altus; assembly: GCA_034509495.1. Taxonomy (NCBI): domain Eukaryota; kingdom Metazoa; phylum Chordata; class Actinopteri; order Characiformes; family Acestrorhynchidae; genus Acestrorhynchus; species Acestrorhynchus altus. Next base: position 4,816,439 of record CM067516.1, on the reverse strand, counting down.
TTGTACGAGGGCAGTGCTGTCTCTGGTCCCTAGGAAGGGTGATTTGAGACTTTTGCAGAAATGGAGGCCAGTGGCATTATTTTGTACTGACTATAAAATTTTGTAAAAGTGCCTCTCCAATAGACTTAAGATCAAATGCACAGCATTGTACATGTTGACCAAACATATTGTGTGCCTGGCCTTACTATTGTGGACAATCTATTCTTGGTCAGACTTGGACTAGAACTAGACCTGTGTTCATTGTCTTCATGTGATTTGGGTCTGTTATCACTGGACCTGGAAAAGGCTTTTAATAGAGTTGATCACTCGTATCCTTTTAGTACCCTTCATGGCTTTGGAAGTGGGTTTTTATCCTGGGTTCATCCCTTGTATTCCCAGGCCTCAGTTATGCTGAAATTTGGTGGAGCCCTTAGTTGCCCATTACATTTGCAGAGGGGCATTAGGCAAGGGTGCCCTTTGTCGTGCAGTTATATAGCCTTTCAGTTGAGCCTTTGTTGTGTAGGTTACGAGTGAGGTTGCAAGGTTTCATGGTCCCTGGTTTACACAGTAAGATGGCACTGTCTGCATATGCAAACGATGCTACTGTTGTCATTACAGGGCAGGAGGATGTTCGGAGTCTGAGACAGGCTCTGTCCGTGTTTGAAAAAGCATCTTCTGCTTGCTTGAATTGCGGAAAGTCTGAAGGTATTTTTTGGGACAGTGGCAGGGAAGAGCATTCCCTGTGTTTCCAGAGGGTGAGCGATGGGGAATGCAGGGCATGAAGTACCTTGGTGTCTTCCTAGGGCCTTCTGACTATCAGAAGAAAAACTGGGAGGGAGTAGTGGAAAAGGCCTGTGCTAAATTGTCTCAATGGGCCTGGATCCTACCTCGGCTGTCTTATAGGCACAGTGTGTTAATGGCCAACAACCTGGTTGTTTCCAGGCTGTGGCACAGGTTTGCAGTACTGGATCCACCTGGCTTGATGATCAAAGACCTACAGAGTAAACTTTTTTCTGGACTGGTCAGCACTGGATGTGTGCACCCATGCTCTTTCTGCCTGTAGCAGAGGGAGGTCAGGGCTTGATTGACTTGCAGAGTCGAATTACTGCTTTTCATTTACAAACTACCCAGAGAATCTTGTATGGACATGAACCCACGTGGGCTGCTATGGCATGTGCTCTTTTACAAAGGGTGGAGAACCTGGGCTATGATGAGCATTTATTTGTGCTGCGACTGCGGCACATGGATTTATGTGGACCACTGTTTTTTATCAGTCTGTCCTACGGGCTTGTTCCTTGGTGTTTAAGGACTGATGTTGACAAGTGCCTGTCTGTTGAGGAGGAGCCCTTGTTTTTTAACCCTTTGATTCCGTTTGCCAAGCTAGCCTCCAAGAGTTTATGCTTGCGTTCTCTACAGTCTGGTTTAATGAAGCTAAAGGATTTACGGCTTGGCGGGGACTGGAAATCAGGGACTGTACTCAGCACAGAGAGAGGAATATTGTCTAAAGGGTGATTTCTGTGCTGCCTGCATCTTTCAGGGAAACGTTGGGGTGTGGAGCTGGAGATTGCCTGGGAACTTTCCCTCTCCTTCCTATTGCTGCTGAAGTTGGGGAATGTTGGGGAAAGGTGGTGTTTCTTACCTTTGGAGTTCCTCAGCATGGGCAGGTTTGCGGACACATCTAAGAAAGCATTGTGTGGGGCCTGTATAAAGGTCATACATCATAATGCTCTGACTGGGTTAGATGAGTCCATGTAGTCAGGTTGGTTGGTGCCAGGCTCTTCTCCTCGAGGCTGCTGGAGGTCCCTGTATAAGCCTCCGATTGAAAAACGAACTGGAGACTTGTAGTGGAGGCTTGTGCATGGGGCCTTGGCCACCAACAGACGTGTCATGCCTTGACCCTACTACAACAAGTGAGTGCCCATTCTGTGGCAGGCAGGAATTGATAGAGCACTTGTTTCTGCACTGTGCCAGGCTGAGGGGTGTGTTGGATTTGCAGAAAGCATAGAGTGGTGGTCTGGGTGTAATGTGGTCTGATCAACTCTATGTTTTTGGGCCTAAATTCACTGCCTCAAGTTAAGAGACATTGGTTTTAAATGTGATTTAAATGTTGGTCTGTAAGCTCCTCAGTGGTGGGGCCCCAGGGGTGGATGAGATCCACCCGGAGCATCTGAAGTCTCTAGATGCTGTTGGGCTGTCTTGGCTGACACGCCTCTGTAGCATCGCGTGGCAGACAGGGACAGTGCCCCTGGAGTTAGGCCATTAGTCAAACCTCGGATTCAGGAGGAACAAAGCGGTTTTCGTCGCGGCCGTAGAACACTGGACCAACTCTACACCCTCCGGAGGGTGCTCGAGGGTTCATGGGAGTTTGCCCAACCAGTCCACATGTGTTTTGTGGATTTGGCATTCGACCGTGTCCCTCGGGGTATTCTGTGGGGGGTGCTCTGGGAATACGGGGTCCGGGGCCCTCTGTTAAGGGCTGTCAGGTCCTTGTACGACCAGAGTAGGAGCTTGGGTCGCATTGCCGGCAGTAATTTGGGCCTGTTCCCGATGCATGTTGGACTCCGGCAGGGCTGCCCTTTGTTACTGGTTCTGTTCATAATCAGGGGCCCGAGGGAGTCCAGTTTGGGAACCACAGGATATCATCTCTGCTTTTTGCGGAGGATGTTGCCCTGATGTTTTCTTCAAGCCAGGGCCTTCAGCAGGCACTGGAGTGCTTCGTAGCCGAGTATGAAGCGGCTGGGATGCGAATCAGCACCTCCAAATTTGAGGCCATGGTTCTCGACCGGAAGAGGGTGGCTTGCCCGCTCCAGATCAGTGGAGATGTCCTGCCCCAAGTGGAGGAGTTCAAGTATCCCAGGGTCTTGTTCATGAGTGGGGGTGAAAGGGAGAGTGCTGCCGCCGCAGTCATGCGGTCGGTGTATCGGTCCGTCGTGGTGAAGAAGGAGCTGAGCCGAAAGGTGAAGCTCTCGATTTACTGGTCAATCTACTTTCCCACCCTCACCTATGGTCATGAACTGTGGGTAATGACCGAAAGGACAAGATCACGGATACAAGTGGCTGAAATGAGTTTCCTCTGCAGGGTGGCCGGGGCACTCCCTTAGAGACCGCGAGGTAGACCCAGGACACGCTGGAGGGACTATGTCTATTGGCTGGCCTGGGAACGCCTCGGGGTCCCTCCTGGGGAGCTGGCTGAGGTGTCGGGGGAGAGGGAAGTCTGGGCATCCCTGCTTAGACTGCTGCCCCGGTTCGCACCGGCCCTGGAAAAAGCAGAAGAAGATGGATGGGTGGATGGATGGATGGGTTTTAAATTTTCTGCTGGGTCAAGGTAAACTTGCAATCTGGATCTCCCGATGCAACAAACTACAAGAGGGAGGGTCAACAAACCCAGAACAGACTTTAAAAATGGTGGTCCGGATTAGGCTTCAAATCAAGTATGCTTTTTTCAAGATGACCCATAATCTTCAGGTTTTCTATCATATAATTTCTATCGTATGTGTAGGTGATTTTTAAAATCTCTTTTGAGTGATTTAAATGAATGATCAATTGGTTTCAATAAAGCTGTTTTTAAAACTCTCTCTCTCTCACTCTGTGTGTGTGTGTGTGTGTGTATGTATGTGTATCTCGCTCTCTCTCTGAGGAGGTAAAGATGGCGGCTGTTGTGATGGTAACCGGAGGAGCTGTAGTGTTTATAAGTCTCTCTCTCTGCCTGCAGTTCGGCTTTTTGGTAAATGCTGAAGGTGAGTTTAAACTATGCGTTTAATTAAATTGAAAATCGGAGATAAACTCGAATTTAGCCCCGTTTAACTACACCTGGCCTCGCTGTTAGCTTAGCTTAGCTTAGTTACTCTCAACGGAAGTAAACACGGAGATACGAGGTTTAAACCTGTGTTTAGAGGATCAGAGTTGAGCTTCGAGGTTTACACCAAAATTTAGAGAATCAGAGTTGAGTGTAGAGGTTTAGACCGGAATTTAGAGGATGAGTAATAGTAATCAGAGTTTCTGAGTCGAGTTTAGAGGATCACATCCGAGTCTAGAGCGTTAGTCTACAGAGTTTAGAGAATCAGAGATGAGTATAGGATCAGAGTCTAGTCTAGAGGTTTACACTGTAGTGTAGAGGATCAGTAATATTAATCAGAAGCTTGAGTCTAGAGGATCAGCTTCGAGTTTCGAGGTTTCCACCCAGGTTTAGAGGATCACACCCAAGTTTAGAGGTTTCCACCCAAGTTTAGAGGTTTCCACCCAAGTTTAGAGGTTTCCACCCAAGTTTAGAGGATCAGTAATGGTATTCAGAGATTGAGAGTCGAGTTTCGAGGTTTACACCCAGGTTTAGAGGACCACACCCAAGTTTAGAGGTTTACACCCATGTTCCGAGGATCAGAGTCAAGTGTAGAGGTTTCCACTCAAGTTTAGAGGATCAGAGTCGAGTTTAGATATTTACAGCCGAGTTTTGAGGATTACATCTGAATTTAGAGGATCAGTAATTGTAATCTAAGGATCAGAGTCGAGTTCAAAGGATCACACCCAAGTCTAGAGGATCACACCCAAGTCTAGAGGATCAGAGTCGAGTCTAGAGGTTTACACCCAAGTCTAGAGGATCAGAGTTGAGTATTGAGGTTTTTACTTGAGTCAAGAGGGGTCAAGTTGAGAGGCTCACAGTTGAGTTTAGAGGTTTAGAGTCAGGTTTAGAGTTGAGTGTTGAGTTTAGAGGTGTGCATTCGAATTTAGAGGTTTGCTGCCAAGATTACTGTCGAGTTTAGAGGTGTGGAGCAGAGTTTAGTGGTTTAGATTGATTATTGTAGATGACCAGAATAGCTGGTATATTAGACCTTAAAAACACAGCCAATGTTGAAATGGACAAAGTAGTTCCTGTTTGACTCATCACTCTACCGTGAAGTCGTCTCCTTTAACAGTATCTGACTGATTGTAAGTTGAAACAGCATTAACAGTGAAGCTGTTAAATGATCATTCAGTTAATTCAAATCATAAATCAGTCCTGGAAAGGAAAGCTAAGTGGTTCTGCCAGAACTGGCCACACTGCCTTTGTAAGCTCTCCGTGGGATTGACATAGGAACTTAGACATGGGCATCTTCATTTTGTTTTTTCTGAGAAGTTCAGAGGTGTACTAGATCATTGTTCTGCTGGGTCATTGTCTTGCTTCCTACAGAAGCAGAGGAGCTCATGGCCACCATGTTCAACTATTTAACTGTTCAACTATTAACTTTTTTAATATGGTGGAATTTGTTGCACCAGATTCATCAGTACAGAGAATATTATCCCAAAGGTCTTGGGTGTCATTTAAATGTGTGTGTTGTCAGCAGTGATTTGTACCTTGTAGCAGAGTGAGGAAGACAGAGGTAATAACACTCGTCACATAGACTACACGTACACCTTACTAACTACACCCAATATTAATTGAGTAGCTAATAAATGTTTTATCATAACAGAGGTCACACTAATAGTTTATGAACCTTTAAGATATACTTGGGTGGGTTCTTCCTCATTGGTTGAAAAGGTAGACTGGTATGATCTATATTTATTGATCTACACATACAGAAGTCGTGTCTCTCAGTTGTAGAGGTTGCTAATGGTGTCCTGTGATAATCCATCCCATGCAGCATGAATGTTCTCACTCATCAAGTTGCATGAGGCAGATTGAGAAACTTGAATTATTTGCTGGTCTCATGAGGTCGAACTTGCTCACAAAGTTGACCGAGTGCTGTCCCCCATATTTCTTGGAATATCACACAAAAATGCTATTTGTTGATATAAAAACAGTTTAGTGTGAATGGCTCTGTTAAACCCGAGTAGCACTTAGGGATAATTAGGGATAATCATTTTTTCTGTGGTTGAATATTCATAGGTCTTGACCCAAAGCATGATTTTATTTATGGATGTATTCTTGTGAAAGTGAAGTGCTGAATATTGGTGGAGGTTCTGGTTTGGCTGACTGTAGGATTGGGGTTATTTCTTCAGCTCTCTTTTACATTAACATGCACTGTATCTTATTGTAGATCCGCTTCATGTGACCTCAGAAAAACCAGACAGCGCAGACCCTGACCCAGACAACACCCCCATACTTGCATCAGTGTCTAACAAGAATGTGTCAGGAGTCCAGAACTTGAAAATAATGGATGAAGCAAAATCCACAGTGGATAGTACTCACTTAAGTGCCATTTCCACTGCAGCAGCCACGCCTGAGGCCTCACCCACGACATCAGCCCCATCCAAACAAACTAGTGTAGTGAATATAGAAGACACCAAACCTATTGTGCTGAATTCAGATGAGGAGACTTCAAGTCCCACGAAGCCCACTAGCACTCCTGAGGCCAAGCCAGTCAGCCCCTCTGACTCTGGAAAGGAAGAGCCAGGACCAGCTTTGGAATTTGAGTCCACCACCTCTCCTGCTGAGGCTGACTCAGAAAACTATGAGGACGATGAAGAAGATGATGACTATATAAGATTTTCAGATAACACTCAACATGAGCAAAGCCATATTTCCAGTCAAAACCCTGATAAGAATGAAATTATCCAGAAAGGTTTGTCCAAGAATTTTGGGAAGAGTAGTGACGGAAGAATGAACAACACTCAGGATGAAGACTCTCATTTTTTCTTCCATCTGGTCATAATTGCTTTTCTCGTGGCTATTGTCTACATCACTTACCACAACAAGAGAAAGGTAGGATAATTCTAAGCCCATCAGTAGACTTAATACATTGAATTTGTGATTACAGCTGGGTAATGTAGCAATATTGATTATATATATTGGAATATAAACAGAGGGGGCTTAAACAGTATGGGCTGAGTGATGCATCGATATTTATATGTATATCAGGATATAAACAGAGTGGGATACGGGCTGAGTGATTATTGATATTTATATCTATATCAGGATATAAACAGAGCGGGATACGGGCTGAGTGATTATTGATATTTATATCTATATCAGGATATAAACAGAGTGGGATACGGCCTGAGTGACACATCGATATTTATATCTCTATCAGGATATAAACAGAGTGGGATACGGGCTGAGTGATTTATCGATATTTATATCTATATCAGGATATAAACAGAGCGGGATACGGGCTGAGGATATATATATATATATATATAGTGTGGAGTAGTATATAGTATATGGAGTGAGGCGATATTGTTTTGATATATTCTGTTTCAGTCTTTCTTTCTGCTCCCTTTCTTTGCTCCATCCCCTACTCTAAGCTTTTCCTTAACTCAGCTTCTCTCTACCCCTGTTTGTGCACTCAATTGTACAATTTTTGCCCATAGTATTTTTCACATCACGTCCTACTTGTAATATAGACCATCAACTTCTTGCACTGGAGCTATGTGTCTAATAATACTAACAAATAAGTTTGGCAACATGGCTGCTTGTTTCCGTTGCTTGCTTCTCTTAAATGACATTAAGTTGATGTCTCAACAATGTCCCTTTTATTACCCAGAAATTATGTAGAAAAATTAAAATCCTGCAAAAAAGACTGTGTCTCTGTCTGACAGAAGTCCAGTGTTCAACATGCATTGTTTATGCATTATGTGTAGAATATTCCAGTACTCCGTCTTATTGTAATAGACAAATCTTTAGTATTTACAGCATACAGCATTACGCTGCACCCTAAACCACATTGCTATATCTCCATGATCTGGTAGTGCGTTGGCTTATACCATTATCAGTTTGGTTGAAAGTTGTCTTCCTAGCTTCAGTGCACAACTAGACAAGCAAAATATGGACATCAAACAATTTTTAACAGATCCATGTTCATCTTCCACATAAATCTCATTACTATACATAAACAAGTTTGACTTTGGAGGAAAACACCTCCAGCTTGCACTTTGTTGCATCTCATGTGTTCATGATTTGAAGCCTAAGCTCAATTGCAGTCAATCTTAATGAATTCCTTTGTGTGTGTAGATTATGTTTCTGGCACAGAGTCGGCGCTGGAGGGAAGGCCTCTGCTCCCGCGGTGTGGAATACCATCGGCTTGACCAGAATGTCCATGAAGCAATGCCCTCCCTAAAGATGACCAATGATTACATCTTTTAAATGAGTGTACAGCACATGGGGAGGAATAAACAGTTGGATGATGAATGCAAACTTCTGATTATGCGCACACTTTGTTGCTTATTTGATGAGGAGGAGAATTCTGTGAATTTCTTTCTGGACTAAGCCGGTTGGCTTTGTGCAGCAGTTGCTACATTTATCTAGTCAGAGCAGACTTTAACGGTTGGGGATATTCTAGGTGTTTTGGGCTGTTTATTTTATGGAGGGAGGAGATTTCTGTTAATAAATTTAGATAAGTAGGCTTTGGGAACGTTTGAGTGGGTGAGTGGTGTAAATACATATTGGTCAGTTAGGTTGTGGCCATGCATATATTTGAAATATGAGACTGAAGAGCACCAACAGTGCTAATTCCAGTTTTCTTTATGTGGGTGAGGGGTAAAAATAGGATGACAATTTTGAAATCATAGCACTAAAATACTCTTGTAGCTTAAAATTCTAATAATTTAAGTGCTCTTAGTTTGTCATTATCTTGGAAATTATTTATTTAAAATTTCCCCTCTTTATAAGGTAACTTTTGGTGTTTTATTCAACAGAAATTAACTTAATTAGTTGGTGCATCATTGAAACAGAAGAAGAGAGCCATGCTTTGCTATTCAGCCTCTGGGCTGGTCCCTTTTGTCATTTCCTTATGGCTTCAGTGAAGTCCCTTGCATCACCAATACTGTCCTGATAATCATTTTCTGTGAAGGGTGAACTTTGTCTTAAATGATGTAATTAAGCAGTTCTTATTTTTTCCTTTTCTTCAGCTGTGATACATTTAAACATTGCATTACATGTCTCATCAGTAATTGCTTCTGAGCATTGCCAAATGTCTGGTGAAATATTTGAACTTATATATGTGCATATCACTATGATTGTCTAAACTGTATCAATTACAGTGCAGCCTCTAAATAGTTGGGCAGTGAAAATGGCATTCATATTTAAAGAGCAACACCAGCAGCCTTTTTGCACCATCTTAGTGGCTGTTGGTAATTGTGATGAAATTATAACTGCCTCATTTTACATAGAAATGCTTCCCAGAAAGCAAAAGAGAGAAGTACTCAAGCTGTGGCTCTTGTCCAAAATCACTAACATTGCAATATCACGGTGACTGTGGGCTTCAGGTGCACTGTATATAAGCCAGGCCTCCCTGTCTCTGCTCACATCACATGAATTCAACCTAACACTATCCTGAGACTTTAACGTGGATCTTTTATGGCATCAATCAGTTATTGATTTTAGCACCTTCATTGTTGAACTTAACATTATGTTGTAATTTCAAATCTGGCTATTATTCACTTGCGCTATCTTCTGAATATGAGGCATTTGTGTGAAATCAACTACAGTGGAATATATTTCTGTTAATGGGTTCCACTACATATGGGGCTTGAAGTGGATGAAATATGTATAACATTGGGTTGTGATTCTTCATTAAATCTCTGTGCCCTAAGGCTCTGTTTTTTGTCACCATCTAATTACTTACAGACTGCACTGTATAGCACAATGTACTTTGGCCTTATTCATGTCGTTGTTTTTAATTTTCTTACTTGAAAACTTGTTTAATAGTTACAGAATCACTGTACAGCATTGTACATACAGGCTTGAGAATGCAGTCTCCACGCATGTAAGAGTATGAGTCATCAGCAGAGGCTGTAGAGATTCTCTAACCTTGTCAATAAAGCACAAGTGTAAATAAGTCTATTGTCTGTGTTAAATTGTAGTTTTAAAACGCATTTTTAGGAACAAAGGAAGGTTTTTTCCTCAGCTTAAAAAAAAGAAAAAAAAAAGAAAAGGGTTAATATGTTGTCTAATTATATAAACAAACATGATTCAGAAAAAAACATTTATTATAGCCATTTACTGAGAAGAATGCTGAAACATGCTTTGGTGTGACAAGTGTGGCAGTTTGCTATATGTACACTGGAGATCAAAATTAGAGAACAGTTCAAGAACACTTGATTTCAGAAATAATGCAATCTTCATTGGTCAACAACATTTGAGTGATTTTTTGTTAGGGGGATACCATGCTGCTAGAACAGTGTTTTAAAAAATAACCAAAGTACTTCAACAAAAATCTTTATTTAGCACAAACACAATGATTAAAATTATAGAACAGCAATGACCATCACAGAGAAAGATTAAAATGTAATATTCTGAAGGTTACAATAGTCAGTAGGAAATGTACAGGCCTTTGCTTTGAATGACATCTGTGGCCACAGGACTCACGGTGCTCTGGTGTGATTTTGGTCCGCTCTTCTTGCAGTTTCTCCCACAGTTCGGTGACTGTAGTGGGTGTCTTGGCCATAACTTTGTCACCAAGGATTTTCCAGAGGTTTTCTATTGGGTTTTGATCAGGACTCTGAGCTGGCCATTTCATTGTTTTCAATTTCTAGGAACCGCTTTACCTGTTTTACTGTGTGATAGGGGGCACTGTCATGCATGAAAATTGCTGGCTGATTGAGTGACAAACGCAAGGATTGAACCACATGTTGAAGGTTCTGATGCACTTGCTTTCACTCTGCCATGTAGCTGTGAGAGCCCCAACTCCTGCTTCTGAAAAAAGTCCCCAAACCATGACATTTTCTCCTCCACCTTTCACTGACTGGTTCAGTCTTTCCCCAGACAAACAATGTTTCCCCATCAGACCCAAATAAATTAAACTTGCTTTCATCACTAAAGTGAACTCTGGACCATGTTTCCTCTCTCCACACAACATGCTCCTCAGCAAAGGTTAATCTAGCCTCTTTCTGCTAACGAGAGGTTTGGTCAGTGCAGAGTGGGCTTTCATTCGAAATGCTCTTAAACGTTGAGACATTGTATGATGAGATAAATCCTTTGGAATGGCTTTCCTTCTTGCAAAGTCAGTGAAAACTGGAAAGTTAAGGCTGACAGTTAAATAGGGTTTGTCAGATAATTAAGGAAATTAGCACCAGATGCTATATTAACACCACCAAGTTGCAGGTGTCTGAAAGTGTTCTCTAATTTTGATTAGGGTTCTTTTTCAAATACCTCATTTAAGTTTGTTATACTGTGCTTTAGAATGTATGCAATTCATGAAATATGTTTAAAATACTGTTGTTTAACTCCTGTTAGGATAAATTCACATAGGACTACATAGTGACCTTGACATTTAGGAAATTGTGTGTTGTTCTCTAATTTTGATCTCCAGTGTATATGGTATATAATTAAATATGTATAATTTATAGTATATGATGAAATATATAATTTATAATAACTAGGGTTGTCACGTTTGTTTATGAAGAATAATAGTAGTTGACAGGAAACTAAAGATTTATAATTTACAAATATAAATTTGTAATCAATTTGTAAAGCTTTTTTTTTTTTTTTTAGAATTTTAAAAGCTTCTTCAAAGTAAAAAAGAACTTTAATGCAATAAGTACATCTTTGTCTTTTAGTATGGAATTACGTTCCATGGTGTGACACATAAAAGAACCAAATCATTATTTTATCTCAAAAAAGTATTAGAGGAGGTCATCGTTCATCTTAACTCATTTCTCATACTATATTCATATTATTTCTTTTTTAAATGTCCATAGGACACTTTTATGGTGCAGTCCAGTAAAAACAGTGAAAAACAGTGAACTGAAAAGGGTAGTGATCCCTTTTATTTTACTAAATATCAGATTTTACAGTCACATTCATCTAGTTTTATATTTGTTATTATTTATATTATGATGTTAATCTTTTGATCTTGCAGTAAATCACTGGAGAGTGATCTAGTGGATAGTCGAAGCTGATGATCCATGCTCAATAAGTATGCAAACTCAAGTTTGACACACAACAGCATCTAAGACTTGGACCATTCTGTACCTGCTTGTAGTGGGAGTAGAATGAGAAGAAAGTGTGGAATTACATATGTTTGTTGTGTTTTTTTAAGGTCCCATTGTTTACACCATGGTTTCTATTCATATATTTCATCTGCCCCAGTCTGAAAAGACTACTGGTGCAATGACTGTCTATAACCTCTTGATGGCTCTAGAGTTCCAAGAGATTCAGATGTGTAAGACTTCAAAGACTTGCAGGTCTTTTGCAGCTCAACATCTAAAGGCCCAAAGGTGATACTGAATGTGAGTGATACAGAAGTGACTGTTTTCTCTGATCAATCAGTCATAACAATTAAACCACCTTCTTGATTCTACACTCAATGTCTTTGAAGTTCTATAGTGGTGCTTGAAAGTTTTTGAATCCTGCATAAATTCACCCCAAAACTTATTTACTCAGGAAAATTATAAAATATGAACATATCGGTGATGTATGTGAATGTGTGCACCTTTGCTTTCAGCATCACTGACCTGATACTGTTGATAAATGCCTCACGTCAGTTTGGAGGAATTTTATTCCTCTATATAAAACAGCTTTAACCATATTATGTTGGTGGATTGTCTATTATGAACAGCTTGCTTAAGGTTCTTCTACATTTCTGTTGGATTAAGGTCAGGACTTTGACTATTCTTCTTCTTGGATTGGTGGAGTCCAAACTCTTTAAAGATGGTTTTGGAAGCTTTTCCAGCCTGATGAGCATCACCAGCTCCTCAGGAATCTAAGAATGTGTGTTGTGACAATCAGGCTTAGAAGATATATCACTGTTCTTTAAATAAAACAGAACCCCAACTCATGCCTGATTGTCTCCTGTTAATTGAAAACACCTGACCTCTTGATTTCACCTTCAAGTCATGTGTTCCAAGTCTAATTTTTTTGTCTGTTTGATTCGGTTCTCTTTACTCATGTTGAAAAACAGATGAGGTCTTAGGTCAAATTCATGCAGAAATATAGAAATCTCAAAAGGGTTCTCAAGTTTTCTAACATCACTGTAGTTCATCTGTTTCTCTGTATACTTTATTCTCATCCTTTCACCCTGATCTTCAATGGTTAGGACCCCACAGGACCACTACAGAGCACTTGCTGTACAGTGCTGCTGTAGTGTTTAAACCCCTCATTTTCACTGTTGGGCAGAGAATATCCATCCATCCATCCATCCATCCATCCATCCATCCATCCTACAGCCTTGCGCTGGCATATGCAGAAAGCAGAACATAGAAACTGAAACCAGAAGTATACACACTTCTTGTATTGGCTTCCAGTCAATCACTTTTACCAGCTGCCATTTACAGTCCTACCTGTCTGTTTACTATTGTTCTGCTGATGATATTCCAAGCATTAAGTTGACGAACACAAGTATGTGCCAGCAGATCAGCTGTTCATGTTATTCCCAGTACAAAATTACTTCCAGATTGTTGAATTTAGTGAAGATAACCTTAAAAGAGCTAGTCCTAACCTAACATTACATAACCTATAACTTCCTCCACATTGGTCTTTTGAGCCAGATGCAGTGATCAGATACTTGTAGAACATCTAAATCTGGATGAAGCCAACACAATGGTTGGTGTGGCACAACAGATAACCCCACTAGGTAGCCACCACACCATTGAGAGACTGGGGTTCAAGTCCCAATCTGGGTAACTATGCTGTGCTCCAATAATAAGAGTCCTTGGACAACACTCCTAACACAAATCTGACCTTCCTCTGTCATGCCATATGAGTAACTCTGGATCCAGGTGTCATCTAAATGCTGTAAATGTATGGCAGATTTATAGCTGATGCTTACCTTAATTTGCCAGTTCCCTTTCAGAAGAAGGTTGGGCACCTGCAAGGCCCTCCTATATCTGCCTTTTGAGAGGTCAATCCATCACTCCTCATAGGTTCAGATCAGCCTCATCTGGTAACCCCTGTAGAACCAGTCCAACCTGGCCCCCCTGGTGGACCAACAGCAGCTTGGGTGGTCCCTTCAAAGGCCTTTCCTAGACCTGAGGCACGTAAATCACCCAACACAATTGTTTTCATTCCTGCTTTCCACCACCCTTTTATACAGATATGTTGAAAGACTCTGGCAGTTAGACTCCATACCATGGTCTGAGAAAAAGGTGACAAGGTCAAGACAAGACCAACAGGCTGTGAATAAACTTGAAGCCAGGACAGTCTACACTGATATAGATGGTCCTTAGGTATGCAAACATGCGTCCACTGTGTGCTCAAAAGGAATCAGTCCTACTTAAGCTGCATGCCACTGAAAGAAATCTGCTGAACGATTCTGGGCAAGCAGAAGCCTACAACAAAGAGAGCTCATTACTGCAGGAACTGTTAGACAGGTCACTCAGAAGATCATCCCTAAGGAAGAATGGTACATACTCCACCTTTTCATCAGTCACAATGGAAAAAAATTCTTTCACCAATACCTCAGCCAGTCTCTAAACCAGTATCTTCTGCTGGGTGTTACCCCAGGAGTCTTGGTAAGGTTCCGCAAGCATCCTGGTGCAGTCAGTGGACACATTAAGGGAATGTTTCACTAGCTGTGGGACAAGCAGCAATGCTGAAATGACCCCAACTTGGAGCTGGGAGGCTTTCATGAAGCCAAACAGATGGACACAAGGTCCCTCTAATGCCCTGACACCTGGCCAGAGAAACTAAGTGCTGAAACCTGTGAACCTGAAGCAGGCCTACAAAAGGCTGCTTTCTGTGGAGTAGCTGTCTTGCAACAATTGGTCTGGCTAACAAAGTGTAGAATACCTGGCAGGATGAGATGCACTGTTCAAGAATTCCAAGGACAAACTCCATTCAGTTCCCTAACCAATGCTGATCAGCATGGTCAGGCCAAGACGAGTGTCTTACAACAGCCCAAAGACAGCCCTTTCCCTAGGACTATGAATGCCTAGCTGCTGATAAGCCTGTCACCTCCAGGAGTCACTTATTCATCCTAGATCCAGATATGGACAAATCTTCAAATGTCATAACAGTAGGGAGTTGACTCAAATGTCTAGAAGGACTAGAGAACTCAGCATCCGATTGTACTAGATGTGTCACATTCAATTCTGCACCTGCTTAGCCAGAAATATGACAGATTCTAAATAATCCTGGTCCAGAGCACATTTTCGCAGAATTGAGGAAAACCTATTGGATAATTCATGGGCAGGTGGCTACATGGAAACACCAGTGAATGTGTGCTCTCAGCATCAGAGAGCGCTGCCATCCATCCCCAAAATGGTCTGATCTTCCCATTGCCTGGCTACAACTGTACAACCCAGCCTTTTTTCCATGAATTGCTTTGGGCCTATGCTAGTTAAAGTGGCCAGATGGCATGAGAAGTGCTGGGGATTATATTTAAGTGTTTAACCATCAATGCCTATCTTATGGGCCTGATGTATTTTGTTGCTAGAAGTTCCACTACAACCCTCCAGCAGCCCCAAACTTTGGAGGAGTACGGGAGAGGGAAATTCGTTCTGTAAATCAGCCCTTTATGCCTGTCTAGGAGCCACATTTGTCCATGAAGAAGTTCTCCAAACCATTCTTCTGGATGTGGAGGCAATCCTAAACTCCACACTGCTAAGGTATGCATCCACTGATGTGGCAGATATTGACCTCATCACTCCAAACAGCCTGCTCATCAGGCAGCTGGATGGATCTATCCACAAGTGGTCTACCCAGAGACAGAGATCCTATGTCATATGTGTTGGCAGCACATGCAGATCCTAGATGATCAATTCTGGTCTAAATTTATTCGAGAGCATCTTCCTAGTATGTAGTCCAGGCAGAAATGGCACTCTTCCCTTCCATAGCTCCTGAATAATGTGGTTGTTATGCTGATGGATCCACAGCTATCTCAAGCCTTATGGACAATTGCGCATATAGTTAAGGTGCACCGCAATAATAATGGATACATCCGGTCAGCAGATGTAAGAATCAAAGGACAGGTGTACCCCAGACCAGTGGCTCACCCAGTAATGCTACCAGTTCTGAAAGAAACAAGTCCACCCCCCAGGGAGAAGATTCTTCTAAAATCTGATTAGAGAGCATTTGAGGGGAGCAAATATGCTCTGCACATTTGGGGGCAACTGTAGCAAAGATTCTAATTACTGTTAATAGAAGAAATCACAGCACATTTTCATCATTCCTGTATCCTGACATATACACCGTCCTTTTTACTGTTAGAAACCCTTAAAAGAGTTATCCCTAACCTAACCTAACCTAACGCCTTGTAACCTATAACCTCCTCCACAATGAGTCTAAGAGACACCAACCACAGGGCCTCTTTGTATATCAGATATCTGTTCTATCTCTATGGTGCTTCATAGCACTCATTTTTGTGTTGCATTCATAAGCAAAATCCTCCTCTTCTTCATATTACTGTGATGCCCTCTAACTGAGAATGTTGTTGTGCTCATTCCTTATGATTATAATCACTGTGGTTGTGATCTATATCACAGATCTGCTGCTGCACTACAAGTTCTACACAAAAGCAGAAGAAACTAACTTTTAAGTGTGCATGGCGAAATAAAGTGGATAGCTATGTTTTGTACAACGTCTTTTAAAGGGAAGTAGAAAACCTGTACAATGTGCATCCCACTGACAGAAACGGTTTGGTTTCTTTTTATCTTTAAAACACTGTCCAGCTGTATGCCAACGCACATCATAAAAATTCTCATTGAAAATTATAAAACTTGCCAAACTCGCTCTAGTGATTGGACCACCCTTCAGGTACTAAGAGTGTTTACTAAACTAGCTTTTAGCTATGGTGTCAGTCAATCATTTTAAACTCTTTTTTTCAAGATTCTGGTATGTTTTATCTGTCCTTTCTTACCTTTCTTTTATTGTTCCTTTTCTTTTTATTCCCATTCTCGCTTTTATTGCCTATAGCTATTGTTTGTCAACTTATTTTATATATCTATTTATCTTTTTTTTAATTTTATTTAACTTATGTTAGGTGGCAGAGGTGAAGATGCTGAGATTTTTTTTGGGAGTGACAAGTGACAGTCCCTATCTGATGTATTGGTTTGGCTGCATTGTAAATGAGGGCCTCCCTTAATGTACTCTGAGTTTAAATAAAGGTTGATTGATTAGAAACATCCCTGGGGCCGCTCTTGGCACTGCAGGTAGTGTGGTACTGTGGGTACTTGTGGGTTTGATTCCCGTGTCTGTGTTCTCCCCGTGTCCATTGTGTCAATTGTGGCCCTATTCAGGAAGAAGCTGAAAAAATTGAGACTGAGACAGACTGAGAATCATCTCTGAAAATGCTGCCTGCCCCGACCAGGCTTAATATGTGACACTCACACTTTGTGGTAGGCACAGAAAAGAATGTTCATAATGAAAGACAAAAAGTGAATATTCAAAATGGTCATGATCATTTACCCTGTTTCGGTTAGGCTGAGGTGATTGTTAAGAATGAAAGCATTTTGTTCTTTGATTGTGCTCTGTGTTCGGCGTTCGGAGACTCTCAGATGCACTCAACCTCAAGCAGTCTACACAGAGACACAAGTGATACTGGATGTGAAAACAGACAGCCTGCCATGGACAACACCCATGCAAGAAGTGTAATTTTTATTGTATTCTTTCTTTGGATTGACTTGACAAGAACTGAAAATGCATTGCAAAAAATTGCTAATAGTTTAGTATTTTATATGAATTGTATTTAGACAGACGAGCAGATTCTCACCTCTAAGACAGCAGATGTGACTGTCCTTTGTGTATAAGCAGCATCAAAATCCTGATATGTCCATTTAAAAATGCTTTTGTTTTCAGGAACATTTCTAAGACCTTCAGAGCAGGTTGGAGATTAATGTATGGAGGGAGTGTCTCTTCCTTGACACACCACGGACCATGACTTGGTCAATCTGATGATGAAGAACACATTCCACTGTCATCAAAAGATGCTTTATGGCCCACAGTGAACAATACTTTATTTACTTTTTATCTAGAGAACTGGAACACCAGGCTCAAAGACAAGGTATTCCAAGAGGCAAGTGTCCTCAAAGAAACACCCATCCTGAAAACAAACCCCAGCTACAATCAGCCCTCAGTGAAGAATCTGATCATGTTGATGAGCCGGGTAGAATTTCAAAAACCTACTTTACATGAATAAATGGACTTCATTATCAAAAAAAAGTATATATACTTCAGTTTTGAAAAAAAAAACATGCAGACAAAAGCATTTCTGATATTTGGATGTTTCTGATGACAGAAACCTTGTAAGTGCTGTAAAGAAAGACCCTAAAACAACTGTTAATAACATCAGCAACAATTTCCAGAGGGCAGGAGGAAAGATTTTGCAATCTTCTGTTCAGAGAAGTCCAGAGGCTTCACCAGAAGATTCAAACTTAGATACACAGGGAAAAGGTGTGGCTGTAGACACAGCTGGTAGAGGTAAACTAGGCTCAGTAAGGACTGGGCCCATTCCTCTGTGCATCCAACTCCAGTTGACAAAGCCACACTTCCCTATCTGCATCCATCGCCATTCTCCAGATAGCAAGTTTTAACTCAGCTTCTGTATGACGAACTTGTTGTCTTTGGGCTCTAACTGCAAACCTGCCATATGCACCCTCAATATGTGCAGTAGCTCCTGAAATGGAACAAGAATGTGGAAAAGGGACAAACTGAGGCTAGTGTACACAATCAGCTATAGATTGGTGACCTCCAGACACTCTTCAGCTGCCTGTTCACAAACACAGGGAAAGTTTGTCCCTAATCCACACTCAGAAAAAAAAACCCCAGCTTAGGCAAGCCACTAATCACTTTTTATATCCATCTTCATTAACTGACCTGATCTTCAAATTAAAGGGTGGTGCAATATCTAAAAGCTGATATATTGGCACATTGATCTAACTACTCAACATTAGGGGACTCAAGAAACACCTGCAAAACCAAAGCCATCAAAGTATATAACAAGTCTCCGGATGTGTACTCACTCACCTCCTGCACAACCCCAGCTTCTCCATAAAGGAACTGCCATTATTCAACTATGCCAAGGAAAATGCATTTTTTCCTTCAAGGGAACTTTAATTAACTACACTCTGTATTAACAGGTCTTTCAGGACATGACCAGAGATATGGGACTGGTCTACTCATTCCTTATTTCATTACCTTAGTCACTGTACTAAATGTTTTCTCCTCATCAGTTCCACATGTTTTTGCAAACCTCACTTCAGTCTCTCTTTTATCTGCATCACAGCATCAAACTATATTGGCCTTTTTAAACTGATCTCACTGATTGTAGGTGTAGGTGGGCCCCTCTCCAAGGACAGTCCATCAACCTGCACTGTAAGGTTTTTATCTTCTTTTCACTTTCTTTCGGTGGAGAGCGGCTGGCTGCTGGCTCCATGAGGCCTGTTCAATCCCAGCTAATCTCCTGCCACGTGTGAGAAGACAAGACTGCAAATCTCTTTCCCCGTATACCCCTTCCTTCAGTTTGAATCCTGAGCCCAATGTCATCCACACCACTGGGGCTCACATGGCTGTAGCGCCACACTGAAGGTTATCCTTTATTTTCACATAACACGTGGAATTTTTTTTCCCAGATACTATGCAGAACTTGTGCTTCAGGTTTGTGTGTCTAACACAGTCATATAGTTTGGTTATATCTTAGTGTGTGTGTGTGTGTGTGTGTGTGTGTGAGCAGAAAGACAACAGCAAAGGTACTGTAAGAGTGAAAAAGGTTCAAGCTTTGGAATTCCACAGCAGTGCTTTATATATATGTCTGTGTAACTGGGATAAAGACAGGAGAGGGCAGGGGTTGTGTGAGAAAAAGAGAAATAAAGGTCAGACTTGGCCTCAGCATTCTGCAAAATTCCTTTCACTTTTTTGGTTCAATTTAAGTGTCCACAACTTTTATTAGTCATTCAACATCACACTTTATAAAACGTAAATTCAGCTCAAGTTTAAATGATTTTACAGAATTTTACTGCACTGCATTCAGCTGAGGCTGAAATTGCTTTGACATTTTGTAAGATTTTCAGTTTTCAGTTCTTCTTTACAACTTATTCCCATCTGCAGGTCATACCTCCTCCAATCACATGAGGGGAAGCTTTCCTATCCCTCCTATTCATAGACGGGGGTAAATTAAATGAGGGGTAGGGCCACCTCAATGTGTACAGTTGACCAAACTGAGTGAAGAGAACTCAAAAATGCTCTCTAAGTTGAATTGACTTTACATTATCCTCCACTGTGACTCCAATGATTTGAATCCGCATTAAAATTTAAAATACATGAATCTAATTCATAAATTGTTTTTAACAGTGAACAGACTAGCAGTGCCATGGAACAAATTCCCTGTACCCTTCCAAAGAAACCACATTCATAAAAGTGTGACGTGAGCAGACCCAAATAAAGAAGACAAGGTCTCTCTTTGCTATTCACTAAAGTCCCAAGTGCATCTAGCCTTCCACTTTCTATTTCTGACAGGCCTTTACTGGCAGGGCACAAGGGGGCAGCCTTTCCTCATCTCCAGGGGGCAGCAGGGGCACCTCCAGGCCTTTTGCATGGCTCTAAATGAGCTCATTCATGTTCCACAATAGAACTGCAGGGATGGAGGAAATTGCTTTCTTGCAGGGGCAGGGGGTAGTGATGGGGCGTCTGATTGTGGTCAGCTGAAAAAAACAAAACCAAGAGGGAATGAAAAAAAAAGAAAAACACAACAGAAAGGTTTGAAACAACACAAAGTTGAAAGCAATTTTGATTTGGTGGAAAACACACACACACACACACACACACACACACACACACACACACACACACACACACACACACACACAGATACACTGTGAAAAAACATACCACTCACTACTTTTCTTTTTTGTTTTTTAAGCCACTCCTGTAGTTTGTGAGATGTGATTAGTAGTTCGGCAAATGTGATGAATCAATTTGTTGAAATTTCCAAATGAACTTGTTACTCAGCCGTCGAGCTCATTTTGAAACATATTATATAAATATAATATTATAATGACCTGGAATGTGTTGGAATAGGCCCTTCCTCAGTGCCGAGTCTTTTGGCTGAAATTCAGAGGGTGGTTAAAGGGGCTTCAAGTCACCAGGGGGCCCATAGAGCACAGGATCAAGATAATGATGTAAATGTACACGATATGTCCAAATGTTTGTGGACACCCCCCCTACTAAATGCATTCAGCTGCATCCATTGCTGACAGATATGCAAATGCACACACCACTGGTCTGGTCCCTGCACATAATCCAGGAAGGGCCTAAAGTCCAGCACTGAGCTGGACAGTGGAACTGTGTTCTCTGGAATGATGGGTTGGGTTAAGGATGAGATGGTGGTGTAAATCTTGATTTCGCTAAAGTTCTTGTCGTTGAATGCAATCAGTTTCTCACAGCAATGCTGTGAGACAGTTACTCCAACAAAAGCAGGATAAACTAGATTTAATGTCCTTTAGAATAAATAATGAATGAACAGGTGTCCCAATTCCTTTTTTTCTTGTAGTGTATCCATCAGGTGCTGAACTTCCTATTACTCCAACCTTCTCCTCAATGCCCTATTACTCCACCTTTCTCCTCAATGCCCTATTACAGAACCCATCTCCTCTGTTTACCATTATGCCAGCCATCTCCTTCATGGCCTATTACTCCACCCATTTTCTCAATGCTCCATTGCTCCACCATCTCCTCAGTGCCTTATTACTGCACCCATCTCCTCCATGTCCCATTACGCCAACCATCTCCTCCATGCCCTATTACTCCACGTCCCTTCAATGCTCCATTACTCCACCTATCTATTCAATGCCCCATTACTCCACCCATCTCCTCAATGCTCCATTACTCCACCAATCTCCTCCATGCCCTATTACTCCACACTTCTCCTCAATGCTCCATTACTCCATCAATCTCCATGCCCTATTACTCGACCCTTCTCCTCAAAGCTCTATTACTCCACCCTTCTCATCAATGCCCTATTACAGGACCCATCTCCTCTGTGTCCCATTATGCCAACCATCTCCTTCATGCCCCATTACTCCACCCATTTTCTCAGTGCTCCATTGCTCCACCAATCTCCTCAGTGCCCTAATACTGTACTCATCTCCTCTGTGTCCCATTACGCCAACCATCTCCTCCACTCCCTATAACTCCACCTATCCCCTCAGTGCTCCATTACTCCACCCATCTATTCAATGCTCCATTACTCCACCCATCTCCTCAATACTCCATTACTCCACCCATGTCATCAATGCCGTATTACTCCACCTAACTACTCAATGCCCTATTACTCCACCCATCTACTCAGTGCCCTATTACTGCACCAATCTCCTCCATGTCCCATTACACCAACCATTTCCTTAATTCTATTGTATTCCACCTACTTCTTCTCAACACCACATTGCTCCACCTTAACTCCCCAGTGCCCCATTCACAAACAGATTCCACAAACAGTTCTTACAGGTGTTGGTAACCCTTGAAAATGTTTGTACTTCATTGTTGTATTTTACAGGTTTAAAAGACATCCACAGTCAGATGTTGAAAAAATGACTAAGAGAGTTGGATTAGAGACATTTCATTTATGTTTTTTCATGGTTGCAATTATTGAAAGTTGAACAGACAACTAAGGGTCACATTAAAGACATCCTTTTAAGGTGTATAAAATCACATGAATGACATTGTTGGAATCTTAAATTTTAATTTAATCATTCAAAATCATTTCCTAGTAGTAAGAATATTCAGGACTTCTGTATCATACTTTGTACTTTGAACAGCCATTGACATTATAAATAGCTCAGCAGGCATTTAAATGATTATTCACCGTTGAATCAACATTGTATCAACCGTTGGTGATTCAGCCGTGGCTAAATCACTGATTGATGGATCAAAAGCCCTGATTGTCAACGACTGAATACAGACGCAAATCCTTGGCAATAAAACTTGAGACTTTGTGATTTGCTTTGCCCTTTCTGAGTTGGGAAGCTTTGACACTGTTGCTTGATGGTCCTGCCAACCAGAGGATTAAGCGACATCAAAGCTTCCACCCAACTCAGAACGGGTGAAGCAAATTACAAACTGTATCACAACTTTTTATGTTTGATCAGAAGCCAAAATGCTTCCATATACAGCCTTTTAATGCACAGGGAGCATTTCAGTTATGTGCACAACACAGGCTGTCCGGGTGCTGCATTTCCACACTTTTGAGTTCCGTCAACATTACTTGATCAATTAATATTTAGAAAATATGTTGGACATTTGTATTGATCTAGGAACTAATTTTCACAACTTTTTTTAAACAAATTTTTCACACTACAGTGTTAGTGATAGTGATGGAATTCTATCTTTGTTGAGTCAAAATCAAGATAAACCAAGTTCACCAGGTTGTCATGAAGAGTTGGCTCTTTATCAATCAAATCAGTCCAAATTTATTGTATAGCATTTTTTTTAAAAAACAAAAGATCACAGAACAGCTTTAAGGAAATTAAAAATAAGAAGGTTAACAACATATGAACAAAGGATGTAGACATTAACCCCCCAGTGAGCCAAAAGGCAACAGTGCAGGAAAAGCTCCCTCTGGAGGAAGAAACCTCAGGAAGAACCAGACTCACATGGGGGGACAATTCCTCCTCTGGTCACACTACTCATACAGGGATTCTCTTGTGTGCCTCTTAAATTCACATGTATCAAACATTTTATTTATACAGAAGATATTTTTCTTTACAAACACTAAACACATGATAATGGAGTGCCTGGCTGTGTCATGGAGAATAAAAACAGTGGTCAGTTGAAATAGCTGGCTCAAAGAGAAGGACACACTGCAGTTTTTAAAAAAGTAAATGCAGCAACAAAAGGAAAATTCACATGTAAAGGGGCTTTAAGACTGTGATAATGTAAACATGAATTGAAACACAAAAAGGTAACTATAATAAGACATATTTCTTTACTGAAGTGGATTCTATACATTAATCACAGTAAGCGGTTTAGGCATTCAAAACAACCAATCCAGTGAGTATGATGGAAAATATTGGTAGTTACACTGTATTTATAACATTGTACAGTGAGTACATTTGAGGGTATAACTTCTGGAATTTGATGTACTAAACTGTACTCCATCAGTTTTGTACTTGTGTACAAAGCAGTAGGGGTATGTGAATGTACTTGAATACACTAAAAATCATTTGATGACAAACATGAACCTGTGATTTCCTGCATAAAATTATTCTTAGATCACAGAAATTTTCCATTGCCTATTTGGTCAATCATACTATTGGTGTTTACTTACTCAGCACAGCAAGTTTAGTTTCACTTGAGCCACACCTACTTAATGCACATGTGCAGGTTATTGGATGTGGAGAAGAGATTGTAGACAACTTTAAAAACTGATTGACAAAGCTTGACAAACTAAACCACCACAAACAACAAAATAACAAACTTTTATGCTTATAATATCACAATGATCATTCTTACCTGTGTACTTCACTACTGTGCTACTGCAAATTCCCGTCAACATCAGGAGAAACTGGCCAGTTAAGCCTCTCTGAACTGAGCAACATTTTGATAAATAAAGCTTAGCTGATTATCTTTGTGTCCTAGTGTCCTAATAAGTGAATTTTTTGTGATTTTCATTCAGTTTTTTATAAACAGCTGTATTACCTTATGTGTTTTCAGTGGTAAAGTTAAGACTAAATCAATGATTTTGGGAAGTACATCATGCTTGCATAACTGGCAGCTATACTGTATAGAGTCAGATCTTTGAAACCAGAAGTTCCATTGAACCATGCATTGTGTCCCATCTAGCCTCACCTCTCCTGACACAAGGGCTGACTCTTAGTGCCAACTCTTAAACTACCCCCCTTTTCCACACAGCCTTTGGGGAATTGTCTGGTGAGGGGGGAGACCTGAGTGCATTGCCTCAACCATTTCGTCTGACCACGGGCCTTGGAGGCATTGCCAGTCCTGTCTAGATCCTACCTCATGAGAGAACCCACACTGAAGTGCTTTTGATGGATAGCCAAATGGGTTCCTTCAAACCCATGATCACCCCACTGTGTCCATATGGAGGTCAGTTTTTATGTGATGTTGTGTAGAGAAGGCATGAAAAGATGAAAACAAAACGAGAGCACAGCATGATGACAGGAAACCTAAAATGACAAAACCTACTACCTGGGAGGACTGGATTCAAGACAGAGGACAGAGGACTGGATACAAGACAAAAACAAGACAAAAACAAAGATGGAACAGGGAATGAGACAGGAGATGGGACTTGGGGAACATAGGGCAAGACTGGAGACTCTACTAGGGGTACATGGGACATGACACACCTCACAACTCTGAGGCTTATCAAGGCCACCTCCAGCAAAGACAAGAGCCTCCACCAACTCAGCTGTCATAAACCTTGTACTAGAAACAGGAGGCACAGAACAAGTGGGGTGTGGGGATGAGTGTGTAGCAGCACCACAACCTGCAGCACTAGAAGAGAGATGGTATGTCCTCTCAGAGGAAGAAGAGCAACATCATCCACTGCAGTTATGTTCGTTGCTTGCATGAAATTGGTTTTGCGGCCTGTGAGACTAGGATAGGATTCCCAAGTACAACCACCAATGGATGCACAAAAACAGCTGACTGTGTGGATATGTGATAAAATAGAGTTTTCCTTTTGCTTTGACACTGTCTGGATGGTCCAGTCATTGGTTAATCAGCATTCCTGGCTACAAATACACTATGAACCATGCAAGAAGGAAAAGGCTCTGCATATGACAGCTGTTGCATAGCTGTATTGTATGGTATGATGGACACCAAACACTGTACATAACCACAAACACACTATCCCCACTGTGAATCATTGTTGTGGCTTCATAAATGTATCTCCTTCAGTTATAGGTGCCTTGGTGGCCACCTGCATTAGTTTGCTTTTTACATAGTCACTCAGTTTGTGAAGATGACCTGCTCTAGGCAGATATCCACTATGTACTCTTTGTATTTCTTAATGATGGATTTACTGTAACTGAACTCCAGAGAAACAGCTTCCACAATCACTTGATAAACACTCCGGTGATCTCTATTCTACTGTGTAGTTATATCATAACTTTATTTTAGGACATGGTCCCCAATCTCCTCCCACTCAACATATAACCCCCCCCCCCCCCCCAATGGAGAGCTTCCCCATCTACTGCTCCTGCCACTCTCTCACAGACAAATGCTTTTCTCATGGCCTCTGCTGTCATTAACTGCATTGTTTCTGGCTTGCAGAATGTGCTCCACTCCCGTGGCTTTCTTTTAACCCAGTTGGTCAACAATAAAACACTGTTTTCCCTGTTTCTTGCCCCCTGCTCTGGCTCCTGATGCTCTCCTGTTTGGCCTGACCAGGACAATAATGTCACCACCCCTGCTCTCCCTGGTACTCCTTCATGGTCCCTGTTTGGCCCAGTCATCTGTATTTTCTCACCTGTCTCTTCCTCTCTCTGCCTTTTTTCATGTCCTTTCTTTCTCATCCCAACTCCCCTACCTCATCCCTCACGGTCCCTCATCAATTCCACACCGTCTTTCATCCTAATCCCTTCCCCTGCCTGCCGTGGCTGTTTTGTCTGCCAATTTTTGCCCTCTGCTTTCTTTGCCGGTGTCATCATGAACCATGGATGCCACTTTCTTTCTCCTTAAGTCCTCTCTGGGTCCACCTCCTCCCGGTGCTCACTTTTTCAACCCTCCATTCATCCCCATGAGTCTCTACAAGAGGATCCTACAAGTTTCAGATGTGGACCTCTCCCTTCCACCATTCGCTTCTGTGACACTTCCCTTGCACTGCATGCCTCAGAGTAAGAGTCCTCACACCTCTCAGATTCTTGCAGTCTCTGAGTTCATCCTCTCCTTTTCCCCATTCTGTGATGTCCTGTGTTAAGTCTGCCTGCCTACAGGAGCTGGATGATTATCTGTCCATCATCCTGGACCTCACAGTGTGCTTTGGTGTTCCTTTTTTTTCAGCTACCACCAGCTGTTCTCTGTGTGCACTGTGGTCCTACTGGATCATTTCCACTTACTGGGGCACCCTGGATCTTGAGCTTTATTGCAGATAATGTTTACCATGTTCCGTATATCATCCATCTCTTGGATGGTTTTTTTGTCTTCAATGCCTCCTGCTATCTGCTGGCCTGTTGCCTTTCTCTGTTGAAATCTACCTTCTGACACCTGGGCATCCCTTTGTCTGCTGAAAAGGCTCTCAGTCCTGCCACTTCTCAGGAGTTTCTTGGCATCGTGTTGGATATGCTGGATCGCATCACTTTCACCCTCTCCAGTTTTCTCGACCCTAAACCCTATTGTATGAAACAGCAGCTCCTGTCTCTTTGGGGCATTTAAACTACTGGGGTCATGACACGGATCAGACGTGTCATTTTAATCCACTCTCACAACATAGCCTTGGTTAACACCACTGAAAAAGCCAGATCTAATAACCTCCCAATCATACTTTTCTCTCACTGCCTCACCTAAATGTCCATCATGCAAACCTTCTTAGTGACTCTCTATCACATCTCACATACTGTCATGCTGCTTGTCTACTCTGCGTTCAGGACAACTCCTTGGTTGTTCAGAATTCACCACAGCTTCAACCACAATTTATCCATTTGTCCAGCCACCATGGCCTCCTGGATGAGAACATGCCAACTTTTGCCATAAAGCACAACAACACAAATTAACTTGGTACTTCTCCCCATCCTCATCTATAGGTTGTCTTCCTTACTGAAGTCCTTATAAATCCTTGATCCATTATCTCAGTCTCAAAAGCACCGCCCACCTTGACCCTCTGTTCATAACTGAATCAGGCTCTGTAGCCACTCTGCACTGGTTTCACCTCCACCTCCAGTGCATTTTCTCACTCAGTGGCTTCATTTATTTATCAGACACAGAAATATATATATTATGTTTTTTTATATTTATTAACTTTATTTTTCCTTGGACTTAATGCAGTATTATTTACTTGTTATCATTCCATTACTTATTTGGGGTGAACAGTGGGATCTCCAAGTAGGATGCTGCTTAGTGTCCCCAAATCTTCAGAAACCTCCCTGGGTTTAGCACTCACAAGCAGATTAAATATAGTGGCAGGGCGACCGCCGGCATTCTGTCTCATGCTGTCAGCATGGTTTAGGCTTAGCCAGAAATGCTTTATTGCTCCCTAAACACTGAAGTTCTGCCCTCTTCTGCTCCTGCCTGCCTGGGAAAACTGTGCTATTCACACTGGAGTCATCTGCAGTCTTGTCAGAGTAGTGCTCAGGATGTTTGGCAGGAATTTTATTATAAAAGTACTTGTCAAGATATGTTGTGTTTTAGTGCTCGTGTTCCATCTCCTCAACCTCTACTTAAGGGAACTAAAGCAGTGGAGGCTTAAAATGTGGTACTGTGGCTGAGTGACTTTGCAAATGCAGTTCCAACCATCCATCTATGGATGTATACCAGCACAGGGTATGTTTTTGTCTGCATGACCAAATTTCTAACCACCTTGACCATTAAAAACCAGCTTAGAGCATCTGAAAACTACCAGCAAAACTTCATCTTGAGCTGGACTTTTCAGGAGAGCAGGGACTGCCATCATTAAATTAAAAGCATTAATATGTAAATGTAGTAGTGAATGTTAATCTGTGTTTGTTAATGTTTTATTTATTGACAATAAATATGCAACAAAGGGAAAAATGTTGGCTTTTGAGTCCATTATGACACATTATGAATGTTTTCCTGCTGCATAATATATATATATATATATATATATATATATATATATATATATATATATATATATATATATATATATTATATATATATATATATATTTAAAAACTGTTTATGTTTAGGAAAAACAAACAACAAAAGGTGAGTGGCACTTTTTGTTTTCACTTCTGCTTTTTTCTAATATAAGCATTAAAATACTGTTATAAGTTATGTTTTTATTTCTTTCTTTATGGGGCAGGTCTCATATTCCAGTTCCAGCAAATATCTCTTGATTTAAGTAGTAGTTAGAGTTATTGCACAGATACAGAAAATGAACAAATTGCAAAAGTGATCATAGTGGTCACCCATTAAGGGAGGAGTTTGATGGCCACATGTAGGAATGACTTCCTGTGGCAATGCCTATGAAAGCTGAGAACCAGGCAGCTGATCCAACCTCTGATAGGTGTGATTTCCCATGGACTGCTGCCTCTGCTTCCAGTTACACTCTTGTATTGGATCATACATGAGGTTTGAGTATGCACTTTTGATGCAGTGCCTCCTCCAAACTCCAACTGCTGAATCCTAAGCACCATTTCACTGCACTGCCCTGCAGTTTGGTAGTGATGGGTCAAGGAGAACATAACCCTCACAAAAAACAAACCTGATGGTGCCACCTGGTGGCACTTACTATCCATTAGTGCAGGGAGTACCATCTGAGGTTCCTAAGGAAACTGCTTTTCTACAGTAGGTCGGTGTCAGAAGCATTATACTGATACTCCCGGCAACACCGGCCAGCTTCTTCTTCATTCTTTTTACACAGTCATACATCAATGGCAAACAGAAATGCTGTAACAGAAGCATTCATAGCATGATACCTGGACTCAGCAATTAGACGAAATGAGGCCAACACATTGCAGAGATTTTGACCAGGAGGAGACAGGGAGAGGTGAACTGTACAATATGTAGATTGACTGGTGGAGATCAGAAGTGCAATCGATTCCCCAAATTGCTTCATTATTACTTTTTAGAGGCCATGAAGTTACTGAAGAAATTTACCTGGATACATTTTTAGATGTTATTTAGACGCAATTAGAACTCAACTCCCTGATCAGTCAGTGTGAGGATCCGCCATAATGTCAGCCGCCACCACCACAGGGGTGCTCAACTGAAAATCTGATAATGAACCTGATTGAGTTCAGGTGTGGCTTGTTTATTTAAGCAGGTCCTGCTTTCACTCCTTAGTTTCTTGGCCAAACTCTGTCTGAGACTCTGCAGATAAAACACTGGTATTTGCTCTTAACCTCTCCCTTCTCCCAAGTGAGAAGTGTTTTCTTTCCTTTAAATATCCTTCTGTTCTCCTCTGCCTCCTCAAGTAAATGGGGCAGAGCTGTACTTCCTTCCCTCCTCACAAAGCAGGAGAGTCTGTATCTCCAGAGCACAGGTTTGAAAAAGAATAGAAAAGAGAAAGAAAAACAGAGAAAAGAGAAAGAAAAGAAAAGAGCTCTTACTTGAAAGGAGTTGTTTTCATTTTCTATTTTCCTCTCTAAACGAGAATTTGAGTTTTCAGTTCAACCCTCCTGCTCACACCTCTTCCCCTCATCTGTGCATCCACTTGTACCATCCCATAGTCACCTGGCTAGGGTGCCTGCCTGTGGAACACAGTGCGTGAGCTTGCGGGGGTTCAGACCCCAGGTCCTGTTCTGTGAGTTCTGTTCTTTTGTCAGTTTATTTTATAAAAAAAAATCATTATTACCAGTCCAGATCACTGGTACAGTCTTCCTCCAGTGATCTGTTGTTTAATCCTTTCCTCTCTCAGTTCCCCTCTCATGTGTCACCAAGCACCTCCCTTAAACCCTACCTCCATGAGTCGCTTCCAGTTTAGATAGAGCAGTAGTATAAGTGCTGCCCAACACCTGAGTGGCCTGCGTTTAAGCCCACTTTTGGTAGGTCTGCTTAGTTGAGTCAGAGTCTGTATGCAGGTTGAGCATCAGCCCCGCCCCCTCTCACTGATCAGTCAGAGTCTGTATGCAGGTTGAGCATCAGCCCTGCCCCTCTGATCAGCTGGGACAATCAGTGAATTTGGCTGTTTTTTCCAGACTGATTACTCACATATTCAATGATATGATCAAAGTGGTTATAATATCAAGCAAAGTTCTGTAGGTTGCTGTGATATTCTGTCTGTAGGTTATTGAGATCCTTAGCTAGAAAACAGCATTTAGTTCCCAGCAAAGTGATAATTTGGGGTTCTAGGAGTTAAATTTTTTTAAATTGTTTTTTGATGCATTAATAGTAAGTTTGTGACTTTTGACAAGCAGATGCTCAAATATTGTTAAACATGTCTATTAATAACACTGCACTTTGTAATGAAATTCTTTATTGAAGCCCTGTTTGGCTTGAGTCTTACAAGAAACAAGCTGGTAGATGGCTTTCTCATGTGTGTTTACTCCATTTCTTTTTAAAAACGTTGACAATGGGTAAACTTTGCCTAGATCAGGTCCTTGTTTACTTTCCCAGCTTTTGTCTTACTGGTTTTAATTTCCACTTCTGTGGACACTGGCATAGTAACAACAACACCGTATCCTCCTGCCTTCACGTTTTACCACTTCACCGGCTTTGACTACAGCTTTCTTTAGTGGGTTTGAGGTAGTGTAAAGTTTAAAAATACTGTCATAAAACAGTTCTGGGATTTTGTAATTGGTCTGTTTTTCAGCTTTGCGTAGCTTATCCTGCATTTTATTTTTAAGGAAGACTGTATTTATGGTTCACAGTACACACTCCTGAGAATGACATCTGGATTAAAGAGGGAATTAAAGAGTGTGAGAGAATGACTGTGAGTCGACATGTGGGAAAAACCTCTATCCTGACAGTTGAGACATATTGAGTGAGGAGACTGTGGCAAGGATTCTTCTGCCAGAGCTCATGCTCCTCTAATGAGACGAAGGACATGAGAGGAAGACACACACAAAAACCAGATGCTGTATGTCACTCTAAGACAGTTAGTTTTCCATTTCATCCTATGCTTCAATATAGGGCTGATCAAGATCATATCTTAAACGAAAGTGTTTGACAGGTAGTCACTTATTTTTACCCTCCTTCATTACACAGTCAGTGATGGACTGGTCATATTCCCAGCAACCTCCCGGTGGGCCACTATGGGTGTGGGCCACTGAGAGTGTGAAGGGGCCAGTCACCAGTACCACCTCTGATCAAGAAAAAGAACACTGAATCCATTTTGAAATAAGACTGTAACAAAACAAAATATGGAAAAGTGTGGATTTTCTGGCTTTATATGTCCATATGTTTAAATCTGTTGAAAAAAAACCCATTGTGTCCTATTTGTTGTTATATAACTGTATATGACAGTTTACCTTTTTGAATTTAATTATGAACAAAAATGAACTTTTTCCAGTTCACACACTCTTAGGAATCTAATAGCTATCTGCAGATCATAGTTTTGATTCACTGATCAATGACTCTTTAGAAGATGGAGAGGCAAGGTAACTTGATCTTGATATCAGCAGCTGATTCTGTGCTGCTGTAAATAATTATGTTGATACTGACACCAATTTATGCCCAATAGGCAGTCAGGAGCGCCTATGTAGATCACAGGTTCTTAATCATAAAATAAATAAAACAGAATTGTATCATTTATAGAGTATTACTAAGCTTCACCGTTATCAAAATTTACAAACATACAGTACATTATATTAGAATGCCAATTTGGTTTATTTATTTATTTATTTTTTACTATTATTCAGTATAATTTTAAGAGTGTAAAACTAACTATGCTCAGGAGGGGGAGTTATGCGCTCACTGTGCTGTTTGACTTTTTTTTTTTTTTTTTTTTTTTTTTATAAATGAGGAACAATGGCATTAAATTTATGAAATTTCAACTTCATATTTCAACAAATAAGAACACATTCATTCAGTAGAGAATACAATGTACTGGAGCCACACTTGGAAAATTGCCAATGCCATTTTTGCCCTGATCAGAAACTGAGATAGATAGATAGATAGGATAGATAGATAGATAGGATAGATAGATAGATAGATAGATAGGATAGATATTATTCTTACTGATTTCATTATTATACTATCTATAATTATAGATTACACTAGCACATTATTACAGCACTTGTTGAACTATTATTGGTCATAGACTGGATGTGTTATGGTGGTCAGGTTACCAGTTAGTGGTTATTGGTCACTGGTCATTGGTTACTGGTCACTGCATTGAAGCTGGCAAAATACATGAACAATCGAAGTCAGTGCTGCTGTGGGATAGTGGTCTCTGCAAACAGCTGGGAAATGCAATACATGATGCAGAGTGCAGGAATTCGGTTGTGATGCAAGGGAGGAGAATGTGTGTCTTGAGCAGATGCCTGCCCCCCACCTCTCTGAATTCCCATGATAGCATTATCATCTGTGTCAGATTAAAGAAATAAGAGGCCAATGTTTTTTAATCCCAAATCCATAGTTGAGGAAGCCTGACAGCATCAGGGGCTGCAAATGTGACACAAGCATTAGTTAATCTGCAGCATGTACTGAGACCACTCTACTGCTTGGAAAATCAAATTGTGGCTTTCTCTATTTTTGGGCTCTGTGGTTGCCAGGATCAATTTGGAATTCCCTCAGCAGACCTGCTCTGACACATTTGTGCAAGCTTGGAACTGGTTAAATGGGTGCTGATGAAGAACCAGACTTACTACTGGAGTTGGTAACAGTACAATTATCAAAGCAGACGCTAGAGTGAAATCTTGAGATGAAGGAGCTGAGATAAAGAGACAGCTGTGAATCTGTCAGGAGAAGACTGACAGGCCTGGCCATCTGTTTGGGAATCATAGGAAGTTCCACGGTTTAACTTCTCCCTAAGCAACAGACGCTTCACCTGCTCACGCTCCATGAGCTGTTTTAGATCAGAGTCCTCTCTGGCTGCTCCTCCTGCCCTCTCTCTCTCTCTCTCATAAATACAGCTCCATAACAAGCCTGCAGGTGTGGTGTTCTGGCAAACTTGCCATCATTTATCATTTCACCAGCTTTAATCTGCTGACTATATGGAAATCTTGATCAGATTTGTGGTTCTGAATGGGTTTCCAGTTCTGTTTTATTTTTATGATTTTCCTTTGAAGGCAGCACACATTGTTTGACGTTCATGGTACAGTATGTCACTTATATATTAACCCCTCTTTATCTGAATATATCATGTCAGTCAATCGATCAACCTTTATTTTTACTTGGAGATACAATATACGTGACCTTATTTCCAATGCAGCCAGTTATTTACTGCCCAAAGGGATGGAAAAAAACACAAAAAAAGAATATTTTTAAAACTTTATTTCATTTAATAGAGATAAATTAAATGAAAGGCTTCACAAAACCAATTTGACAACCCAATCAACACAACATAGAATTAAAAAGAAATAAATTAAAATGAAGGAATATACAGTATAATCATAATAAGAAAATACACTTTGATGTTTCAGGGCTTCTTTTGAAGAGAATCAAACTGATAGAAGCCTGTAATAATATTGACTCTACACTGTGTAACTGGTGTCCTGTAATATTGCTTTATGCTTCAGATGCTGGATCTGTGTCTCTCAGCTTGTCCACAAATGCATGTGTATAATTGCCCATAAGAGAGCATGCAAAATGTGTTTTGTATTGTCAGCACTTACAAAATGTAGAGGAAGCCCAGGAGCAAAATGACTATTTCTATTTTAAGAAGTTGAGAAGATTTGCAGTAAGACTGCGTTAGAGGTATTATTGCTTGCCCCTCACATAGTAAAGAATCTGTTTCCCCATAACTTTCCCCAGTCTGCAATGGGTGTCAGGTCCTGACCTTCATACATAGACGATTAGCTAAATTCTAAACTCCAAGTGCACAACCTGCTCACTGCTATTTCAGAGCTGAACTGGTACATGTCTGATTTTTTTAATAATGGCACTTTGATGCCATTCAAGAGGACTCTGGTCCTCTCTGGTCAGGTATGAAACACTGGATTAAGTATGCATGTTTTAACAGACTTTTATTCTGCTGGATATTTAGCACATAACCTGTCCTGTAATATTCTACATTTTGACACCGATCCAACTCCAGATACTTCAGTCTGACTGAACTGGTTACAGCCTTTTAATGTGACATGCAGTTTCTGTATGGCAATGGATTTTGAATTATAGAATTGTTTCTATAAATGATTGGTAGCACTTTATTTGACAGTGCGGTGAATGTTCTTATGGTGGCATGGTGGTGCAGCTGCTAGTGCATGTGTCACACAGCTCCAGAGGCCTGGGGTGAGCGGTTTGATCTCTGATTGCGCTACTGTTTGTGAGGAGTTACGTGGGTTTCCTCTGGGTAGGTGAATTGGCTGTGCTAAATTGCCCCTGTGTGTGTGTGTGAGTCTCTGTGGTACCCTGCATGATGGACTGGTGTCCTGTCCAGGGGGTATCTACCTTGCACCTGGATCAACCATGACCCTATTCAGGAGGAAGGGGATAAGATAACTGATTGACCTTCATCTCAGTACTCTAATTTTGTATGTCGTTTGACATTTTACCCATGAATCTTTTTGTTTTTGCTTCTTCGTGTTCAGGTTGCTGTGGGTCCAGAGCTGACCTGGAATCATTGCACACAAGAGAACAATGCCCCCTAGACCTCACCCCATCACAGGGTCATCCAAACCACCAACAACCAAATAATGTTAAATGCTGAATCTGATTTTATTGTATTTGGCTGATATACCTCGCCGTGCTTTTCAAATGCTCTGACTCATGATTTACCTCCTGTAACAGATGGACAGAGTTGGAAATGATGACACGTCTTGCCTTTGGCTGTTGGCCTGGTACAGCATTGGGAGATACACCTTTGGGTGCAGATCACATCATACAGTACCCTAGTTTGAATTCACTGCCAACCACGCTTCTTTTCTTTTACTTTCCTCTCATTACTTATTTCATTTTTTCACTGTTTTACATTTTTAAGTTCTATCTAGTTTTATCACAGGGACCTATACAGAGCAATAGCTGTGTATAACTGGGTCAAAGACTTGGCTCAGAGGAAGAATATCTGTGCTTTATCAACAGAAGATGAGATTCTCATCAACGCTATGCTGGCACCAACACAGGCTGTTACCTCTGGACTGGATGGCAGTATTCCACGTGTGGCTGCTGCCAGACGTGAAATTGAGGATCCTTGTCTGTACTGTGGGATAAATTCAAAGTGCAGGAGGTCTTCTGCTCAACACTGTGGCAGGTTGTTTTGTCCATTGCTTGTGATTTGCCACCAAGCATCATGGAAATCCACGAGTAAACAGATTGCACGCTCTGGAAGGTTTTCAGTAGACACCACCTGTCCCTTAACTTGGTCCAATTGATGGACAAAAATCCACCAGGAGCTGAGGAATGACAGAGCTCTCCAGTGGTTCTTTTCCCTGGATCCATCCTGAACCCCACTCAAGCAGTTGAGGCATCACCCAAACTTCAGGGTTACCTTCCATGACCCCTCAACTGACTTGGCTTTGCAGCAGAAATATCGCTGCTTTCCTTTGCAGGCTTCCCAGCAGAGCACCACCACTTGTTCCCAATGGCCAACCTCTGATCACTGCTTGGCAGCAGGAATGCCGCTCCTCTGCGCAGGATATCAACCGCACTTTCTGCTCACCACCCTGAGCATCCCACTTGTGACCTTCTGCATCCCAGGACCCTACTTACACCTGACTCAGCCAGACAAATCCACTTTGATAGTATGTCACTCTTTTATCAGGAACATGATGCATCATACACTTGTTGTTTATTCAATATCTTGTGCAAAAGTCTCAGACACTACCCTGAAGCTTCCTGGTCATTAAAAGACATCTTTCTGTACATAACATAATCATCTGTTGGATGCAATGATATCAGCTCAGAGCACAGAACTGCTGAAAAGACTTTACATCATTGCTGTCTTCTGTATGGGCTGGGAAAACCAGTGTCTATCTTGCCCAATACTGTCCATATAAGCAGACAGGTCGCTTTAGTCATATTTAAACCTGGCTTCAAAAACCCGTTCTCAAAGAACAGAATTCGACTTTTATTGAAAATTTTAATCTCTTTTGGAACTGGCCATCATTCTACAGATTCGATGGAGTGCATCCAAGTAGTCTTGGGTCACAGATTTTAGGGCAGAGTATGATCTGGATAAATATCCAAACTAAATTTATTATTGCGATTTCAAAAGAAAAAATTAATTTATCACAAAAGCTGCCTCTGGGGAAATGATTCTTTTGTATTGGTTGGGATTTACAGGCATCCTTCAGCTCCGGTCTCAGCACAGGATGAAATAACTGAGCTTTAATCACAGCCTCAGAAATGCTGGTCCTTGGGGATTTGAATCTTAACTGGCTTTCTAATGCATCTAATCATCTAAAACATATGTGGCAATCCTAACGTTACACAATTAATCATGGAATCAACTTGCCATAACCTAAAAGACCATACCAAGTCTAGTCTGATTGACTTAATTTTATCCAACAGAATAGATCAAATAACTTCCACAGGAGTTTTTGCCTTGGTTTTATGGCCATTGCCCAATCAGATGCATAAGAAACTGCTCCAGAAATAAAGGTCTCAGAAGGTGATTCAAAGAAATTGTAAACGTTGAGAAATTTTAAGCATGAATGAATGAAATTCATCTTACTTTCACTATCCCAGCACCTCTGGATCACT
The DNA here is from genome assembly GCA_034509495.1 of Acestrorhynchus altus. Taxonomy (NCBI): domain Eukaryota; kingdom Metazoa; phylum Chordata; class Actinopteri; order Characiformes; family Acestrorhynchidae; genus Acestrorhynchus; species Acestrorhynchus altus. Next base: position 4,779,241 of record CM067516.1, on the reverse strand, counting down.
TTAGTAAATAAGTCTTAAAAGTCGATTACAAACATTGCCTCTATAAAAGCTTGAGGTTTAAAGACAGGTTATGTCCCTGGTTTACAGGTGAAATTTCCACATTGTTTAAAGAGAGAATTAAAGCTTGAGTGCTGCATGATGGAAGAGAACTGACTTACATTCAGACAACTGAGAAACAAATATACGTCTGCATTGAGAAATGCCAAATAAAATTGTTATATCAGTTTGTTCACTGACTCTTCCAACACTCAGAACTTCTGTAAAATATTAAACAACTTTTAAAATAATCTTTCTATTATCCCATCCAAAATCCTAGATGGTGATCACCAGAAAGAACAAAAGATTTTCCTTTGATTGAGCTTGAGCTCATCTCTTCTGCCACAGACCACAGTATCTTCAATAGTCCAAACCTTCTCTCCATGTATAGTGCTGAGGTCTAACCTCTACGCAGTAACCTCATTATTACATTATATTAATATTTATATTTTATCTGTCAGAATTCCCATTGTCTGAAACAGCCATCGTGTTATTCTGCATGTTGGAGAAGCAGCAGATATAATAACTATAGACCCATCTCAAACCATTATTACATGGCCTTGAGATTGCACAGCACTGTGCTGCCATTTCATTGACCTAACAAATGCTTTTGACACTGTTGACCACAGTCGTCTCCTGGCACACCAACAAAAGATTGATTTTAACACAATGCAGAAGGCCAAAATTTTTAGTTATTAACCTGATTTATTCATTTTTAATATTTTTGAATCTTTGTTGTATATACTGCCTGCATTGGAACATGATGGTAATTCGAATGTATTCTGAGTGAAAAAGGTTGATTGATAAACAATACATTTAAATGAGGTTTAATCTATAAAATGAAAAAGTGAGACATTTTTAGCACTGGTACTTTGCTGTCACACTTGGTGGTGTGTATTCAGCCTTGGAATGAAACTCTGGTCAGCTTCACATGTGACAGTGCAGCCTCTGACACCAGAATATGGAACCTTAAATATCCTTGGTGAGCTTCACATAATGTTAAGTGTTTAATGAGAATTTTCTTCAGATTATTCGTTAACTGGATGAGTCCATAATCAAGCACAATGCCTAAGTCACATTTAATGATTAACCCAACCAATTAGTTAATTAGTGCTACATATCTCTGCAGACCAGAGGCCAGTGAGTGGAAGTGAGGTGCTCTGCAAGTGGGTAGAGACCATCTATGCATTACCAATGAACAGGAGCTCATTTAGTTCATCTGATCAAGTAATGATCTTTTCATCTCTGTGCATCAACACATAAATACTAGTTTGTGTTGGGTTAAAAATGTTATGTATTAGTTGTAATTATATTAGAATAAAAATATGACATAATTTATATCTCTCATTAATATGAAATATATTAGGTAGGTGAATTTAATAACATCTGTTCTTTGTGCATGTATTAGGAGAAAATATATGTAAATAAATGTACTTTATAATATTAAAAAATATATTTTGTTAAAGCAGATAAGTACTTAAACTTGTCCTGTTCAAGGCAAGTAGTAAACTCATAAAATAAGTTATCATTTTCAATATCAGTACATTTCATGAGGTCTCCCTATTCCCCCTCTCACTTGGTTCGTATTTTTATTATTTATAAGAATTTTACATTGACTTTTCCTCGTGCTGCGGTGGGTATGCTGGGCCTTTTCTTTATTAAGCATGTAGCAGGCCAGTTGATTCCTTGAGGTGGGTTGACTGTAGACCAGTCTATTCATGGACTGTGGTGATTATTCTGAATTTCTTCTTTTGAAAGATAAATAAATTATTTGAGGAGTGTAAGGTGGATTAAGTTCGATTTATGAAATTGTATACGATTGCATTACATTTGAAACATTTCTTAAATTCTAACTAAATCTCACTTGTTAAGATTCATTGATACCTACTGCAAACACTTCTGTGGGTGCATACCACTCAACAACTGAACAAGGTAAGCCAGTCCAGACTGCTTTGATCAAACATGCTTTGATTGTTTATTGGTTTAATTCATGCTGCTGTCTTCTGTTAGCAGTTGTCAACAAAAGCTGGTCATCTGATCAACAACAAACACAAAGCACTTAACTATATAACCAGAGAGCTACACCGCGGTCTGCTCTTTAACAACATGGAAAAGCAGTATGACATCATGAAAAAGAAAAGAACCTATATTAATGTTGTTACCAGAGAATAACCAACCAATAAGAACAATACATTTAAAACATAAATGAATATAGACCCACTGTGCTGCACACAGGGGAATTTGTCACCATTTAACCCATTCACACAATACAATTAGTATTCAGATTGAACCAGCAACCTTCTAGTCACAAGGCTGGTTCTCTAACAAGGCTGCCCACTTATGCTAATACTCACTATAATGTTCTCTGGAGTAAAGGGGAACTTATTCTGCTGAAAGCACGTAGTTGAGAGAAGGACTGGAAAGACAGGTCATCAGGTCACCATAGTCTTCCAACAAGTCAGGAAGAACTTTGTAGCACATATAGTTTGTTCTGTTATTCTGTTGGAGGTAGGAATGAAGGTGTGTATACAGGACCTGCTTTGAGATTATGGTATTGATGGAAGGGACTAACAATACACCCTTATGTACCTCATTAGGACAAACCATTGAACATGCAAAGTTGGTAACTATTCTTCTATGTCTCCTATCTAAAGTCAGGGTGAGAAAACATCTGCCAGTGGGCAAGTCATGCTCCAGGGAAAAACCCATAGTTGGATCCATTTTTGTTCATCCCAGTGGTTCCAGTGTCACCAAATGTCATATGAAGTCTATCTACCACCCTGTTATTAAAATCATGGAATGAAAAAGAGCAAACCCTGCTTTTATTGGTTGTTAATGCAATAACAGGTACCACAGAAGCCACATATTATTGCATGTTTGACACTGTATAAAGAAATTAGAGTCTTTTACTCGGAATTCTCTTATATGCTGTGTTTTGCCCAAGAGCATTTATAGTGTCCCTCATGGATGGACGGATGAATGGATGGATGGATACTTTATTAATCCCAAAGGGAAAAGCACATATTACACTAGCACAATAAACATCAAGGACCAAAATAACACAGTACACAAGACTTATTAAGACAGAAAAATAAATAGATAAAAATACAGTAAACTAAAAGCAAGAATTACTGAGCTACAGAGCAAACAATGTGCCATTATGAATATGAAAGTATGTTATAATGTAAAGATTATGCTGGTAGTAGTACAGTACATACTAAAAAACGAGGTAGTACACAGTAATCCTGTCCTGGTTTGTGTCTGTGCAAAGTGATAGAAAGAGTAATCATTTTCAGCTCAGTAAGTCTGTTCTGTTAGTGTCTCAGTGCTGTGGGACAGTGAATAGTGAACACAACACCGTGAAGTTGGGGGGGGGGATAATCTATAAAAGGAGTGACCTGAGGTCTGTGATGCAGAAGCACAAGCCTAGCCAGGACCTTCATGATGTCGGATGTGAGGTCCACTGGTCTGAAGTCATTGAGAGAAGAGGCAGATTACTTCTTTGGAAGAGGAACCAGACAGGAGCTCTTCCACAGTGTATATGCTTGCACTTGCTATAGACTCTGCTGAGTTGTACAGACCGTCAGTATTATCTTGGGCTGATTACATCTGGTCCAGGCCACTTTACCCACTTTCAGCTTCTCCAGCTGTTTATATGTATATTGCCCACTTTCAAAGACTCTAATTTTATATATGTATAGGCAGTTGGAGAAGCTGAAAGTGGGCAAGGTGGCTGGACCAGATGTAATCAGCCCAAGATAATACTGAGGGTCTGTACAACTCAGCAGAGTCTATCTATCTATCTATCTATCTATCTATCTATCTATCTATCTATCTATCTATCTATCTATATATATATATATATATATATATATATATATATATATATATATGCCTAGATTATATAATATAAATATAATCACCATTGACAGATTGATGGAGAATGTGCTGTAGAGATATACAGGGTGTATTTGAAAGGGTTCTAAATAGCAACAAAAAGGTGCTATATAAAACCATTTCAAAAAGGTGCAGAACCCTCTGCAGCACATTCTCCATCAATCTGAAGAACCCTTTCAAAATGCAAAGAACCCTGTTCTTTGACTGATCATAGTTCTATCTAGAACTTTTTTTCTAAAGATTCTCAAAGAACCCTAATTTTTAAGTGTATTTAGGCCCTTTAAAGACAAGAATGGCCCTATCAAACCTGGCAAAAAAATTGCTGTGTATTATTCAGATAAAAAGGCCCCTTACTGTGGATTCTCTGCATGTTGCCAAACAGTTGTTGACAGATCATTCCATTACTGGTGGGATGACAAATCATTTCAGCACCAAAAAAGCGTTTGGCACTCTGCTTAGTGCCTTTTGAATGGGAAACACAATTTACAGGATGTTCCAAACAGATGTGAGCAAATATCCCATGCTTTAATCCATTGTGATGGAGGATATAAATCATTTTGGACAATCAGGAACGTTTATATCTATTTAGCTGTTAGAAACACTAGTTTGGGGATTTTGACGTGACTAAGATAAAGAGATGGAAGGGGTGAAATTAATGCATAAGTGCATCATGGTGGTGCAGTGAATGGGTGTATGAATGAATTTGGCTGTAAGTGAATGGGTGTATGAATGAATTTGGCTGTAAGTGAATGGGTGTATGTGGAATGGTCTGTAATAGACTGGCTTCCTGTCCAGGGGTTTCATACTTTGCATGTAATTCTGGGTAGACTCCAGACCCGCTGCAGCCCTGATCAGGATGCATTGCTGATTACCTGTTTAAAACCTGTATAACCTATAAAACCTGGCCAACCTCTGGATGCTCCTGAACATTCAGTATTCAGTACAGATTGTTCACCAGGAATTAAATGAAACAACATAAATGTATATTTACTAGAGCAATGGGAAAAGGACACATAAAATTTAAGGTTCAAGTTTTTTTTTTAGTAAAGAAAATAGTTCTATGTAGAACCATGAACAGTCAAAGAACCCCTTTGCATGATTAAACATTTCTATTCATGCAAGCTTTTAGTTAAACCAGAAGATGGAATGGTTTATCTGGGAGACGTGAACTGTACCTCACATTCAGACAAAATCTAGAGAACCTGAAAGTCTGGTATTATTGCACAGATAACACAGTAATCACAAAGAGCCACCATTGCTATAGATGTTCTTCTCCTTTTCTCTTGTCAGACTGAATTTGAATGATTGTTATTGCCAGAACAGTCTTGTTCTAACTGGTGGGCCATTTATAGTCTGTTCTGACCTGTCCCTGTCCTGTCTCACTCGTCCTCCTTCAGCGGAGGCCTGTCATTCTCTGACATAACTCATTATAAATAAAGATGCTTCGTTTTGCCTGAGTGAGAAACAGCCACCCTTCGCTCTTAATCTACCATCATGGCGTGCTTGTAAATTATTCATCTACGTCCATCATGTCTCAACATTAAAAGAGGAGAGTTTTCTATAGTGTCCTACAGTGTACAGCGTACAGTACGACTGTGCTTGTTGTCCATCAGCCCATCAGGTGTTCCAGATTAGTTGAGCATTCATTCTACATATGTCACCTGCATGTAAATCGGAATTTATTTCTTTTAATTTAAGTCTCGATTCATGATGTGAGCTATATTTACTGGAATGAGCTCAAGCTTGAGGAAGAATTTTTCACCCCAAGTCCAGGGCTGAATATTCATTGTTGGGCTTTTTGCAGTAGCTCACAGATGGTGGAAGCAGATGCTCGTTACGGCAAGTGTCAATTTTCAGGGATTTGCATCCATGACAAAACAAATGAAGTAATATTGGGGATGGGGAGGCTTGTCTCTGCTGGCAGTACTGTCATCTCAGATGGACACAGTGGAGAGAAAGAGTGCACTGAAAAGATCCTACAGTGAAAACAATGATTAAATTCAATTAAACACAGTGAAATATGATTTTATTACAACAGACACCACCAACTGTTAGTTTCCATGTAGTTTACATTAGGTTCTTGATATGTTCTGAAGGTTGACTCATCTACAACTAACACAGTATTATAATATGCAATAGTGTATTTTAACAGTTCAACCAAGGTACTGTTTAATCAGACAATGGAAAACAGTGCATGTTTCCTGCTCTGTCCATGTGTACATGCTCAACCTGCATACAGACTCTGACTGATCAGAGAGAGGGGGCGGGGCTGATGCTCAACCTGCATACAGACTCTGACTGATCAGAGAGAGGGGGCGGGGCTGATGCTCAACCTGCATATAGACTCTGACTGATCAGAGAGAGGGGGCGGGGCTAATCACATCACTGATCCAGATATTGGGTTACAGAGGATAATGAGAAGCGAGGGGCTGTTTGCTCTCTTTCCTTGCATGCACAGTGCTCAAGTTTCAGAATAAAAGTCCTGAGAAGGATAATGCTGATGCATACATAAATAACACAAATAATATAGGACAGTTTTATTTTATTTGGACCACTGTCATGTATGTTGAAAATCTTATTATTATAAATATTCTTGTCAATTTAATTGTTACAAATAACTTCTCACAATTCATCCATTCTTCAACTCAAATACACTCTGGGTGATGTTTTCAACAGGATATATGATAAAGTGTTGTTTAATCCTTTTAAGCAAATAATAATAATAATAATAATAATAATAATAATAATAATAATAATAATAATAATAATAAATAAAACATTTTTAAAAATAAAAACAAGGTCAAATTCATACAAATATCTAACTTTTCTGTTCTCTGTTCACAGTAACAGTCATTTTGACCAGGGGTATCCAAATATTTGCATACCACTATAAATGAATAATGAGGTTGAGTACATATAACTGACATACCATGACTCACAAACAGTCCTTCAAAGGAAAATCCAACAGTTTCATAACTGTCTTAATTTTTGATTTTTACACCCCTAACCTCACACTCAACCTCACACAACAGTAAAATTCAGCAGCAGCTTTGGGAAAATATGGTGCTTGATATGGAAATACTGCTTACTGTGTGAATGAAGCCTTGCAAGCACCGCATTTCCTGTGCCAGTGTCCATAGAAGAGGAGCTCAAACTCAGAAAACCATGCAGCACAAGTTGGAACTATGGATCTCACTAGCTAATGCCAACTTTTACCATATGTCTCTCCAATTTCAAACTGGACTGGCTCAGCTGACACAAACTGGAGATAAATGCATGTCAGAAGCAAAAGCACCATTTTTTTTTTTACAAATTCTATTCATCTATTCAATCTATTCTGCTTGCTAATTTCATGTCATACTGAGACACAGTATTCAGTAAGACCTGGGAATAAATACAGTATTTTTTGGTAAAACATTTCTGTGAGTTTCTGCTGTTGATGCATCTAGCCAATAAAATGAAAACCATTAGTCATCTATAAAAGGAACAGAATCTATCTATCCTCAATCCAAATAAAAGTGTTGGTAGTAAAGGGCTGAGCACTTTACAAAATTTAAAGTCACATATGAACTATTTCTATCAAGAACAACATAAAAACACAGTAAATGCATACTAATGATTAAATTAACCTATTAAAATGACAGAAATCTAAGTAATGGACTGATAGAAATGCTTCTAAGACACACTTAAAGACATTCTGCCTAGTTGACAGACTTTGAGAGGGAGCACATCTTTCGACTGAGAGAAGCAGGATGGAAGCAATGTGTGCGTCCTACAGCCACATGCATTCCAAGTGACATTTTTCAGCAGGATAATGCTCCCACACACAAGGATTTCCCAGGAATGTCTCTGCCAGGTAACAACAATTCCTTGGCCTGATTGCTTGCAAGATTTAACACCAAATGAGCAATTATGGGAGCAGCTGGACACCAGCTTTAGTAACCTATGAGTATCCAGGATCTACAGGCCCAGCTGCAACATCTGTGGGTAAAAGTGCTGCAGGATGCCGTACGGAACCTGTTGCCCTCCCTAACCATATCTCATCTTATATCCAGGCTAGAGGCCCAACAGGGAACTAGAGCCTCCATTCAGTTTTACAGTTTTCACCAATAAACTGATCCTTTCACTTTAATATTGTAACAAATTACAAACATAATAATTACATTCACACAAATAAAGATTCCACATGGCTTGCTCACTGGGAGGTGTATTTATCCTTTTGTTCACCTTCTTATTTTTAATTTCTGTAAAGCTGCTCTGTGACATCAGTTGTAAAAAGTGCAATACAAATTACTTTTGATTGATTGATTGATTGATTGATTGATTGATTGATTCAATACATTCCAACAACTCCCTCTAATTTTGTTAACGTCTTATCCAGCAGGGTGTTATTTCCAGGGATGATAATCAAACCCTAGTCTATCAAAGGTTTGACAGTGATATTTCCCGCTATGCTATGCCAACTGCACAGATAGATAAGGACAGAGAGATAAGGTCTGAGAACACATTTAAGGAGATCTGAGAACACTCCTCTGTCGAAAATCTCACTTATGATCTTTGGTCTTTAGCTCCTCCAACAGGTGGTCTCAGGTGACTGAGCAGTGATTATATTTACAGATGGGAGTGTATTTATTACATTGCCTTTGCCTCGTTTACATAGATTATATCCACTAACTATCTTTACTTCAGCACACATGAACATTACAGCAGACATGTGGTTTTCCAGTGTCCCCTGAACAATAATGTATGAGTAGTTTGACCAGAGGAGGGGGGGTCCACCCTTGTGAGCCTGGTTCCACCCAAGGTCTCTTCCTCCAGCTCTGAGGGAGTTTTTCCTGCACTGTCACTCTTTGGCTCAGTGGGGGTTTTATGTTTTTATACTTTTATGTTTTTATACTCTACTACTCTTGATGGAATTTCATAAATCAGCATTCTCAAGATGACATGGCTTGTTTTTTATTGTAACATTGTATTGATACAAGCTGAATGGTGTAACTATACAATCACATCAAAAGGGAAATTATGGAAGAGCAAAAAGGTATTGATGCTTAAAGATAATATATTAATCATACACATATAATATAATTACCCCCCCCCCCCATTAAACCACATTTATGAAGTCTTGGTATCTCTCAGCAGTTTTTCAAGTACAGTCTTTTATTATTCTATTATTCTTTTATTATTTTCAGACTCATAAAAGGAATTTTTGTGAAGAATGATTATCATATGATACAGACTTTCTAAGACAGATTTATTTACGAACAATCAGTTACACAGCATAGGGGCTGTGTAAGGATGGCTGGAGGCTTGGCTGTATAGACGGAGCAGAAAAACAGCCCTCTGGAAAACATTTGGATGTTTATTCAGTGGAACTGCTACCAGAAGTCATTGGCGTTATGTATCAGGAATGCAAATTGGGTGTTATAACCAGTTAAAGGTTCCCAAGCATTTTTCCCCAAATGTTCATAAAATGCTATTAAACAGTTATTTTGAGAATGATATATAAAAATTATGCATCTTATCATGTGCCTGTGAATAGAATATAATTTCAATTCCTAAAAAGTCTTATGTTGAGAGAACTATGAGCTATTTACAAGGTTTTAGGTTTTATTTGATAAATACATAATTAAATACTATATTTGTTTTATAAAGTGCCTAGGTAGACAAGTCAAGTATTATTTTGAAAAACATTATTTATATTAGTTATATTTCTAATATTAGTCAAAGGAAGATCAAATGATCAGTATATACATAACTAGGCAATGATGGTTAAGTGACCAATGGGGCCATGATGTAGTGGGTAGTAGCTAAATGGAGCAGAATAATATACACTGTCTTAGATACCTTGAACGGGGTATGGGGACTGGTCTGAAACACTGGGGCACTGAGAAGGAAAGTACAGCTTCTGCTTTAAATCATGCAGGTCCACAGCACTGCACATTTTAGATTTGGTCTAGAACACACAAGATATTAGAGTAATAAGCAGAAACTCTAACTGTCAGCCACATTGTAACTTATGGATTGCAGTGTTATATAGTGCACTATAATGTGTACAGTGTTATAACTCATTTGAAATCATACTTAATTACTAAGTTTTAATTTTATTTTATGTTATTTATCTACAGACACTTTTGCAATGAGCTGTGAGTCATTGATAATTTGGAGGAATGTATTGGTGATATCAGATTTTTAAACCAGCATTCTGGTGTTTGATATAAACATGATCTGAGATATCTGGACGCTGTGTGAGGCTTTGTTTGTAAAATGCTTCTTGTTGTCTAACCTTTCGAACTCTTGACCAATTTTGTGGGATGTTTTTGTTGTCTGATGTACTTTTATTTGGCACAACATTTGAAAAGTGTTTATAGGAGACAGTTGCACATAGCAGATCAGAATCAGTATCAGAATCAGAATGAATTTATTAACCCCAACGGCAAATTCTTACAGATGCACCCTTTTATATAACATAAAATAATAAAAATAGAAATAGTAAAAATCAAAATATAAACAGAGTAATAGAAAAAATAAAGAAAATAAACTCTTTGGAAATATTTCCATGTTAAAATACTTATGAAAAGAAGTATTATTGAAGATTTGAAGAATTAATATTTTTTCATTTATATTTTTTTCCAGACTATTAAGCATTCCTCAATATAAACCGCACCCGCAAAGTTAAAAAACAAACAAACAGGAAAGTTGTAACGTCTCACGGCACAGAGGTAGGAGGCAGAAGTACTTGCAGGGTTGTATTTAATGATAACTTACAATTGGAAACAGACATGGAAACAGGACACGAGTAAGCAACTAGACATACATACAAACGAGAAGAACGACAAGGACTAGACAAGGGAGTTATATACACACACACGATAACGAGACACGGCTGGGACATGATAACGATGGGGCAGGGTTACAGATGGAACAGCTGGGAATGGGAGGAGACATGACATGTGCTCAAAAGCACATGGAACAGTAAACACAACACAGACCAGCGGTACGTGACAAAAGTAACGTATATAAGCCACACTGGGCTAAAAGCTGCTGATATCTACTGAACTGATAACGTAGTTTAACTGAACACAAATGAACGGTTCCAAACGATGCCTGTAGCATAAAAGTTAAAGTGCTGATCCATCAAAACAGAAAAGTTATTGATTGGTTTATTCATCGTCCTCCTGGTCACTGAAACCACTGAAGTCTTCATCTTCAGTGTCGGAGTTGAACAGCCTTAGAAGAGCTTCAGCACATACCGGTACTTTCTCTGTGTCGATGTCAGTGTTGCTCTCCGTGTCGCGGTCATCCCGGGTTGAAGCTGGCTCTGAAGCTGTGGTGCCCTCTTCACACAGCAGTCCAACCTTTTGGAACCCATTGGTGATGGTAGATTCCTTCATGCTGCTCCACACTGTTAGGATCCACTGACTTATTATTAAAGTGTGTCCCGGTACCAATTGCTCCAATTGCCGGTACGGGTCTGCGGCCTGGGGGTTGGGGACCACTGGTCTACAATCATTTTCTGCACGGCTGAAATGCCGCCTGGACAGGGCAGGTTGTAAATAGTCTTATTGTCCCAATCAAACTCACATACTATTTATACATAAAAAACACAACTCAATGTACTCGATAAACTCTGTTGCACCTTTGAGATCTGAGTCTTATTGTTTCTTATTAAAAGATTTAACACCTTTAATAACACAGTGCCTCCCACACAGGGATGACAACTCTTTTACACATGCCATAAAGTGTTACATATGCCTATTTTTCCATATTGCGGCAGTCATATGTTTACACATTTAAAATATACATTTTCCATTCCCCTGCACAAGAGGTGAGAGCAGTTATCATTTCTCTAGAAGATACAAAAATACTGATGTTATTATAATATACCTATGACATTTGAAAGACACTATGCCTTAAATGGTGTTTCCAGCACATCTGCTGAGAGTATGAGTGAGCTGTCATTCTGGGTTACCTCACATGCTCTATGACATAGTGCTGAAAATGAGCTTCTGGAAGCTCACCTACCCCACGCACATGGACCCAGACTCCGAGTTATTAAAGTAGTTACGTACAATTACTCAGAAAGGCTGGATCATCTCCCTGGACGCAATCTGTCAGGATCATGAAGAGGAAAACAGGAGAGTCATTTCCAACTTGCAAAAACAGCTTATGAAGGTGAGGGTAAAACTGGTTCATTGATATGTTATATTGTTATATGTTATATATGTTATATGTTATAGTATTAGATGTTTAAAATCATTAAAATGGATGTAAAAACTTAATATGATATCACTTCTCTAGTTTGTCTAACTGTAACAATTTAGAAATGTAAACAGCATAGGCGTTATTTGTGCATCTCAAAAGCTTTGAATATCATTCAAAAAGATATTTTATATTCATTATACACAAAGTGACATTTCAAAACTTTTAGTTTTACTGTTGATCAGTTAATAAAAACAGAATCTAAAAACATTAAGACATTTTAATTCAAATTTGAATATATTACTAATCACAGAATCAACTTTAAAACACAGAAGCCCAAAATAAATCAATTTAAATGTAATGAATATAAACATTATTCGTTTAATTTTTTAATTTAATGATCATAAACCTTTTTCACATCTTTTATTCTAATTTTTCAGATGCTCTAGTGTTTATTCATTTTTATGTTTTTAAACATTATTATATTATTATCATATTATTGTAGATCAGGGCTGAAATTTAATGTCAACCTTAAAAAGAATGAGAGTTGCTCATTTCTAATGTTGGCCCCTTAGAACCCAAATGGGCTGCATGGCTCTTTCAAGCTTCATAAAGCAAATACATTCTTTGGCACTTTTAATTCTGAATACTAGAACAAAATCAAGTAGCTCTCAATTTCTAACTCATAAGCAAATATATAAGTCTATGATAAAAGCAAGAGATCTGCATCAAATGAGATCTTTCTTTCTGCTCTTCATTAAGGTGATAGCACAACTTCAAAGGATTACCTTGGTGCTCCTGCATGAATTCCTCTGATTGATCTGGGGCCTTCAGGTTTTGTCGCACTAAAGTTTCTAAAATCTAAAGTTTGTGCTTTCAAAGCCCAAAAAGGATGTCATTAGAGTTTCATTCCCAATCAAATCAAATTTAATCAATATTTATTTGTATATTTGTAATGAAATCAAAAAGAAGAATGTGAACAGCCACACATAGACATAACCTCTCTTAGTGAGCCACAATGACAGTGGCAAGAAAAAGATCCCTCAGAGCTGGAGGAACCAGGCTCACAAGGGGGGAACCCCCTCATCATACAACTGCTCAAATCAAATTAAATCAAATCATATAGCGCTCTTCACAATTGAAGTTGTCACAGAGCAACTTCACAGAAATCAATAAATAAAAAGGTGAACAACAGATGAACAAAGGATAAGAGATAGATCCCCTAGTGAGCAAACCAAAGGGCGACAGTGGCAAGGAAAAACTCCCTCAGAGCTGGAGGAAGAAACCTTGGGAGGAACCAGGCTCACAAGGGGGACCCATCCTCCTCTTGTCAAACTACTTATACACAGTTAGGGGACACTGAATGCCTACACCTCTGTTCTAATACTCAGGTAGACTGAAGTAACGTTAGTTTGCTGGTGGACATAATAGTAACTCATAGTACTCAAACATAGTTGAGAACTGGACAGTGGACCATCTTATGCCTGCTGTAATACTCAGGTGTCCTAAAGTAATGATAGTGTGAAGGTGGACATAATAGTAACAGTAGCAGGTAATTATGGTTTGTGTAATTTTCAAGTTGGTGATGGCAGGTGGGTAACTAGTCCAGGGCAGGGTGGAAAACTAGTCAGGGTCCCAATCTAAGGTATGTTTCGTGGAACAAAATTTAGAGCAGTTCATGGAGAGTACTTTAAAATATAAATTTATTAATCCCAGAGGGAAAGTCACAACACAGCAGCACAATGAATACAAGAGCAGAAAGAACTTGATTGTGAGGCCATTTCCAGCTCTACCGAGATGAGTCTGATGTCTAAAAATGATGAGATGACCTACCTGGAGGGGATTAGGCACCTTGAGACCTGGTGCCTGGATAATAATCTGCTCCTCAATGTCAGCAAGACAAAGGAGCTGATAGTGGACTGCAGCAAGAGGGTGGTTAGGAGGTACCACCTCATTTGGATCAATGGAGCTGCAGTGGAATGAGTAGACAATTGTGAGTGCCTTGGATTTCACTTCTCACAGGATCTGTCATGGTCCTGCCACAGCAACTCCTTAGTGAAGAAGACCTGTCAGCATTTCTACCACCTTCAGGCTGCCCTCGAAGGTGCAATGAAACTTCTACACCTGCACCACTGAAAACATTCTGATACAGAACATCAATGCCTGATGGGGAACATCAGTGCCTGTGAACAGCACCATGCAGGACACAAATGCCCTTCACAGAATGTTGAGCTGAACTCATCATCCTGCAGACCATCTACAGTGTTGAAGGGCCAAGAAGATCTCAGACATCCCAATACCAGACTCTTCTCTCAGTAGCAGTCAGGGAAATGGCCTGAAGGTGAACACAGAGAGAATAAGGAGGAGTTTCTTCATGTCATTTGGGCCCTGAACCAGAACAGGGACAAGAATGATCACATTTATTCACATCTCACACACTTTTCTATATATTTAGTTATATTATTTGTGGGCCATGCAGCGAATGGGACTTGGCCACATCAGCATATACACTTCCTGTATAAACCTCCTCCACCTCCTTGTTTATACTGTCCATTCTATCATCTTCTCTGACCACACAGGAGTTCTTTAATTAAAGACTGTAGTTCATCTGTTTCTCTGCATACTTTATTCTCCTCCTTTCACCCTGATTGCCAATGGTCAGGACCCCACAGGACCACCACAGAGCAGCTATTTTGCACCTTGACCTATAAGTTCCTTGGACTGCAGCTGGATGACTCCTGCAGATGTTCTACCACACTATAGTTGCCAGCATTCTATTCTATGCTGTGGTGTGCTGGGGAGGCAGCATCAGGAGGAGAAACACACTGTGGCTGGACAAGCTTGTCAGGTGGGCCAGGTCAGAGGTTGGAGTGGAGCTGGACTTTCTGGACTCAGTGGCAGAGAGAAAGACTGCAGACAAACTGCCCACTCTCATGGACAATGACAGTCACCTATTACACTGAACTGCTCTACTGACCGACTCTGCAGATCATTGGTTCCAACAGCCATCTATCTATCTATCTATCTATCTATCTATCTATCTATCTATCTATCTATCTATCTATCTACACGAAAAATAGGGTTGTTGACTGGTTCTTCAGTAACCAATGGAAATATATAGAACCATTTCTATGTTGCATAATGTCTTTCAGATGTTGGAGAACATGCTGTTCTATATAGAAACCAACTAAAAGAATTTAAATATGATAAAACTAAAGATCCTTTTAAATGTAATTCAATCAAACTGCCAACATAGTTTTAATTCTCAGAAATCATTATGCCTTCTCTGAAGACCTTAAAGAGCCTGAGGGTTTTCCTTTCTGGAACCGTCCTGGAGCTTTCTGGAAGCCTCCACTCAGGCTGTTTGACAAACAGAAAAAGTGTACAACACAGACTTTTTTTGGTTAGTTCAGATCATGCCTTGTAATTGTAGTTTGAGAAGAGACATGAGGCTGATTTTAAAGACATATTCAGTATTCAAACTGTAAAAGAAACACCTTAAACCTAGAGTTTGTTTTTTCTCTACATTCAATCACTCAATTGAAAGGCAGTCAATGTGAATACAATTATAAGTGATGCAAAATTAAATGGTTTATACCTCAATCAAGCTTGGATTAAACCTGATGAATATCTAGCACTAAGTGCTCCCGGCAGATTATAATTTTGTATATCTGGCAGAGCAGGTGGATTATGTTCATCCATTCACTGTTTGTTTGTATAAGGTTCTGCTTCTAAATAGTGATGAACCTGAGGTTCTACTTTTGGGTCCTAAAGTTGCAAGAAATAAATGACCAGACAATGTAAAATCTGATGTACCGCAGCTAAAAACAGTGGTTCATATTTATTATTAACATTTAACATTAACATTTAAATTAAAGTGAAGTCATGCCCTGGCCATGTACACATCTAAAAAAAGGCAGATCTGGAATATAATGGAATGCTCTTCTGACAAGTACTGCAATAAACTGACCTATGAACAAGTAAATGGAAACCAACCCAACATTCGTCCCTGTATGTCCCATAAAACCAGGACAAACACTGCATTTCTCCTGTGTTATGGCCTAAAAATCAATAGAGACAAATAGCCAAAAATCAATACAAAGCAAGTACAAACTACCAATTCAGGTCTGTGATCGATCAACAGTACAACACATCAGTGTGCTTACAATCCTCCTTTCATGCTGGTGACAAAAAAGAATAACATGCCAAGGAATTATATTTCCACAAGACACTTATCTTCATATTTACAGTGCATCTGAAAAAGCACTTCACTTTTTGCAGATTTTATGTTAACAAAATTATGATCCTCTTATTCCAAAATGGATTAAATACTTTTTTCTACAAACAATCCCACATGATGACAAAGTGAGAAAAGTTCGTTTGAAATCTTTGCAAATGTATTAAAATTAAACACAAAGATGTAACATGTACATAAGTTTTCACAGCCTTTGCCTGACATTCAAAATTGAGCTCAGGTGCATCTTGTTTCCACTGATCATCCTTCAGATGTTTCCACAGCTTGATTGGACACGTGGTAAATTCAGTTGATGAAGTGGACTCTTCATAGAGTTGGCCATCCAGCAAAACTGAGTAATCATGAGAACCCAATGGTCACTCTGACAGAGCTCTGTGGAGAGAGGAGAACCTTCAGGTCACCAATCATGCTGTGGGGGTGTTTTTCTGCAGCAGGAACTGGGAGTCCACACAGGGTTGAGGGAAAGATGACTGGAGAGATGTTCAGACTGGGACAAAGGTTTATCTTCCAACAGGACAACAACCATAAGTACACAGCCAAGATAACTGCAAGAGTGTGACCGCTGCTCCGTGACCTGCCACCCACCTGTACTCTGTCCTACTGGCATGACACGTAGAGCTGCCCCACCCCCACCCACCCAAAACCCACTTCGCAAAGTAGCTTCTGTGAATGACCTTGAATGGCCCAGCCAGAGCATAAACTGATCCTGATTAAACATCTGTGCCCTGATGCTCCCCATCCAATCTGAAGGAGCTTGAGAGGTTCTGTGAAGAAGAATGGGAGAAACTTTCCAAAAACAGGTGCCAAGACTGTAGCATCACCCAAAAAGACTTGAGGCTGTAATTGCTGCCAGAAAAGCTTCAACAAAGTATTGAGCAAAGGCTGTGAAAACTTATATACATTATAGTTTTGTGTTTTATTTTTTAATAAATAATGTCAGTGTCACTGCAGTTAAGGCTATAACAACAAAATGTGTGAAAAGTGTGAATAATTTCTGGATGCACTGAACTTTATTCACTGAAAACAGCAGCTTAATTCCAAAGCCAGACGATTTAGAGAATTAATGACCTTCAATCAGCCAAATGAAAAGTGGTCCGTCGGAGCCTGTTAGGAATATTGTATAAATTGTATCATTTTCAATGTCTTTTAATGTTGTAATATGCCAGAATAATGAACGATCTGCCTCAACATATTTTAACCTTGTAATGTTTTATATTATTTTCTGAATCACTCACGGTCAGAGTGAGAATGGTTTGTGGTTTGAAATTTACATGCTGCAAAATTTTTCAAAATTCTAGACATTTTTTGGTCCAGCTCCTGCTGATTTCAAAGATTCTTATCTTACTAGCCCATTTAGAATAAAAGTTGGTCAAACCTTTAGAATTTTCTAAATTTCTGCATAAACATTAAGCATCAAAAGCCTAAAAGGAGATAAGGAGACCCAAGTCAATCAAATGAGACACAAATACTACACTTACTCAGTTTATTAAGGTAAATGATCCAATATCACATGTCTGTGAATGGCAAAATAAATATGGATCTTTCAGTATCTGCTCAGACCCCACTGTGCAGCAATAACTGCAACTCAATGTTTCTGGTAACTGTTGTCTTCACGTAAGCCTGCCATGCACAGCATTGTTCAATGCTTTCAGATTTCTGCACAACATCATCACAGAGATGCAAACCTAACCAGGAGGTAGAAAGTAGCACTCCTCACACTGTAGGACGATGGAGTACCATTGTACCAAAGTACCAGGTACCAGAGACCACCAGCAGCAAATGTACTTAGGGATTGTAAAAAACGGCAACATCCACCAAAAGGTTTTACTAGACTATACTTTATGTAGTCTTCATTCTAATTTTGCCATTAGATATTATATTTTGTGCTAAAATGATGAGATGGGCCATTGTTTAAAATTATTTGTTGCAGCAATGTTATAGCTGCTCACAGCAAGAGACACCAGTTTCACTTTCATCTCTGGAAATGAGCTACTTTGAAGAATTGCCACTATTAATGTCACTTGGCAGAATACAGAAATAATCTAAGCTTGAAATAAATCACTTAAAATGCAATGAATATAACACATGAGAATTCACATTTTGAATAACATTATGTACAAAATGTTCTAATTTTTTGAGATGCACTATTATTCCATGATGCTGGTTCAGGTTTTACTGTGATAAACTAAACGTAAACTAATGAGAAAGTTATGTTCAGATATGGAAAATTAATAAACAAGAATTAAAGTCGATAAATATGACACCAGTTAAATAACTGTAAACTAAATAATAGAGGGAAACATTTTATTGTGATTTTAACAAAAATAAAACTTCAGAACCAGAGCCAGACTTTCATTTTCATGGCACAAACAACTCAACAAAATTGCACAAAACTTATTTTACATTATGTAAGAGCCATTTAAGGGTTAATTTATGTGTATTAATAATTTAGTTATAAGGGTTAAAATAAGATTCTATAATGATTGTATTTTATTATTTCAGCTTCCAACAGGGATACGTAATTTCTGCTGCTTGAGTTAATGACAGATTGCATCTAGAGACGAAGCAACATAGTTTTTTAAACGAGCCAAACCGAGTCTATTGTCGATGTATACTTTGTGTTTTAGTAAACCTTTTAAAGAAGATTCAGTCTCTTACGTTTCTCAAATACTTAACTTACACTGTAATTCCAGATGTTTGTGGACATCCCTTCTAAAGAATGCATTAATCCGTGTGCATTTGCACCCACTGCTAATCTAGTCCCCATAGAGAAGTTCTGCAAATAAAACATGAACCTATTGGCACCATGTCACCCTCAGAGCAGTGGAGCAGTTGAATTGTGTCCAGTACTTTTGAGATGAGGTGGTGCTCAACACCTTGACCTCACTTACACTCTTGATGCTGAATGCAATCAAACCCTCACAGCAATGCTCCATAATTTCATAGAAAGCCTTAACTTTGTAGAGACAAAAGCTCCAAGAAAAGCAGGAAAAACCCTTGAAAAAGTACCGAATGAGCAGGTTTCTCTCGATACTTTTGTTTATAGGCTGTAGGTTTCACAACTATATATAAATATATGACATTCTTTAAATTTCCTGTAGACTGAACCCAAAGTCCTCTTAAAACCCATAAAATACTCCCTGACATCGCCTCGGGCTGCCTATTGAAGTGAAGCAGTAATGAAGAGAATAGAGTGAGTAATGTAATGGACAGACAGAAATCGTTCCTCATTTAACTTTATTGCAGAACCTTAGAAGAAAAGAAAAAAATCCACTTCATTAAGCTTCTCTTTTAATAGGCCTTTCTATCTGCATCAGGTAGGGACCTTAAGGGTGGCCTGCCAGTTTTTAAATATTTGAAAAGTATTGTTTGAACTTGTTCAGTTGTCTCCTGCCCCACATGCTGATCATTTAAGATGTGCATTTCCCACATTTCCCTGCACATTAGTGGACATTAAGTTGAACTGTCTCAGTGCCAATTCCAACTTTCCCTCACAAAAGTAAAATATTTCTTTATTCTTAAAATTTACAGCTGTCACCAGTGCAACGTTCAGTTTTAATGATTTCTCATGTGTAACTCATTTAAAAACTGTAATTTCCAAGTACTGCAGCGCCATAAAAGGTTTCATACACAGTACTGTGCACAAGGTTTAGTCCCCCTCTGTGAGTGAGAATGAAAATCTCTTTATCTGTGCAGTGACAGTTTATAACCTCAGTAAAACACTAATAATAGAATAAACACTAATAATGTTCCTACAGAAAGTGGAGCTTCTTCATCACTGTGTTCATTAAACATCTCCAAAGTTCTCCTCGTGGGAGTCTAGCGTTATTTATAGTCTCATCAAAACCTGCTTTGGTAAATCAGTGCTTACTGATGTTAAATCAGGTGTGCTCCTGATGGAATTGAACACATGCAGGCGCTGGCTGGTGGCATCCATTAGTAATCTGGAACCAGGCTTTGTTCTTCAAAATGATTTCTTCTTCCTCTTCATTGTATTTCTGTTACCTGCATCATTTCCAACTGGGTCTGGAGTTCCTACATTAAGATTAGGGGACAAAAGATTTTACACACTACTGTACAACCAAGAAATGTTATGTCTAACATAACAGTTGTTTCTGGAATAGCAACAAGGCGCTCTATATATGATAAACAGATGGGTCCATAAGTGTTTGGACAGTGACAGGGTTTTTGCCATTGTACAATAACTCAATAAAGCAATTAAGATGTGACTGAAGTGTTGACTCTCAGCCATAAGTCAAAGGTGCTTAATAAAACTATTGCATTAACTTGCATGACTCATTATATATAATATAATATACCTGTAATAATCACAACAAACTCCCTCCAGTTTCACAAGATCAAAAGTGATCAGTTGACTGATGAGTGTGACCTGTTCCCCTTAATGTAAAACAGTGGAGCTGATTTCAAGAGCCACACAACTAGTCATACATGGGAATTCTCAGTATGAAGCCCAAAGAGAAGGAGGTTATCACTACACATAAAACACCCTATCAGAGACATATCAGAAACGTATTACAACCTGGTACAGTCTTAAAAAAAGAAACTGTTACAGCATTAGCAGCAAATGATTTTATTTTTTAAAGAACAAAATCTGAGATAATGGCACTATATGATACTATGTACAAGACCAGGTGATACAAAATGCTTTGGTAGCTAGATTCATTGATGTAACTATAAACAATGCACATATTGAGTCCCACCTACTGTTACAACTGAAACGTTACATTTGGTCAGTAAGCTGTTGTAGCTGTTGGTCAGCTCCAGTAAGCTGTTGTAAATCACAGGACATGTTTCTATTTTCTGTAAGTTAATCCTTTAATGGACGACTATGCAGTCATGGCTGAAGGTGTTGGCACTCCTGGAGCTTTTCCAGAAAATGCACAATTTCTCCCAGAAAAGTCTAGCAATTATATGTTTTGTTATATACATTTTTGTCCATTGTGTTTATTGGAATAATACAAAAAAACAGAGAAAATGTTGATATAATATTACACAATACCCAAAAAATTTTGAAAATTGTGGGTGTATAACTTTCTTTCAAGCATGTAGTGCTCATTTAAAATGTGGCAATATAAAAATCACACCTGAAAAAAGAGCAAAATTGACTCTGCATTGTGTGTCTGGGTGCTACAATAAGCATGGAGATCAGAAACAGGATAAGAGAACTGTCTTCTCAAATATGAGAGACCTGCAGCAGTGGTCCAGTTGAATTCCAGAATTCCAGTTGAGAGGTTTGGAGAATCGGCAGAAAATTTTAAAGAGTCTCCTGCAGACACCTCATATTTTGCCATGCCACCTTTGAGTGAACATGCAGAGTGAAGCTTACTGAGTGAAGCTGGAAAAAATATAATTTAAAAATTTGTATTGCACCATCACTAATCATACTTTGTACTTTAAGGTTAATTCTCAGACTTTTCTTATTCCAAACAAAACATCTAATTCTTTAAAAAAAAATTTGGGGAATGAGATGAAAAATTTTGACTATTGATATCCAAACTTCAGAAGATGAAAAACACTACCTCTGTAAATCCTGAGTGCTTTCAGGAAGCAACGCAGAGTAGCATCTGTCAAAATTGACTTTGACCAGTTAATTGAATAATCACTTATACGTCTAAATTCAATAATTTAAGGCACTGAGGAACAGAGACAGTGGTGTTCGGCACATAAAGCAGGATGTTTTCTGCATATAATGAGATGTAATAGCAATCATCCTTATGCTTAATCGTAAAAATAACTCGATCCTGTTTAATGGCTCGATCTAATAAGGAGAACAGAGCAGGCGAGGGCACAGACTTGTTTTGAACATCTGTTCAATTTAAGGCAGCAGGGCACCATATGAATAAAACCTAGACCCAAACCAAAACCTACCATATGTCCATTCTTTATGATCGAATGCTTTCTCCACATTCAGCAAAAAGAATGGCATGAGAATCCTTCTCAATCTTAAAGCTCTAATTGATGTGGCAGACGGTGAACATGGTCTGAGGCAAACAGCCCTTTAATCAAGCTAATCAAGCTAATTTTGCATCAGTAGAAAGCAGCAATATTGGCCAGTAACTAGAACAACAGAGAGGATCGTTCCTTTTCAGGATAAGAAAAAGGTCTGTATTTGATCCCTGTGGAGACAATTTGTTTCAATAGTGTAATTAAAAGAGGTAAGTATTAATGGCCCTATTTGATCCCAAACTATTAAATAAAGTTCTTCAGAGAGGCCATCTAAACCAGGGGCCTTACGCTCATTCATTAAGTTTAAATGGGAATAAAACTTCTGAAAAAAAATTATGTCCTCAGGGTTGGAATAAAGTGAGTACTTATTTTCCGCAATAATGAAAGAGCTTCACACTATTTCAACCTTAGAGCAAGAAGACTAGATGGACGGCCCCCATTAAAAAAAATAATATCTTTGTTTTGTACGAGGAATTAAAAATGTGTCTCTTGTTGCTTGCACTGCTTTATGCTCAAATCTTTACACTTTTAATCAGAGAATGAATCCTTAATATGCAGTTGTAGCCCTTTAATGTTTACATAACCTAGATTTGTTAATATAAGATGCACAGGAAGTACAATTACTCAAAAACATTTAGCAGCTTCCCTGAGGCACTGGACATTAACCTCCGGCCCTGTGTTTTCTGCTATAAACCCTGTTAATTTAGAACACAGCTGCTCAGTGAATTCAGGATCCAAACGTGTGATTCTCATTTGACAGTGTTTAGTCCAGGGAAAAGGTGGAGTGGGAGATATATATCGCAAGTTATAGGAGAATGATCTGAATATTACAACACTCTGAATTCTTGGACATGAAAATTTAATCTACAGTTACCATCTCTTAGTCTCCAGATGTCACCAAACTCATTCTCTGAAATAAAATCATTGAGTTGCTTAGAGGACTCTGATATACGGGCACATATATAGAAGGGTAGGACCGTGATATTAGATACAGCAGTCGCATCAATACCTAAAAACCAGGTGGAAAGCAGACAAATCTCTTAAACATTTTGTAAGAGAAGAGAAAAATGCTGCATCATAGGTTCATAAAATGGAATGAGTGCAAGTTTAACATTGACTCACATCCCTGAAGCATACGCAAAGAGCCCATGCTCAAGAAAACCTCCTGTTTTGTAGAATAATGGCCCTTTTAAATTCCCTTAAATGGGATTCTTGTAGAAGCCCTATTTCGGGCCTTTTTCTGTGGAGATAATCCAAATACTTGAATTTAGACCATTTACATTCCAAGAAATCACTTTAATATCCATATCCATAATATCACATTTAGTTTGTGGCCTATACATAATGTCACTGGTGGAACAGAGCATGAAACTACCAGTGAATACCCAACTAAACAAATACAAACTAACATGAAATAACAACTCTGACATAAAGCAATTAAACCTGAACAAACATCTAAACATCTTTACCTGCATGGAAAACAAAACGGAATAGGATGGCACTTTCACAGTAAGACTGCTTCAGCCTTCCCCAGTGCAAGAGTCTTCCAGGTTTAAAAGTTCCCTTCTCACCTCCTTAAAGTCTCTGGTGCTCTGGCTCATTGGAACAGCCTTCATTCTGGAGTTGCCTTGGAGTGGATTGACAAAGTTCTCCAAGTTAATTGGCATCTTGAATAGCAGCTGGTCTTGACCATGCAACAATGTTGTAGGATACAAAAGGGTGAGGTCCCAGAACTGGCTGCTTTTAGGATTCTCTGCCTGTCATTTTAGCCTAGCAACCTGAAGATTAGGTACACAGTCTAGAAGTTCCATCATCAGCACAGATGTGCTTTTTCAATTTCAATGGTCTTGCCTTATAGAGATGGGACCCGTTTTGGTAAATTAACTTGAATAAACAGAAAGATGTCCCATCTGGAAAACCCACTAAGCTCAGATTATTGTGCCTGGACTTGTCCTCCTACGCATTGTACACATTCCAAGACTCTCAACACTATTGAGCCAATTAGAAAAGACCTGTTCTTCACAGTTCTTGACAAGTTCTTCACAGACAATAGCAGCCAGTGATGGACTGGCCATCGGGAGAACCAGGCAAAATCACAGTGGGCTGCTGTGGGTGTGTGCTGCTGAGATGGTGAAGGGGCCGGTCGTCCCTTCAAAATTAAAATGGAGGCCCCCTCCCATCGACAAAAAACTGCAATGGATAGAAATGGACAACCTCTGATCGCAGCCATGCTCTAATCTCACTGAGCTGTTTCTGAAGCAAATCCGCAATGATGTTACATAGATGGTTGTCATCTTTATGCTTCTTCTTGACCAGAGAATCTGTTAGATCTTGTTATGAAGTCACCCCTGAAGACTTGAAGCAGCAAGAAACACGACACAGCCCATGCACATTCATTTTCAAAAAGCTTGGGACTCTTTTTCAGAATGCACTGCTTCTTAAATGATCAAAAAGCTTCAAGTCTGATCATCTAATGAGAAAATAAGATTAGACGTGATTAAAAACACAAAACTATGCAATTAATTGCAATTTGACTTAAAATTAAAATTATGTCCCTACTATTTTTTCATTATAATTTTGAAGAAAACAATTTTTTGAAAACAAATTTGGACTTTAAAGACTTAAACCTTCTAAGTGTCAGGGTGTGGAGCCAACTGGTGAAAATGTAGTCTTCTGTTAGCTGTCAGTTGAATTTAGGAGGTTGGTACATGTAAGCCCACTGGTGATTGGCCTCAGGCTAAGGCTTGAACTCTTGCATGGCCTTACATCAGAGGCACATAGCTTCCTATGTTCTTAGAAATAGAAAGACGAGTGCCCAAGGGAGCTCTGAGGAGAGCATTACTCACATACTAATATGATTTGCCATTTTAGGGAGGTAAAGTCTGTCTTTGAACAGCAGATATGTATATTTTTAAATGAGACACCCTAGAAACATAATTGGTCTTTTTTTGCCTCTTCGTTTGTTTACAAAGTTATGCTATATCTTATGCACACACACAAGCCTCTCATGCTTTTGCACGACACAGCCGGCAAACGTTTGTGGATGCTTCTTTGGAGGAATATATTTACTAATTGAGATTCAGGGATTTTAATGCTCTTTCCACTGTATGCTCATCTCCCCTGTGAGCAGCCTGTCAGGGTTCATTACGGAGTGCACAGTGTAGTTATTTTCTCACTTAAATGAGGCCCTCATAGTCCTCACCACTAGTTTTCCATCTGAAGGATTGCATACATAAACAGTGAAAGCAATCAAATAGCATGAGAACTGACTGAACATTGAGTAAGTATGCGATCCCTGTATTGTAAAACACTATACTACAGGTCAAGTGTCATCCTCAGGGTCTTTAGTAACCTTGTTTCACATTTTTGCCTGTGTCTTTAATATAATTGAAGAATGGCTCTATAATGCTGCGAATCTGTATATTTATTGCCCCCAGAAGATCAATAGCCTGAGTACAATATTGACTCCTCTCTGTGGCCCTAATAGTAAGTGCATTCAATCAATAGCCCCAATCACTGATGGAAACCTACTGTGCTGTAAAAACTCGTTTCTGTCAAGCCTACAGGGTCAGGGTAGAGAAGAGCAGTTTCAATTCAGATGCCAGTCTGGGTTTTTCAATAAAACGCAAACAAACTGGTGCCATGAATCTGTCCCATTTGGCACCTCTGTCAGTCCGTTCACGTCACTCTTCTGTTTTGTTTTAATTTGCTCACATGCTTCTCATCAGTCAGATTCAATCACCTACAAACATTCGCATACACCTCTCTTTTGACGCTGCCCTGCAGTATGTACTTGCACACTATCAGACATGTTCTGGATGCTGCCTCACTTCATATGTTATAAAATGCCCTATATTTTGAATATTAACAAAATAATTAATGTATTAACTCTGAAAGCACCGGGTAGCACAGTATGTTATAAACCTTTCCCCAACTTATTCAGTACTGAGTGCTCGCTTGTCTGTTTATTGTGCCTAATGTCAAATGTATTGGATTTATTGTAATATTGGATTTGTTCTAGTTCTGTGTTTGCACAAGTGCTTGGATGCAATGACAAAAAAGCCTCTTGACTCTTACATTGTTGTATTTTTGTGAGTGCCTGCTTTCACTCTCCTTGAAGGTGTCATTATTATAAATAAAAAAATGCCTCATGACATTATACTGATTACTGTGTGTAAGCTCTTCTTCATATTTTTAGATCATTTCTACTGTTTAAACATGATCTAGTCTTAGACTTAGACTTTTTTCATGACTGGATCCATATAAATAAGTATTATACATCTCAAGACCCACCAAGTATTTGGGGAAGACGTAAACTGTGAACATGTCTCTAGGCTTTGCTCTCCTTTAACTCATTGTAGCAGTAATTACAATCAATATGCCTTGATTCTGAACACGTGTGGGCCTGATGCAATGGGTGAACCTTTGTAAAGTGGAATAATGTGTAAAGCTGGACACGTATTATTAGTCCTTAGTATCTGTATGTAGTTTACTGATTAATACCTGATGACACAGATGTGCAAATGTACAAATAAAGCTGGTCATGTCCCTGCAGAGAAGCACTTCCAATAGGACTCTCTGGAGTAGAGAAATATGAACCTGTTCACATCATGCCTATTGCCAGGTGTGTGCCCCCAGGATTCTGCTGTGGAGCTGTGGAACTGCTGTGGAGTTCTCTGGAATGATGCAGCTCCATCCAGTACATATGGAATGAGTTGGAGATGATGTGGAGTGGTGATCTGATCTTCACTCACTAACACTCATCACTGAATGCAATCAAATGCCCACAGCAATGCTACAGAATCTGGTAGAAAGTCTTTACTCCAACAACAGCAGGATAAACTCTTTAATACCCTTGATTTGAGAAGAAACAATGAATGAGCAGGTGTCCCAATACTTTTGTTCATATAATGTAGTTTTACCCCCTGAACCCAAGGCTTTATGAAGTTCAATTTTAAGACATATTATTCAGAAAAAGCTAAAAACACCAACAATATTCAGTAACTACTGCAATTTATTCAGTATTTACTCCACAACAATCAAGATATTAGATATCAAACGCTGAACGATACACATTATTATACTTGAGACAAAACCTGAACTATATATCCTAAACACTGGAGCTCCTCAGGGATGTGTGCTCAGCCCACTCCTGTACTTCCTCTACACCTATGACTGCACAACCAGACACAGGTCCTGTGTCATCTTTAAATTAGCTGATGACACATCAATCATAGGCCTGATCTCCAGTGATGACAAGGCAGCCTACAGAGAGGAGCCAATAGTCAGCAATAGTCAGCATGTGGAGAAAAGGAGCTTATATTGGACTCCAGGAAGAAAGAAAGAGAACACACTCTTATTTTCTATCAATGGGACCACTTTGACGATGGTCATCAGCATCAACCGGCTTTCAGCTCTCAAACCTTCTGAAATTATACCAGTCACTCTTCATTGAAGACCAAGAATCCAGAAACTAGAGCATCCAGTCCAGAGCTTCTCCCTCCATGTTGCTCATTTCAAGCATGTTTGTGCACATTTTATGAAATCTTACAAATACAGATGGAATAGAACCGTACGACTGGGGCTTGGCCTTGGGGCTGGCTTTCCTGTGCTCAAACTGTGGAGGACCACACAGACATTCAGGCTTGGCTAAGAGTTAACACCAGGCAGACAGCTTCTACCATCTCTCTCCCTCAAAAACAAATTGGATGTGATTTTGTTACAATGAATGAATTTACATGCATTTAATAATTGTCCTGTCATAAGCAGATTTCTGCACTTATGATACAGAAAAAACACACTTATGTGAACAGAAAATTAATAATCCAATTTATTAGATTAGATTAAGGCCTAGAAATCTGATTAAGAAATCTGATAAAGAGAGCTGCGTTTTAGATCAGTAATTGAATTTCTCAGAACATGTATACCATTAAGCTGTGTTTGTTCAGTTTTCTTACTCTGCACATTGGCACAAACATAACTGGATCGAGTGAAGGCTGGGAAAAATGCTCATCTAAAGAATGCAGCATTGTGTAATATTAGAAACCATAAAAAACAAGTGAGTCTATGTTCACAAAAGACTGTGGAAAGAAGTTTGAAGCTTACATCGCATGTCTTTGTGAGATTATTGGATAATTCCAAAGCAGAATTCCGATTGTTGCCTGATTCACGTTGACAAATGCTGAATGCTGACAAAATCTGATTTTCTGCAGTTGTTAAATTGTAAAATTGTTAAAATGTAAACCACATTCAGGCATTCCCCCATGATAGATTATGTACACATCAAAAAACAACTGGAAAAGTCAATTAAATGCATTATTTTGTAAACATTTATTGTCTTTATACACATAAGCTGTACATATAGGTAATATAGCTTATAAATCCACTACAGGTCACTATAATGTGACAATTTCACAATATGAACTAAATAATTATAATTAAACAATTATAATTATATTATACAGTTATAATAATATGGGTTTTATAGTATAATGCAACAGTAGATGGCATTCTTGGTCTTCAGATATTACTATCTATTATCATTCAAAGTATTAATTAATGTTGGCAGTTGTACTCTTTATTGTTTAATCTCATCTCTGAGCTGTAAGACAGAATTTTTTTCATGAGTTGACACTTTTAGGTCATAATTAACAACACATGCGGTGGAATGTGGACTATATTAGAAAGCAGAATAATATCTGGCTACAATATCAGACTACTAGATAAAGATAAAAAAGCAATGATTTAGCAGAAGTTATTTCTATATTTTGAAAAATCCTTATGATAATTTAATTGATTCCCTTTGAAGAAAGCAGAAATTAAAAGAGGTTGGGGAGAGAGAGAGAGCTAATTATGCTCTCTTGAATACACAGACTTTTCTTCTGAGCTTCAGCAGGTCCTCCAGCTAGAGACATGGGGCGGGAGTTGGGGTGTTTACTACGATGCACTCATGGGTATCAAATAAAATGTGTGAAAGTAGTTTATGCCAGAAGTAGGAAGCTAAACTGAGCTGCTTTCACTCTAATAATATCCTTTTAATTTTAAAGACTCTCATCACTGCCAGATATATGTAATATCAAATAATTCATATCATAAATGAGGCACCACATTTATTATCTGTGAACTGAAAATCAAACTGGTAAACTGGCAGAGATTAAAATGTCATGTGTAAGACACGATTTAGTTTTAGTGTAAACCATTATTTACACTTATTAGAAATTAAAAACCCTTTTTAAATAAATGTTTTAATTTTTTATTTTATTTTACAACCTGCAAACATATTTTCACCCACTAAAACACATTACACACACACACACACACACACACACACACACACACACACACACACACACACACACACACACACACACACACACACACACACATACATATACATAATGTGTTTTCGTGGGTGAAAATATGTTGGCAGGTTGTGTCTAACTGGGTGAAAAGTGCTTAAGGTTCTGCCTAAAATGTGCCCATTTTGATAAATGAGTTCAGGGCATTTCAGACAACAGGCTTTAGTGTTTTAGAAATTGACACAAACTGTATTAGAAGTTTTGTTTTTCATTTGATGTATTTTGCAAAACACATATACATATTGCATGTGACTCCTTCATATGGGTCATTTTGTGGAGTCATAATGGACTGATCTGGCCTTGTTGGTTGTTTTGAAATGTTTTCAGTAAATTATTCTCCGGACAGATGAATGACTGATTTCTTATTGTTTTGAGATCTTTTTACAATCCCTTCACTGACTCATCTGCATCTACAACCTTCTTTCTAAAGACCTCAGAGAGCTCTTTTAATCTCACTCACTTCAATAATCAAGGGCAAACCAAACTAAAGTCACATTCTTTCTTTGAAGTGCTCCTCTTCAGATGAAATAAACACTCATTAGACTCTCAGTAACATCTCAACAACATATCATTGATAGAGCAGCAGTGAAGCATCTGCATACATTCAGGACTTTATCAAGAGACTTAAACTGCATAAATCAACTCTTTCTAACCTGCTGAATTTCAGTTGTATTGGTAACATCTATATCTGTAGAAGTTCACCTGAGAAATCTCTGATCCTGTAGCAGATCTAATAAAGACTCAATATCCCCAACACACGGTTAGAGACCTGTTGCTGATCCCAGTCTGCAACTGGAGTTTATCTTGATTAGACTGAGATTAAAGCAGCAAGGTGAGGGTTAGGATTAGTATTATGGTCAGAATGAGGTTTAAAATGAAGGTTTAAGTTAAAGTATAGGATTAGGACCAAAATAAGGTTTGAGAAGAGGTCTTGGGTGAAGGTATAGCTTAAAGTATAGGACTCTGGCCAAAATGAGAGTTAAGATGGTCTAATCATTAGCTGTTGATGATGATTTTAATTTAAACTCGTAATAAATATGAGCATGTCTTAACTTTTTCATCACAAAAAAATTGTATTTCTTTCTTTCATTTTATTTGTTTAGTTATATTTCCTCCATCTCTCAATATCATTTAACTAAAGATGAAATCTAAATATGATATCTCCATATCTCCACAAACCTGCTTCACACTTGGTATGAGGTTCATGGGCTCAAATGCTGAGTTTGGTTTGTGTCATATATGTCTTCTGTTTCTTTGTCCAAATAATTCATCTTTGGATTCATCTGTCCAAAGCACATTGCTCCAGAAGTCCTGCTCTTTGTTTAGGTCTTCTCTGGAGAACTTTCATCTTGTTCTTCCTTAAACACCTCCATTGAAAATCAAACTGTTTGGTCTCTTTCTGATGGTAGAAGATGCACTTTGGCATCAGCTGTGGTGAGAGCTACCTGTAGGTCTGTGATGAACATTTCAGGATTTTTGGATCTTCTTTACTCATCTTGTGGTTCTGCTCTTGGACTGAACTTGCTAGGACCCTCGGATCTGGTCACGTGGGCAGTTTTGAGCCTTGGTTCCTCTTAAGGCTTCTTCCTCTTAGTTGGAGAGTTTTTCTTGTCACTGTTACTTGCTGGCTGTTGTATAAATAAACTTTTTATTGATTGCTGACTTTTTCACATGACTGTAGATCATTTAAGAAATATATCAATAAATGCAACAGTTAGTTATAATTATTTATTCATTAGGAAAAGAATGGATTTGGACACAAAACATCATGGTATTGACCTAAACACATATACTATATATATATATATATATATATATATATATAATTTGCATGTGTGTATGTGTGTTCGTAGTACTGAAGTATGTGGGATCTAGTGATTTATGATAATATAGGAATTACAGGACTTCTTTTTTGTTATCTGTGCAGAATGTTTCTTTGCCATTAATCTAACCCCAATCCCCCCCCCCCCACACACACACACATTACCACGAGAATTCTTCACTATTAATTGGCTTGCAAAACTACATAATGAGCAGATGCAGCCTTTCGGCCTGTGCTATAGAAATAATATGATGTTGATATAGACTAATAAATACTGATTTTCTTAAATCAGCACTCAGCCATATCCTTGAAGCCAAGCTGTTTGGTGACCATTTGCTAACTCCCCTCTCCTAAGGTAGAGCACAGACTCTGTGATTGAAATGTGAATATTTAATACATATGAATTATTCAGCTCATTGTAAATAGCTTCGGAATTCTTTTTTGTCCTTTCCCCAAGATGTCCTTGTTGAGAGTGGTTTTCCCAGGGAGCTCTCAGCCAGATATTAACAGCCTAGTACAAAGAGGCTGCAGCAGAAGGGAACACTGAACTTGTTCACCTGCATGGTTTTGGCAGTAGGATAAAGAGTGTTGTGGGAAAACAGCAGTTAGTATGCAGTCTGAATAAACAAGACCAAAAATAAATCCATCCTGATACAACAAAAACAACACTAAACCAATACTGACACCAAACCATAGAAGGATTAGTATTCTGACATGTTTAGGTTTTTGTTAATTATTTCCACACAGTATCTGATATGGTTTTTAAATATAATATTTAAAAGATTTAGTCCCAAGAAAGTAAATCTTATCCAGACAGTGAGAGTTTATTTCCTCAGTAAAACACTAATATTAGAATAATCTCTAACAACATTCCGAGAAAATGCTGTGGTTTTCCATCATTGTGTTCATCAAACATCTCCAAAGTTCTCCTCATGGGAGTCTAGTATATATATATAGTTCCCATGAACACCTGCGTTGGTAAATCAGTGCTTACTGAAATTAACTTTGGTGTGCTGCTGATGGAATCGAGCACATTCTGGCACTGGCTGGGGGCGTCCAGGAGAAATCTGGAACCAAGCTTTGTTCTTCAGACCAGCTCACAAGATCTCAGCTACTTTCTTCAGAATGAGAAATTCTTCTTCCTCTTTACTGTATTTGGGATAGTGTGGATATGATGGTGGTGAAAGTTGAGAAGGGGTGATGTTTGAGATTCATAAACGTATCATTACCTCAGACATTATCAGCCCACCTTAAAAATGCCCAGAATGCCAGAATGCCCTGCCCTTGTGCATTTCCAGCAACTCCTGCACTAATTTATGCCCAGTGTCCTCTGACAAACCAGCTTCAACTCTGTTATGTTGGTGGGTTTCCTTTCCTTTTTTCTTCTTTAAACATTCTTTGGTAAAAAAAAAACCCTTTTTTTGTGGGATCAAAAATTCACTCGTTTCCAACTGAATTCAATTCCAGTTTAAACAGTAAAGGAGCTTCCACTGCGTGTTTAGTGCTTTTTTATTGCTAACAGGGAAATGGGCCCCTAGGAGATTTCTTGTCCCCTAGGGCCCTCTTGCTCCAGTATTTTCCCTTATTCTACAGATTGGAAATGGATGAGATAAGTTCCAGATGTTTTACCTTGGCTTTTAGTAAATGTTCCTTATACATTAGGAGAAGTCTCTGAGCTAAAAATCAGAAGATCCTCATTTGTGAGTAAACGAGTGTGAATTGAAATTGTCTTCATTGTAATAAATGTAAGGAACGACATGTCAGCAGAGATGTTTTCAAAACCTTTTCACAGCATCGCTACTAAATATCCAGAATTGGTGATATCTAGTAAGACACGTGGTCATGAGTGAACTATAAAGAGTGAACTATAGTTGACCTTGCTGATGAGCTCTTGCATGGAGGAGGGGAACTAAAGAGAGCAGAAGTGGACAGAGAGCAGAGAGAAAGAAAATGTGGAAATGTGTCAGAGTGTGTGACATTTTTAACCCCATTTACAGAAAAAATGAATCAGATTTAACACTTCAAAAAAAAAATCAGGAAGGGGGCAAACACTTTTTCATTATGCAAGTGTTTCAGAACATCAAACCAACAACACAAATAAACACAACATGCAATTTGTAAATGAAGGTGTTTATAATTAAGGGAGAAAAAAATCCAAACCTACATGGCCCTGTGTGAAAAAGTGATTGCTCCCTAAACCTAATAACCACCCTTTGCAGCAACAACTGCAACCAAGTGTTTGCTATAACTTGCAATGAGTCTTTTACAGTGTTGTGGAGGAATTTTGGCCCAATCGTCTCTGCAGAATTGTTGTAATTCAGTTACATTAGAGGGTTTTCGAGCATGAACGGCCTTTTTAAGGTCATACCACAGGATCTCAATAGGATTCAGGTCAGGACTTTGACTAGGCAACTCCAAAGTCTTCATTTTGTTTTTCTTCAGCCATTCAGAGGTGAATGTCCTGGTGTGTTTTGATTGTCATTGTCCTGCTGCAGAACCCAAGTTTGTTTCAGCTTGAGGTCACGAACAGATGGTCGGACATTCTCCTTCAGGATCTTTTGGTAGACAGCAGAATTCTTAGCTCCATTTATCGCAGCAAGTCTTCCAGGTCCTGATGCAGCAAAACAGCCCCAGACAATCACACTACCACCACCATATTTTACTGTATAATGTTCTTTTTCTGAAATGTACTGTTACTTTTACGCCAGATGTAATGGGACACACTCTTTCCAAAGTGTTCAACTTTTGTCTCATCGGCCCACAGAATGTTTTCACAAAAGTCTTGGAGATCATCAAGATATGTTCTGGAAAAATTGAGATGAGCTTTAATGTTCTTTTTGCTCAGCAATGGTTTTCTTCTTGGACCTCTGCCATGCAGGCCATTTTTGCCCAGTCTCTTTGTGATAGTGGAGGCATGAACACTGACCTTGACTCAACTGAGCCTGAGTTCTTTGGATGTGGTTGTGGGGTGTTTTGTGACCTCTTGGATGAGGCGTCGCTGCACTCTTGCTGTAATTTTGGGCGGCCGGCCACTCCTGGGAAGGTTCCATGTCTTCGCTATTTGTGGATAATGGCTCTCACTCTGGATCGCTGGATTCCCAAAGCTTTGGAAATGGCTTTGTAACCCTTTCCAGACTGATAGATCTCAATTACTTTCTTTCTCAAATGTTCCTGAATTTCTTTGGATTTTGGCATGACGTGTCGCTTTTAAGGATCTTTTGGTGGACTTCACTTTGTCAGACGGGTCCTATTTAAGTGATGTGTTGATTGAGAACAGGTGTGGCAATAATCAGGCCTGGGTGTGGCTCGAGACAAAGTACAGGTGTGATAAACCACAATTACTGTATGCTTAACAAGGGGGAATCACTTTTTCACGTAGGGCCATGAAGGTTTGGATCTTTTCCCCCTTAATAATAAACACATGGACATACATTAATAAATACTAAAGATTCATTTACATTTTCAGCTTTCTGATTTCACCATGTCCTCGATGACAGAAAGTAAGGTAAGCTCTGGAGACGTAGTTCCCACTATACAACTTAAGGACAGTAATTGTGAAAGTGGAACCATGGTTTTTGGAAACACCTTTGTTGCTTAATGATGGTTCAGACTGTGCAATGTAACCAATGCAGATACATTCATAGTTCCAACTATGGTTTTGGGAAACACTTCCATCACACCTGCTTCGATGCAACCGTGTAGTTATCAACTATCCCCAGGTAAAGACCCCCAGGTCAGCGACAGGTGCTGAGGATGGTAATGACAATGTTATATTGCATGTGACCCTGTTAAGCAGTTGTTAAATACATCTGCAAAACAGCCACATAAAGCTTCACATGATCATAGGGGTTAAGATGGCTTCAGCCCAAAATATTTAAAAACAGACACATCCAAGTCATTTCCTACAGTTTGTCTGATAGTTCCCTGTCGGTTCTCCCTCATTAACTTATCCAACTGGTGCTCCGATACCAAAAACATTTGGGTGTTTGGCCATTATCAAACTTGTTATAAAAGATAAAACAGTACAGAACAACTGCAGGCCTCCTTTTTCATGAACTACTTTATGTTTTTGTGAAACACTGAAAAGTATATTCCAGACTTCTTTTCTTTAAGTTCTGATGTTGTGTTGATGAGATCAGCACCAATAAGTATATTAAAAACCACTTCACACAGTTAGATGTGTTTTTAAAAATAATTATTTTAGGTTATTTTCCATAAAACTAGTTTTATTTATTTATTTATTTATTTATTTATTTATTTATTTATTTATTTATTTATTTATTTATTTATTTTACAGAGCATGTCCAAGCAAGTGTTTTGATCTGCATATTACACTTAATATCTATTAGGAAGTGTTGAAAAATCACACAAGAGTACCTGCTTGATTTACTACTGATGTCCTATATACTGTATGTTATAATGTTATCTGCATGATGTACCACATTACCATCAACAGTACCATTTTGTGTTGAGTCTAATGACTTTTAAATGGTCAGAATTTAGAGCAATGCCTTTTGCTTTCATACAGGTTTTCCTCTTCTACATCTCTTCCTGCCATGTATTAGGCCTCAGCAGAACTCTGTGATCTAATCACCCCCACCAACCTCGTTTGTCAGATGGCTGAAGTAGGGTCCAAGAGCGGCTTCTCAATCACCTTCCTAAGAAACAAAAATGACATAATTAGTGTTGCTGTACAACAGTCGCCTAATTTGTTCATTAGATTGTACAATTCTGAACGAGTGCTGAGAAACACATTAATGCCAAGAGTTGGGCAACTGTCTCCAGCAGAATAGCACCACTAAATCAACGTGAAAACGGTGTCAAACACAAATGAAAAGTGTTTAATCTTCTGGAGTCTGAGGCCTTTCAGGCACATCTGAGGACGTCTGAGGAAGTCTGACATGCCTTGCCATTTTTAAACATTTCACCTGCCTAAAATACTTTGTTTCCAGACTTTCTAAAAAAATGGTGTTGAAATAACTGTGAAAAACACACTTTCTAAACGTTATGTGGTTTTACTTCTATAGTGTTACATATTCTTTCAGAGCCTGTGGCTCGAACACTGAAAATGTAATGCTCCCCTCCCCAATGTCAAAAGTCATGACCCATTAGTCTGGTCCACAAAGAAGAGAAAAACAGAGACTGTTTTACAGTTTATGGAAAATGTAGTGATCAAACCCACATTATGGACACAACACTGATAAATACAAGATTCAAATACATTATTTTGCCTTTTGTCAACCAGTGACAAAAGCCTACTCTACCAAAACCAGTGGTTACAGTGAAGGCAGTAGAGCTTCCAATATAGCTGGTTCCAATTATAATGATAATCATTCTACAATAACAGCCTAATTAAATAAATCGATGTAATGAACTTTTAGAACCACAGGCTTGTTTGTGGGATGTTTTTGTAGTTTGTCATTTATTTAAAGTCAAACATGCCAGATATTGTGTTTTTCAGGGGACATTTGAGATCTTTTTGAAATATTTGTTTGTTGAAATGCTGTGCTGGTCAAATGTACTTCCATCTACTTTACTTACTAAAAAAGAGCAAGCTTGCAAAGTGTGGATCTCAGGTTGAAAGTAAATATATTATATTATACAGTAGCCTTCACCAGGGGTCTCCAACCCTGCTCCAGGGGAGCTACTTCCTGCAGACTTCAGATTTAACCATAATCTACCCCACCTTATCCAACTAATTAGTTGGAACTTCAGAGGTTCCTGCTTGTCTGACTGGGGTGTTTGGGTTGGAGGTGAGACCTGCACTAAGATGGCTCCAGAGGGTCAGGGTTGGTCTGAGTTTAATTTTGTAATGTATGGGGGGTCTTATTCTGGGGTATTGCCCCGAAAGACCAGGTCAGGAGACACCCCCGGTTACACTGTTACACTGCATTCTCTTTGCAGCCCTTCTTGAATCCTTACTAACTGTCCTTTAAGAAGGAGCTCACGTTTGTGTGTACGTAGCAATGGCTTGTGTTTGTTATGTTTTACCTTATAAGAGTCAGTGCAATACAGATGCTCACACTACAGTGATGTACTGGGATCTGCTCCAGCTGTTAGCAGGCACATTCTGTTACCTTGATTAATTTGGCTTCTGAATGTAAGCTTTGCTGTGTCCACAAAAGTTCACCTGACCTGCTCAGTCACCCAGTTTATGTGTGTGTGTGTGTGTGTGTGTGTGTGTGTGTGTGTGTGTGTAGGTACTACACTTTATGAAACAAGCTTCTGCTCCATTAACACAATCGGGTGACTGCTCACCCTGCCAATTGATTTCCTTAATCCTGACTGTCGTGATTCATTATGCAAGACCGCCTTCATGGCTCTGATATGCAGCCTAGGCCACTGTTTAAAAAACAGATGGTCAACAAAACCAATTAACCTTCTCTACACCCTGTGATGGTCTGCCTTCCCCCAACCTTCACAAGAAAGCATGCAATGCATTGATGAAGAGCTGGTGGAGTGTCTGCATTGCATTGTCTGTTTACTTTGTTGACAAAAAAGCATTTAAGATTCACAAATAGAAGCATGGGTAATTGTGTAATAATATCAGTTCATGATGAAATGTGAGAGATGCCCTATTGAACTGCAGCCATCACTCCAAAGTTCATTTTAAACAGATAAACTGGTACTGGTCCCGATGAAGCAGCAGTAGTGTATCATTAAGCCTGCTATGAACTGTCCTCTTACAGAAACGACCTTTAGACAGTTTTGGTTATTATCATTTATTATTATAGCATTGCTGAGGTGTTACAATTCTATTATGTGCATTCAAGGATGTACATACCAGTATGACCATCTTGACCACACTAGCCAAATGGTTTTTACCAGCTTGATGATCAGTTTGGTCATGTCTTGCTCATTGACCAGTTAGTTCATTAAAAGGAAATGCAACTTATGGTAAATTGGTCATAACCAGCTTTCTTACTGGCAGAGTGGGTTTTTAGTATGAAGCCTTTTTTCAACCACGCTGACCTTCAAACACCTGCTCAGACCATCTGAAATCAGCTAGCAGCAAAAGCAGTCCAGCTATGTGTTTCAGCTGTATTGAAAAGGCTGGGATGTAAATTGTCTGTTTTTGAACTCTGTGGCTTGAACATTTGTTTGAAATCTTTTTTTTTTTAATAGAACATGTACATAAGTTTTCACAGCCTTTGTTCAGTACTTTGTTGAAGCTCCTTTGGCAGCAATTACAGCCTCATGACTTTTTGAGTTTGAGGCTACAATCTTGGCACCTTGAGATCCTAAGCTACTCAAATTTGTTTTCATTCGACATGCAAAAATTAACAACAACGATTTGTATGAATTTGACCACACTTTGATCCAAAATTTATTTGCATCTATAGTTTTTTTGAGCTAAAATACACTTCATACACTTTATACCAGAAATACTGGAATTGATCATCTTTTTGATTGCAAATAATTTTTGATGAGTTATATATAATAAATAAATTGACAATGATATTTATAATAGTAAGTTCTTTAAAATACTTGACAGTGGTTCAAACAAAATAAAAAAACATATCAGTGTTATCTCTTTTTCAGGACTTTTATTCTGAAATTTGAACACTGTGTGAGCGCCGCCCCCTCCCTGATCAGTCTGTATGCAGGTTGAGTATGTAAACATGGACAGAGTAGTAAACATGCACTTGGAAACTCCTTTCTGTACCTTCCCCAGATCTGTGTCTCCATACAATCCTGATGAAACATAAAATCTTTCATCTACATGAAACTAAAGTTTAAGTAGAATTAAAATTTGGGCTTACAGTTCAGTAAGTCACAGTTTGACCCAAGTCAAATTCACAAGTCTCTGCAATTGAATTGTTAAATTCTAATATAATGACTAATGAAATCATTATTTCATGCCAATGTTTAAATGTCACAATGAGGTGTCATATGAGGTGTGTTCAAAAGGTATCTGACCTTTATTCATAAAAAATTCTCATATTGAGACACAACAATCTTACACTCATTTCTTTCAAAGTAGTCCCCTTGGGCTGCCACACACCTCTCCCAACGGTTCTGCAACCATCTTATTCTGCATGATGTCCTCTCTGGACTGAAATCTGTTCCATTTTATTTTCAGCTTTTCAGCAAGTCACACGGAGCCATGTTGGGAGAGTAGGGAGCCTGACAAAGCAAAGGGGTTTTGGTCAGAAAAGTCTGTATCAAACATAAAGTATGGACAGTGCATTATCGTGATGGAGCTGCCAACTGCCCGCTGTTCACAAATATGGCCTTTTAACAAAAGGGGAATCGCCATGCTTTAAACAAAATTTAATGCAGTAGTGTTGTTCAAATTTATTGTCATTTTGTCAAAAAATGAAAATCCGATGGCACTCACTTACACTTCCTCACTCATTGGCCATCTGCTGGTGATTGACCACTTTTGCAAGTTAGAAAATTCAAGCATATACATTAGGATTGCCTACATATGTGTACCAAACATTGCCTCCCTAGCTTCATGTATTTATGCACAAAAAATTATGGTCGGACATTTTTTTTAACACACCTTGTATATACAAGTTATTGCAGCTTCATGCCCATGTTCTATAATGGTCTGGAGATGGCAGGAGGTGAAGGCAGGTGATGCTTCTTGACTTGCAGGAGACCTGACAAAAAATCAATAGCTTTGGGCCTTTGTAATACATTTGAAATGTAAAGTACTGGAGAAAGGAGGAAAAACACTTTTTAAAGAGCAAATCACTACTTTAGTTGCAGTGTGATTAAGAAACTTGTGTATATATTATGCATGAGATGGATCAAATTTATTCACTTTATCAGGATGGCAAAGCCCTCTGACAGTTAAAAAGTGAATTAAATGTGAAATGTTACTCCTTCAAACAGAATAGAACCAGTACTTATTTTAATGTGTTGAGGTTGCATCACATTCCAATCAACTCTCAGAGCACTAGGCCAATTTTGCAGAGGTTGTCATAGTATCATTTAGTATTTATTTTTATAGAAGTTATTTTAACAGTTTATATGTTATATGTATATGGAAATTGATAATCCAAAGTGTTTATTAGCTGAAAATACAATATTGTTAGTAAAAAAAACATATGTATTATTTTTGTTAATCATGTATGTATCAGTATTATCTCTTTTCAGGTCTTTTATTCTGAAATGTTAACTCCATGGGAGCAAAGAAAGAGCACAAACAGCCCCTCCCTTCTAAGTTTATGGACATTATTAGCCATTCCATCTCTTTTTTGTCAGGTGGAGTAAAACCCCAGCTGTATACGGGTCGAGCATGTACATGGACAGGGCAATAAACATTCACTGGGTAGCCACTATGGCATTTAAACTGGGATTGTTTAAAAGGAGTGTTTTAACCATTATTCTGAGTTAGATAGTGACTCTGATCCTGAGTTATGAAGTGTAGGCCTGTCATGATAATTACAATATACATATCATACTATATGTGAACATGACCTTTTCCTGACCTTGATTTTTTTTTCTGGTTTGGTTTACATGCATGTATTTAAGCACAGATGATAACGATGAGTGTCTGCCATGATTGTTGATTAACTGGAACAGACTGGTGGTGATTTTTTTCTAGCAAAAAGTTTTTTGAGAAAATAAACAAGAAGCAATAAGTGTGTGTGTGTGTGTGTGTGTGTGTGTGTGTGTGTGTGTGTGTGTGTGTGTGTGTGAGAGAGAGAGAGAGAGAGAGAGGCACACTGTGAAGATGTTGGCAATGAGATGGAGAGCAGCACTTGCGGAGGATGAGGTTTGAGGTAACCTGGTACAATATCCATCAATATCCACCAATATCCATCAATTTACATCAATTTACATCAATATCCAATATGTTGATTTGTTCCAAGAAGACAGTTGATGTAACAAATTGAATATGAAACAGAAAAATGAGTGAATAATATTGTATAACACAGTGAAAGCTTTGAAAAGTTGATTTTTGTTCATCTGTTTGTATGAAATGTGAGAAAATAATGTGTTAGAATTCTGTTGGAAATTAAACAAACAGACAAATAAGACATAGCTGATGTCAAATTAATTCAATATGAAACCGAAAAAAGGGATACATTACATTTTACATCATAACAAAGACACTGAAAGGGGATCATTTGTTAATGTGTTTGTTTGAAACATGAGAAATATAGAATGCACATTATGCAAATTGTACATTGTGAAATTATACGTAAAAACTGAATATGTTGAATGATATAAAACATACACTTTTGCTTAGTAGCTGCAAAGCACCAAATGCTGGAAACTAGTCAGCTCCTCTAACATATGCACTGGCCCTAGACTGCCCCCCAGTAGGAACTGCTACTCCATTTGACTCCCAGTTGCAGACATGGGAAGAGGACTATGAATGCTTGAATATTATTTCAAAGAAAATGATATACTGGAGGCTGACGAGAAAAAAGGCTGTTTTGATAATCTGTGTTGGTCCTGTTACATATAACCTTATGAGAAGCTTAGTAAACCATCAAAGCCAGGAGGGAGGACTTTTGAGGAGTTGATTTTATTGCTTAAGTCTCACTTCAACCCAAACCAAGTGAAATTGTGAAGAGATTCAACTTAAGACTTCACAAAGAAAGTGAAAATATGGCAGATTATGTTGCTGAGTTGCAGAGATGGCGAGTCACAGCCACAAACGCTGAGACAGATAAGTTTGTGGGTCCAATAATGACCATATCCAGAGGAGACTGCTGGCTGAACTGGATTTAACTTTAGAAAAATCTTTGAAAACAGCTCAAGCTATGGAGTTGGCTTACTGGAATATAAGATTTCAGGAGAACCCACACAAGCACACAAAACCCAAGCAGCAGTCAAGTGTGCGACATCTGACCATTTACATTTACATTTACATTTGCAGCATTTAGCAGACACCCTTTTCCAGAGCGACTTTCAAAAGTGCTTTGCTGTTTACTTAGAACATCCTTAGCTAGTAGACAATCTAAGTGGCCACAAGAAGGACCTGGTGTGTTAAAGGTGAAAAAGTCCACATTCATCAGTGGAGAATAGATTTGCCAAACAAGTTTGCCACAGATGTGATAAAAGAGGTCACATTAAGTGGGCGTGTCACAGCAAGGTCAGTATAAACGCAGACCGCTATCAAAAGGGGACTGGAGGGCATAAGGGCAGCCTCAGCCTGGCAAACTACCCAAAGGCAGGAGAGCTCAACTGCTAATATAAGAAAGGTAGGAAGAGTCAGGAGAAGAAGATGGGATTCATGCAATTTACAGTGTTGAAGAACACAGTGTACACAGAGGAGAACCCATCACAGAGAAAGTCAGCATACGTGGCATGGAAGTGATGTTTGAAATAGACACAGAAAGAGACCAATTCTCCAAGCTCTGGCAGAAGTCACATATACCTGAGTTACAAACATTCAACCTGGTGCTCAAAGCATATACTGAGGTGCTGGGCAAGACAGATGTTACTGTGCATCACAACAACATGACATAGTCTCCACCACTGGTGGTGGAAGGTGGGATAGGATCAAACCTAATGGGCAGAGATTGGTTAGAGCAGCTTCATTGGATTCATTCAGTTAACAAAGTAGGAAGTGTTAGAAAAGCACTCAGAGGTCTTCAAAAGAAGAGATGGCTCAGCTCAGAGGCACTAAATCTCTAATACATGTACATAGGAAAGCTCTACCTAAATTCTACAAACCAAGGCTGGTGCCTTATGCCATGAAACTTCTGGTGGAAAAAGAACTCCAGTGGCTGCTAGAGGACAAGATTATAGAACCAGTCAAGTTCTCGGAACTGGCAGCTTCAATAGTCCATCTCCTGAAACCATGCCTCCTGAAAGTCCTGCCATATTTCAGCGTACCATGGAGAACATCCAACAAAGTATTTTACATGTGGTGGTATACCTCGATGACATTTTAGTCAGTGGGACAACAGAAGCAGTAACTTGTGAGAAGTGCTGAGCAGGCAGGGAGACAGTGGTCTCAGACTAAAGAGTAAGTGCAGTTTTTTTTGTTCTTAGGTCATAGGTTGATGCCACATGACAACACCCAAGAGCTATCTGAAGAGGTGCCCACACCAAAGATATTGGCAGAGTTGAAAGCCTTTCTAGGTCAGCTGAAATCTGTCCACCATTTCAGCACCTCTGCACAAACTGTTGAGGAAAGACACTCGATAGAAATAGGGAAAAAAGTATGAAGCGGCTTTCAAAAATGCTAAGGTCCTAATGCAGACTTCAGCAGTATTGATGCATTATGATGCAAGTATAGAGTTACTGCTGGCCTGTGACACCTCTCCATATGGAGTGGGAACAGTCGCATCACATGCCAGATGGCTCAGAAAGACCCATTGGGTTTGTTTCAAGAATGCTTAGTGCAGCTGAATAGGATTACTCCCAGTTTGAAGTTTCACAGCAATTTGTATAGTTAAAAAGTCAGCATAGTTACAGATCACGAGCCACTCCATACCTCAGATGGCTTCGACAAGAATCCAGAGTTGGGTCTTGACCCTGTGAGCATATGAATACACCACTGTGAATAAAGAAGGCAAGGATTACAGTAAGACAGATGTACTCAGAGACAGAGGAGTGCTCCAGGGATAAAGAGTCCTGCAGCTGGACCAGATGGACACACCCCTGGTTACGGCCAGACAGGTACAAAAATGGACAGACAAGACAAGGTGAATGCATTGGTGTGTGAGTATGTACTAAGAGGTTGGCCGTCAAAGGTAACTGATCCCAATTTGGTACCTTTTGCAGCTTTAGCATGTGAAGAACTCCATACCAATGATAGTTGTGTACTAGACTCATTAGGTGCTTTCACACCTACATTGTTTGTTCTGGACTTTCTGACTTTTCAGTTTGGTCCGAACCAAAATAGCAGGTGAAAAGGGGCCTCGAACCACAGTCCAGACC
This sequence comes from Acestrorhynchus altus, assembly GCA_034509495.1. Classification (NCBI taxonomy): domain Eukaryota; kingdom Metazoa; phylum Chordata; class Actinopteri; order Characiformes; family Acestrorhynchidae; genus Acestrorhynchus; species Acestrorhynchus altus. The sequence goes on along the minus strand of CM067516.1, from coordinate 4,734,852 downwards.
AAAGGAGCACAATTTGGTCCAAAGATAAGAAGTGCTCTTGGTCCGGATCTATCGGACCAGGGTCTGGTTCATGTGCAGTGTGAAAACTCTTTTCTAGAAGGTTCTGAGTTTTGGACCAATTGCAGGAAGTTGAGCCAGGTGTTCCTCATCCATTCATCAACAACAGAAAAAGAAAAAGAAATAAATAACTGCAAAAGCAGGAAAAATGAGCCCTGGTAGCACATGGAGTGAAGAGGAGATGAAATGATTAACTGAAATTCAGTCTGAAGACCTGAAGTTGCTGTTGCTGGTATAAATATCATAATGACAGCACGGCTGTGGTAACAACTTAATCTGTTCACTCATTTTATCCTGGAAAGACTTCACTGAATTACCACCTGCTGAATTGGCAACATGCCAGCATCAGACACACGCCCTTCCTCAAACCAATCAGTGTCAACTGTAGGAAGATGCACCCCATATAAGTGATGACTACAAGATGTAGGCTTATCATAAAAATGCAGTGTAAAAAAATAACTAACCAGACCAGGTCTATAAAAGTCCCACTATCAGGTCAAGATGCTGTGCAAAAGCAGGTACACCAGTCACATCCTTGTATAAACCAAATGAAAGGAGACTGTGCTCCACCTTAGATCTACTCCACCTCAGATTCAAATGCAAAGTGGTACAGCAGCAGCTATGACAAAAGCACTAGGACCTACTTTGATTCCTGGAGCAATTGAGCAGAGAACAGGACCTGTATCCTATAAGGTAGCATTGGGAAATGGCAAGTGTCCTTCAGAGCATTCCACAGGAAGCTGTTTCTTCAGATGTTCCAAAATCAGAGTGTCATGAGAAGTACAGAGATAACACAGAGCATAACAGACACATCAGAGACAGTATCTACCAGGCCACGGTGTGCAGCATTCTGAGAGGAGACCAGAGAGGGGCAGAAGCCCCCCTGCATATCTGAAAGACTTGAATGAATTCCCCAGCCACAAGGTAAGAATGCACTCTGGAACTCAGACTCAGGACTGAGTGTAGTCTACCCTGACATTCCTAGCACTGTGGAAAATGTGCAGGAGAATTAGTTTTACTCAGAGGTGGAGGAATGTTCCTGTGTTAGTAATTTAGCATTTATTATTGTTTAAGTAAAGTTACTTTAGTAAGCATAGTAATGCTTTCCCAAAAAATATAGTTGAAAAATGTAGTTGCAGAAATACAGTTGAGCATCCTGACAGCAGAGGACAAAGTTATCCCTCAGTCTTCTGGTTGTTCTGGATCCCCCAATCTCCTCCCTGATGGCAGCAGGCTGAAGGAGTTGTGCAGTGGGTTGGTAGAATTACCAGCCATGCGGAGGGCTTTCCGAGTGAGGTGGATTCTGTGAATGTCCTGCAGGGGAGAGAGGTGCCAATGGTCGTCTCAGCTGATCTCACAATGTGGAGGGTCTTACGGTAAGATGACATGCAGGCACTGTACCACACAGTGATACAGCTGGTCTGGATGCTCTGAATGGCACCACTGTAGAAAGTGCACATTATGAGGGCTGTGGCCACATCTCTTCTCAATTTATGGAGGAAGTAGAGGCACTGGTGACCATTAAGTCTGTTTTATTGCTCCAAAACAGGTCTTCTGAGACAAGCACTCTCACGAACTTCTGCTCACCCTCTCCACAGCAGTACCATTTTGATGGTCAGAGGGGCACGCTGGGTGCATGTTCTCCTGAAGTACACAACAATCTCCTTCGTCTTATCGATGTTCAGAGAGAGATTGTTGTGAGTGCACCACAAAGCCAGGCGGCTCACCTCGCTTCTGTAGTTCACTGTTAGACTAGATAAGATAATCCTTTATTAGTCCCACAGTGGTTACATTCACAATGCTGCAGCAGCAAAGGGAGAGCAATGCACTCAGTACATACAGCATATACAGTATAGTATCTACAATATTAACATTATTACTGATAAACCTATCAAAAATAGATACCGATAATTACAGATAAATGCACGTGGGGAGATGGAAGAAATTGCACATTAACTCTAATAGTGAGTGGAGATAAGTGTGTGAGTGTGTCCATGGTCTGCTGAGAGCAGTGCTGGTTGTACAGTCTAACAGCAGCAGGCAGGAAGGGCTACTGTGATACTGCTCCCTCACACACTTTGGGTGAAGCAGCCTGTCGCTGAAGGAACTGTCCAGTGCTGCCAGAGTCTCATACATGGGGTGGGAGTCGTTCTCCAGCATGGATGCCAGCTTGGCCACCATTCTTCTGTCTCCCACCCTCCCTCACTGGGTCTAACGGGCTTCCCAGGACAGAACTGGCCTTCTTTAAGAGTTTGTTTAGCTCTTCCTGTCCGCCTTTGAAATACTGTTGCCCCAGCGGACTACACCATAAAAGATGGTAGATGCCACCACTGTGTCAAAGAAGGTCCTCAGGAGTACTCCCAGCACTCAGGTTCCTCAGTTTCCTCAGTTTCCTCAGTAGGTGGAATCTGCTTTGGCCTCTTTTGTAAAGTGCAGTGGTGTTAAATAACCAAGCCAGATTGATTTTTAATTGAACACCCAGGTACTTATAAGAGTCCACTCTGCCAATGTCCACTAATGGGTGAGTGTGTCTGCACCAGTTGTTGTCCACCACCAGTTCTTTGAACTTCCCCATATTTGTATGGAAGTGGTTTTGCAGACACCGATCCACAAAGTTGCTGATAAGACCCACTACAGTCAACAGTCAAGTTGTCTGCAAACAGTGTGCAGTCATGTGTCAGCAGAATGAATAGAAGGGGTGTTATCACACATCCTTGGGGGGCTTCTGTGTTAGTGTAATGATACTGGATGTGTGGCCGCTGACCCATACTGCCTGTGGTCTCCCAGTCATAAAGTCGAGAAGCCCAGTGCACAGTGACGTTTTCAGCCCCAGCCTGTCTAGTTTGAAAATGAGATGTTGGGGGACGATGGTGTTGAATGCACAGCTGAAATGACAAAAAAGCATTCTAACATAAGTATCTTTTTGTCCAGATGGGTCAACCAAATGGACAAGTATGCAAATTGGAGGGGGTCCAGGGAGGGGAGAAGGGGGGCATGAACTTCATGTGTTGCATGTTATGTTAAGATCATTCCTTTATGTCTTCCATTGATTGTGTTTTTATTCATCCCTGCTGACTTGTATCATTCAACTTCATGCCCTACAGGTACAGTTGGGGGTCGCAGTGGCATGAGCGGATTGGCTCCTCTCCAAGAAGTAGGAGTGACTTAACAGATAAGAGGCTTGCGCAGTGACCTGGGCTGCGTCCAGAAACTTTTGCTACTCCTTCTCTCCTCCTCCTGCTTTCTTACAGCTGCTCTCCTTTCCCTGGAAGAAGGTGGATGTGTTGAGGACAGGAGCCAGAGGGATAGAGAGAAGTAGCTGTAATTGGGGAAATGGGACGGCTGATCCCTTACATATAGGATGCTGACTACTAATGAAGTGAGCCAATCACAGCTGCTGCATAGAGCAGCACATATACAGCAATTCAGTCCATTTCCTGCTCAAATTGTTCAGTGAACAAGACCAAGAAAATGAACCATATGTCACAAATTTGCCTACAGACGACAGAGATGGAGAAGCACAAAGCCCTTCAAGAAAAGATGGCCTGCACTGTTCCAACAGAAAGTAATATTGGAACTAAAGCAATCTACCATGATTTTGTTACAGTGAATTTTATAAATTGGCCACCATTTGGTTGGTTGTGAATTTATGGTGTATTGATATTTTGCCCATTGTACAGTCATGCTTTATTGGTTACCTTGTTAAAGGTGTGGCCAGTTGAATTTCTTTTGGTACCATATTTATGGTCATTTGTTTTCCGTTTTAGATCATTGCAGAGTTCCAGAGGCTCGAGGCTGTTTGTCTTGAATAGAAGTTCATGTCCCAGTTAAATCTGCATTCATGTCTTCTTGAGATGGTTTTAAAGAGGATGTTGAGGAGCCTGTCTTATTTAAACCACAGGCATTGGTTTGGTTTGGTCTTGGTTGTTGAAGTGAGTAGTATCACCATGGTCAGATTCAAAGAGCTCTCTGTGGACTTCAGAAGGAAGGTTGTATCTGCAATCTTGGGAGGGACAAGATCTAAAAATTGGAACTTAGGAACCTCTGCCATATTACAGTAAACCTGACACCGTACTGAGAAACACGACTTCTGTATTTGTAGTTAAATAAATATTGATGTAGGTACTTAGGTGAACTTGTTTATATCCATCAGTGGACTAACATTGTTATTTTGATTTTGATTTAGTGTGAAGTCCACTGCAGCAATATAGGATTTTAAATGGGTCACTCAGTTTATGCTTTATGCAGCATTTGGATGTCATGTTAGGCTGCAGATGAGATTCCACTACTTGCACTACATGTTAAACCTAGATTATTAAGATTATTAATTACTTTTATGCAAATGTTTTGGTCCAGAAGCTAGTGACTGAAGTATTACATTTATATATTAAAGTGTATAAAAGTACTTAAAATTGTAGTTTGTATACGATTTGAACTTCTCCTGAAATCATATTAGGTGAAATATTGTACATTTGAGAAAAGAAAAGAAAAAAAAAGAAAAGAAAAGAAAAGAAAACAAAACAAAAGCAAACATATAATTGAGTTCACTAATAATCGCAAAATTATAGTTGACTTGCCTTAAATGTAATTTTCAATAACATACTGGATAAAACGATAACTAATTTCATCTTACCTAAATAAATTGTGTTCATCTAACTTGTAAACTTGATATGATCTTAATTCATTTATGTGTTACCAACTAAAGTCATTATTTTGTTTCTTTTTTTTTATTTTAAGTCTTTTTAGTCCTTTTTCTGCTTTACACAGAATCCCACCTTGTCAGCCATGGTCTCCCTACAATTAGCCTGCCTTCCATCTCAATCACTTCTTTCTGTTCATCAGCTTTCAGCAGTGTCTGTCAGACAGGACCATGCTTGGCACTGACACACCCATGACAATCATTGTCGTTCATCTTGAAGGGTGGTAATGGTCTGGAGGCCACAGTTGTCTGGCTGATTGCACTAGTCAGTGGGTTCTTATTTAGACCACAGGCTTCACCTCACTGCAAGAAAAATAGAAGGCATTCATAGCAATATCTGCAGCCGCAAACCTTTCTGTAGAGTTAATCAAATATTATTATCAAATTAGACCAGCATTTAATTCAGATTAATAATGTAAACATAAAGAATCCAAAATATGATGACCAAGTCAAGTCATGTCAATGCTTTTTATTGTCATTATATCTGTGTACAGGTACACAGTGCAATGAATTGACGTTCCTCTGGAACCAAGGTGCAACATGGAGCAGCAATACAGTATGACAACATAACGTGCAAACACTACAATAAATACAGCAAACAAGAGACAGTTTAACAGACAGGACAGGACAGGACAGGACAGGACAGGACAGTACAGAGAGGTACAATGAAGTGAAATGTTCGTGGTGAGAAAAGGTCTACCTATCAAAATTGTAGGTAGACCACTAAAGATGTCGTGACCATCTGGCACCAATCTATTAACAACAGAGCTTTTGGATCGGTTCTGTTACACACCCTCCCACAGATGGACAGGGCTGTATGGATGTATTATCCACTTCTGTATGTGTAAATCAATAAATATTGATCGTATCAGTATAATTTCTTTTGAAAAATCAAGTGTATTACAAAGAGTTTATCCCCCTTTTATGAGGTTAAGTGTTAAGATACTGTTCAGGAAATGCTTTGTACTAAATCTGGAAGCATTACATTGTTTTATTGAATTCAGCAACAAGAGCATTTGTGAGGTCAGGATGTTGGATGACCACCCTATACACTAAATGTACTTGCTCCTGAGTACTTGCAAGATCTAAGTTCCTGTTATAAGCCATCACAATCACTCAGATCACAGGGTGCTGGCTTCCTACTAGTTCCCAGAATTCAGAATGCCTCAGCAGGTGGAAGAGCCTTTTCTTACAAAGTTCCCCCATTTTTCCAATAACCTCCCAGATGAACAGTCTCAATCTTCAAGTCTAGGCTGAAAACCCACTTTTTTTGTGTAGCATTTGGTAATTAATGTCTCACATTAGTTACAGGCTGCAGATCCTGGGGTTCATGGACACTGGGAATTATGGTAAACTGTGATGTTGGTGCTGCCGTCTTCCCGCAATCACTCAGGTTTGTGACTGTGGAGCAGTTGGAAGCCAATGTTTCAGGATGCTAGTTGGATAATAGTAGGATAATTAGTTGCTACGGTTAGTATTATGTCCACCATCAAACTATCATTACTTCATTACACCTGAGTACTAGGACAGACATGTGGTGGTCCAGTGTCTCCTAACTAATTATGTATAAGTAGTTCACCAAAGGAGGAGGGATCCCCCTTGTGGGCCTGGTTCCTACCTAGGTTTCTTCCTCCAGCTCTGAGGAAGTTGATCCTTTGGCTCAACAGGGGTTTATGTCTTTATCCTTTGTTTCATGTGTTGTTGTTCACCTTATTTTAGATTTCTGTAAAGCTGCTCTGTGACATCAGTTGTAAAAAGTGCAATACAAATAAAATTTTATCTTTATTTGATTTGATCACCAAAACATTCCCCAAAATACTGGATGAAGCACCATTATTCCAGAGAACAAGTAGGCATGCGGCAGCAGGTTCATGTTCATCTGCTTCAGAGAGTCCTATTCTACTGGCTTTACTTCTCTACAGGGACTAGACAAGCAGTGTCTGCATTTGCACATCTGTGTCAAAATGGGTGCAGCTTAAAACTGCACAATTTGGACATATAATGCACATGTGTTTTCAATAACCTTAAGAAAATAGGATAATCAAGACATTTTGCCCAGTTATAAATTGTAGAGCTGAAAGGATGATGATGGTCCAAATCCTCTTGGGGATAGAGCTTCTGCACTTTAAACTTCATACTTCATACTTACTGCATGGTAAGCTACTTTTCACTGCCTGTGAATTACTCTCTCACATTGGTGCTGCTGTTATGCAGGTACACGTGGAATAGAATTGCTGCTGGAGTTTATTAACCCTGTGTCCACTCACTGTCCACTCTATTAGACCATGTAGATGTAAAGTCAGAGACAGAAGCTCATCTGATTCTGCACAGTTTGTGTTGGTCATCCTCTTGTTCTGGTCGGTGGACTGTTCTCAGCACTGCAGTGAGTTTAAACTGGGGGGATTAAACACTCCAGCAGCACTGCTGTGTCTGATCCACTCATACCAGCACAACACACACTAACACACCACCACCATGTCAGTGTGACTGCAGTGCTGAGAATGACCCACCACCCACATCATAGCTGCTCTGTGGTGGTCCTGTGGGATCCTGATCATTGAAGATCAGGGTGAAAGGAGGAGAATAAAGTCTGCAGAGATATTATAGAACTATATATATTTTCCTGTGGTCAGTGGAGTTTACTACAATGTATATGTCATTGAGCATCAATGACCTTATTGGTCCAGGCAACTTCTCATAATCCTCACAAGGTTGTAATGGAAAAACATTTGTGTAAATGTTTTGGGCAAAAGATCACATAGTCCAAACCAGGTAGGGGTGGAGATAGAGTGTCCAATAGCATCCCACACATTTTCAGCCAGGGACAGGTCTGGATATGAGACCACGACATAGTATGTGGTATCTGTGTAAGCATAGATCTTGAGATGGCAGCAGTATGTTGACGAGCGTCATCCTGTTGGAATAGAGCACCGGAGCGTGTTTTCAGAAAAGGTAGAACCACAGGCTGGAGGACCTAATTAACATACCGATGTCCTGTGTGTGTGCAGATAGATAGCATGCATATATATATATATACACATGTGTGTGTGTGTGTCTGAGTGTGTGCACGTGTGTGTGTGTCTGAGTGTGTGCACATGTGTGTGTGTGTGTGTGTACATGTATATGTACAGGGGCTTCACTCCACCAAACTGGACCTTCCCAGTTGTCTTTTCCTGAGCAGAGCTGGACTGAGATCTTTCCTTTTTGGTGTGTATTCTAAAATGAACAGAGATTCAGCTGCATTCCTTGCTTGCATACTAACCTACGGGAGTGTTGTGCATTATGGGCAGTCTCAGAAGGATGGGCATTTAAATATTTGTGAAAGAAAAACAGTACTAGGGGTTTTCATGGGTCATTGTACAACTTTAATCATCTACACAGCAAGGAGATGGAGGATTGTTTTTGCTTCCCATGAAATACTGCCTGCAGCCTGCAGCACAAAAACCTCATTTGTTGTCACTGTACAACACTGTGAGGACCATTTGTGAAGAAAGTACTCTTTCTTCACAAAAGAAAGTGGCCACAAAGGAGAGAGGACACAATGTGGTTTTAATAGGAAGGTAGGGGTCAGTGGTGATGGAGGGAGGATTGACCAGAGATTGGAGTATAAAGTCTTTTCCATTACAGTGAGTGTTGGGCGGAACAAAAGCTAAGGTGAAACCAGCTCTCCAGAAGGTTCTCTCAAGACCCAGGGGTGATTTAATACCCGGCCCAAATCAAGCCTGCTAGATCAATGGCCACACAAGAGAGAGGCCGACAGGGATTTTCTCCACCATTCTTCTTCTGAAACAATCGTCCATCCTCTCTCCCTGCTCTTCTCTTTGCCTCAGCAGAGCCACTCTTTTCTGTTCTCTTCCCTGCCTTTGTCCTATGACAACTCCCACGACAGTGGCTGTCGCGAGCTTTGTAAGAGTCACTGGGTCTACAGCAAAGGGACACTGAGCAGAGAAAATAGCCTTCCTCCCATGAAATTAAGCTGCCTGGCAATTTGTGAGAACATGGCCTGAAAAGGAACTGAAGGGCTGGACTGTAAACTGCTCATCTACCTTGTTGTGGATGCTTTGAAGACAGAACATCTGGCTTTGTTATCACAGATTAGTGGAACAGTGGCATAAGACAGGAATGAAAGGATCATATGCACAAGCAGATCCATTAATAGCTTATGTGATGTACTGGAGCACATTCAGAAGATAGAGGGGCATAGCTGTACCCCTCTGCTTGCCAGTCAGTGTGTAAAAATCTAAATAGATTAAGTGGATTAACAGTAAAGTTGACATTATTAATAAAGTTAACGTAATTTAAAATATGCAGATTTTGTGTTTAGATGTTTGCAGCTTGCATATGAATCACATATTAAAGGATCAATAAATGATCATCATAATAGTTAATCTATTACTTATTTTCTTGTACTGAGTGCCTTGCTCTCCCTTTGCTGCTGTAATGGACTTTCACTCAGAACAGTCCTCGCCAGGGTCCACCAAAGAAGGTGACTCCACATGTTCAGAGTCATATCCAGAGGCTGACTTCAAAAAAGACACATGAGTGCTGCCAGCATTGCTGCAGAGGTTGAAGAAGTGGACAGTCAGCCTGTCAGTGCTCAGTGCTCAGTGCTCCAGGAGAAAAGTGAGAGCAAGCTTTGTTCTACAAACCAGCTCTGAACCTTCATTATAGAAATATAGACTGAACAGACCAAGAACATGGATCACTAGAACCATGTCCTGTGGTCTGACAAGACCAAGATAGACTTGTTTGGCTCAGACGGTGTCCAACGTGTTGCAGTGGTGAGGAGCACCATGATAACTGTGTCTTGCCAACAGTCTAGCATGGTGGTGGTGCATCATGGTCTGGGGCTGCATGAGTGCTGCTATCGAGGGCAACATCAATTCCCCTCCCTTTGGAAACTGGGCCACGTGGCAGTTTTATAACATGATAATGACCCCAAACACACCTCCACGATGACTTGCTGAGGAAGCTGAAGGTAAAGGTGATTGGCCAAGTTAGGTCTCCAGACCTATACCCAACTGAGCACCTGTGGAGGAGCCCAAGGTGTCTAACATCCAGCAGCTCTGTGATGACCGAAGATTCCAGTAGAACCTGTGCAGCTCTGGTGAATTCCATTCCCAAAAAGGTTCAGGCAGTGCTGAGACAATAATGGTGGTCACAATAAATATTGACAGTATGGGCACAATTTAGACCTGTCCACTGTGAGGTGTACTTACTTCTGTTGTAGCTACTTAGACAATAATGGCTGTGTGTCAAGATATTTTCAGAAGAAAGACATCTTTACTGTTCACAAGTTATATCCAACTATCATTTCTATAACGAAGGTTCGGAGCTGGTTTGTAGAACAAAGCTTGCTCTCACTTTTCTCCTGGATGCCCCAGCCATGGCTGGGATGTGTTCACTTCCATCACCCGCACACCTGATGTTTATGATTCATAATTATGGTTTTTAACTCTAAATATCACAGGAGTTTTAATGATGAAAGTAAGATAAAACCACACTGGAGTTACTGAGCAAACGAACACCCACTGTCCAGCGATTCTAATTTTCACAGCTGCCTAAAACCTTTACAAAGCACTACAGGGTTCTGTCTTTACAGGCTGAGGAACGCAATGCCACCTAACTTCTAAAAAATCTGTAGAGTTACCTTTCCATTGTCTTTGAAATAATGAAGCTAATCAATGACGTTAGCTTGGTCTGCTTCATTGGTTTATGGATTAGAGAAGAGTTGAAGCACTAGTCTTAATTAACAGCGGCCAGTGAAGCCTGGGGCCAAGGACACAGCCACCCACTGAATGGCCTTATGATTGCAGCTAGAGCACAGTGATGAGACCCACAGACAGAGTCACCTTCAGAAACACTCCTCTTGATTAGATGACTACTTCTCGCCCGTTGCAGAACCTACAGTCTTTTGGCAAACAGAAGTAAAATGGCAAACTCTCTTTTTAACAGTGATGTTTGCCTCATTTGTTTATTGGTTTTGAGTTGTGGCCTACAGTTCTGTCTGTGGCACAATTGGTTTGTGATATGAGTGCAATACAGATAAAATTGATTTGATTTCATTTGATTCTGTTGATGTTCATATTGTGTCAAGAAATCATCCAAGTATTGATACTCTGTTATCCAGAATGATCTAATAACACTACCTCCTGTTTTGGGTTCTCCAGACTGTGAGAATGGATGGTGCACAACTGTTCTTTTGTAACCCATAAATAAAATTTGATATAGGAATAAAAACAGAGAGTTTATTGTTGTACTGGTTGAGCTCCGTCAGTGGTTTGTTGGTTTAATGTGGTTGAACATATTTCAGGAACAGAAAGTAAATAAAAAAACAACAATAACTTTCTGCACTTTGTAAATAAAAATTCATATTAAATACCAATTTATATATACAATTAATTTACTCTGCCATTTTTTACACATTTTTTTTTATTTTGAGGAATAAAAAAAATGTTATTGCCTCAATAAAGCCTGAATGAGACATTTCTAAATTAGTCACTATGTTTTAAGCCTAGTTAATTATAACGATTATTAGAACCTTATCCAACCTCTTATGCAATCGTCTGGTGCTTTTTTAGTCTCTAATTGGGCTGAGTAGAACCTAGAGCACCTGATGTTCATTTACTCCTTTCTAACAACTGATAATCTGATCTCATGCATGGAAAGACTGCAATCAAAGTACCATAAATAGATACTGAGTTTGTAATGCAAATTGACATGAAATACTTAAATAGTGGATTTAGTCAGTAATTAGTGATTAATAGAGCCTCCCTTCAGAAAAAGGAATGTAGCTTAAGGAACAGTCAATAATTCAATTATACTGCAGTGTTTATGTGCATTATTTCAATAATCAATGCAATTATTATAGATTTTCTCATAACAGATCTCCAATTGTTTAGTCATAATTAATAAAGCACTAGCACTGCTCTTCACACTACGCACTTTTTGAAGTGCTGCCAGTTCAGCATCACTGGACAACCAATATACTGGAAAGTACTGGATCCCCAGCTGTGATTCTAGGGCTGGAAAATCATCACCTTGTTTTAAACTGACATAGGAGGAGTGTGAGGAGTGTGATCATCATCATCACATCCGTCTCTAGACTGGAGAACCATCATCTTGTTCATCACCTGATATAATCATAGCCATTTTAAACTCAGACATACACTGATTTAATGTTTAACCTCCCAACCTCCTGGGCTTCTTACCCACCGCCTGTGTAATATTAAATATTATTGACATGTATGTGTATTTGTATGTACAGCCTCAGATTTAGGCATATTTTTGCAGCATTTGTTTATTTTATGATACATATTTGCAAGGTCAAACAAGATTGCACATGCATATAGTGAGAATAAAGGCATTCAATTCAATTCAAAATAAGAGAGTCATCAGCATCACATTCATATTCTGTCTGTAGACTGTTAAGGGGGAGCAGGGGACCAGCTCTGATTCTGATTCTGATTTAAGACTGGAACCTGCTCATAAATTAACGATTTAACCCGACATACTCGTAATTCACAAAGAACGTCCTGAAGTGGATTTTGCCTGCAGTTCAGAACCTAATGCAGCATTTCTGAATATTGGTGTACAAACAGTATATACACTGTGTATATACAATATATATACTGTATATTTATTTTTAATCAACAAAAGACTGTTGCACTCTTAGTGGTGTTTCACTGACTCAGCAAAACTATATTGGATTATGATATTGAAGCTTTTTTAATTGTATCCTATCAGAAATCACACAAATGACCTATGAATGCTCTTTTTTTCATATCCAGCAACAAATAAGATATTTTTTATATCTGGTATAAAATTCTGATATTTACGATGTATTCCCCAGCCATGATTTATACATGAAAAGATCCCCAAATGGCCAGTGCATGTCCCCTGTCCTTGGTGCTCTTTACTGTCCTGTGCTTTCCCTTCATTTTCTAAGCTTGATAAACAGCTGATAAGTTGAATTAGGTCATCGAAATGACTATATGCTGTTGTCTGATAAGAGGGAGGTCTAATAGATGCCCTGATGTGTGTTTCAGTTATTCCAGGCCATTTTGAAGCATTTTTTTTCATCCATTCATCATGAAGAACAATGTGAAGAACAATTTACTGAGAGCAGCCCTGCCTGCAAATAGCATACAATCCCAGAAATCACAACTCTTTAAATTGGGCCCATTCACACACATTTTGGGAGTGAGCAGTGAGCACCCTGATAGATCTACTGAGAAACCAGTCAGTATTCTCAGAGGGCAGGATTTACAGTCGACCACTCTCATTCATTGTGGATCACTTCAGTTTAGTGTCTTGCAGCTCTGTGTTCAAAGCAGAGAATGACACGTGACTTCTGCCAATAGGGTTAATTAATGACAGTGATGATGCTCTGTTAACAACACTGATTTTCTATTGGCTGCGGGGGTTAGATGACTATAAGCTGAGGTGAATTAACAGATGTCAGTGTTTTATTAGCTGTAATGGAATAATAATAATAATAATAATAATAACAATAATAATAATAATAATAATAATAATAATAATAATAAAAATAATACTAATAATAAAGAAACTCTAAAAAACTAAAAGCAATTGAATAAAATAAGAATCTTTTAAATACTTATTTTGTACCTGATTACAACCTCTGTTCTCAAGCATAATTGTTTTATCACCGTTAATATTTGCTTTATTAATATTTGTCGATTAGGCAATTAATCTCCTCAACAAAAGGTACCCATCCCAACATTCAAAACTGCATTAGACTTACTATTTATGATTAAGATGAATATGGGTAGGGCTTTTAATAATGAGGATATATATATATATATATATATATATATATATATATATATATATATATATATATATATATATATATATACTGCTATCCCCACCCACCTCAACACCTCATATCTCTACAGCTTACTGATAAGTACAACACAATACAACAGTTTGACTCTTCAGTTATTAATGAAAATGAATGTGCTCTCTTGGAAGCCAACAGATTTCCATTATTAGATCCAATGGTTGGGGCAGCGATGCCAACTGGCAGGCTGTTTGTGTTCCACTGACATAGAAAAATGTTTCTATGCTTTCATGAAATCTGTAAGAGAAATCCAGCCAGATGCTTTCTCGTACTTCAGCCTCTCAGTCCATGTAAACCTCCCTTGAATTTGGACAGTGACACAAGTGTTCTAACAGTTTCTGGCAGGTCTTGTATGTTCTTTGGCTCTTTCCTTTCAGCTAAGGATGATGTTATGAGTCTTCTTTGGCTACACCCCCCAATAACTTCAACCAACATTAGTATTTGTGTACATCTATGATCACCCTTCTCAGATCTGCAATAAGCTCAGCAGACTTTTCCTTAGTGTCATGCATATTGGCAGAAACAAGTGGAATGAAATGGATGAAATCAATGAAATAATGTCAAAAAATGTCTCTTTGTTCTCTTAGAACCAGAATATCCATCAGAATAAAAAAACAAATGACCTTCATTTTTAAAGAATACCAATGTCAAAGATGCCCTTTGAGGCAAAACACATGCAAATTTGTTTACAAGCTATTAAATGGATTGACTGGATTCATGGTTGTTATATATATATATATGATGGTGTATGTATACATTTGACCCTGTATGTATCATGTTGATCTGGTTTTGCTTTCAGATATCACCCTAAAAGTATAATAATATATATGTTGTACTCTTTCTGCCCCCAACGAAGAGCAGTGTAGTCATAACATTCATGTCTGTGATGAATGTATGGACAATAGCACTGTCTTGACTTAAATAATTGACCACCTCCAAATCATTCATAAGACAAATCCCAGCAGCTAGATGAAGACAGAGTCCTGGCTAAATTTAGTCCTAGTTGAGTCCGTTTCATTGTTACCTTGGAGAGGCTCTGTCCTGTGCCTGAGCTAAACCTCTTAGCCTGAATGTGAACCTGTACTTCAGAAAGAAACGACGTGTACGTGTTTCCTCTGGGATCACGTTTTCAGACTGTGCTTCATCATGTGGTGAAGGACGGCTTGTGCTGACGCTAATCTGAGCAGGCAGATGTCTCAGGCAGCTGCCACTAATGGCTGCACCATACTGGGAAAACAACTGACCTGGACTTCCACATCCCCTCCCAGCATCACCCAGAACCCTTCAGAATGACCTCCAGAGAAGGTAAGACTAGATATGGGTAACAGAGATGATGGAGTTGGGATTCAGTTCAACCTGCAGAAGAGGCTGCTTTCTACTCTTTTGCTGTGAGAGACATTATGTACAGTATCTGTTGGAGGATCCGTGGTCTGCTGCTTAGGGAATTGGCCTTTTGATAGGAATGTTGCCAGTTCGAGTTTCTGAACTGGTAGGTTGTGACTGAAGTACCCTTGATCAAGGCACTTAACTCCCCAGCTGCTCCCCGGGTGCCATGGATAGGACTGCCCACCGCTCTGGGCATGTGTGCTCACTGTCCCTTGGTGTGTGTGTGTGTGTGTGTGTGTGGATGGGTTAAATGCAGATGTGCAGCATAGTGGATCAATGAACACCTTTGCCTTTTATCTCTTACTCACAGTAGTGAAGGTCATTTATTGATCCTAAAATAAAATCTCCTCTTCTGTTTGTAAGCGATCACAGTGCTTGCAGTGACACACTGGTGAAATGACCATAATTAACTTTAAAAAGTCGTCTGATTCTGTCTGCTGAGGGTTATAAATGAATAATGACACACAATGTTCTGTTTGTCATCTCATAGATCCATCTCAGCAGTACTGGTACTGGTAGTGGTAATGATGGCATGTACATTTGTCACTAATTATTTCTGTTACTGATAATGTGCTCAGTACAGCTCAGATACCACAGTTGTGAATAAAGTGTTATCAAACGGTTTGTTCATATCTGGTTGTGAATAAACAACTAAATATCCCATGAACTCAGGGATACAGAGGATATAACATTACCGTGTAAAAACCTTAATAACACTCTGACCCTTCTAATATTATTATTTTCATTAATCACATTTTTTTATGTTAAAAATGTACCTTTATTGCAAAAAAAATGCACTGCATGTATGAATGAAGTTTAAACCTTCACTGTAAATTCTAACTGCACTTTCTAACTATTTCAAGTCAACAGAACTTAAATACCTCAGAAAGTAGGAATCGCTTAAAATGATTAAGTCAACTGAACCCAAAACAATGAGGCTCACACTCACTTTTTAATTTAGATCACATTATTTTGAGTTAGGATAAATTCATTCAACTGTGTTGCACTAACTTAAATGAATTATGTTATGTGGTGGCATTTAGGGGAAGCCTTATGTATGGGGCAGTGCATCCTTAATGAGTAAAACTCATTGGCTCCAGGCAACATCAGTTGGCATACTGGGTGTGTCCTCCCTTCCTCATTCAGCATCATGTGTGCACATGTAATTGATATTACTTGCCTGCCCTCAGTGTTGTTTCTACTCTCAGTGTCCACTCCATCAGCTCCTCTGATCATACAGGAGCACTTTCACTTCTTTTGTTTGAGTGTTTAAACACCGTGTCCACTCACTGTCCGCTCTATTACACACTTCTACCTATCTGGTCCACCAAGACCAGAAGCTCACCTGTTTCTGCAGTTTGTGCTGGTCATCCTCTAGTCCTTCATTAGCGCTCACATGAAGCTGTTGACTGGACAATTCTGGTATGTGGTTTATTTACTAAATTATTATCTTCTCTACACATTCTTTGCTGGACTGTATTGATGCTCCTCCTGGAACATTAATTAACCTGAGGGAACCTTCTGTAATCTAAAAAACCTATTCCAAGTCCAGCAGTGGCACTAAGGGGTTTAAACACTCCAGCAGCACTTCTGTGTCTGATCCACACTTACCAGTCACTGCATTGCTGAAAATGAGCCACTGCCCACATAATAGCTGCTCTGTGGTGGTCCTGTGGGGTCCTGACCACTGACGTTCAGGGTGAAAGGAGGAGAATGAAGTACGACTGATAAGTGTATTTTTCAATATATGACAAATATCTTTTGCATCTCAAGGAATCTGTATTCAGAGTCATTTAACTGAAATCTATGTATAAACAGTTTTCATTTAAATGATACTGAATACAGATAAATTCCAAAGATATGCAAAATAGTATAATAATAATTTATGTAAACAATTGCATAAAAATAATTCACGCAAACAGAAATGACCAATGAACTTATAAATAAATCTACTCATTCTATATAAAAGCAGTTCAATGATAATTTGTGTTCTTTGTGTTATTTTGCATTTTTTGGAATTGATTATGGATAATATTCTGTACTGTATTCTGTACATGAACAGGGTGGGATTTGTAATCTTGTAAAGCTTGTGTTTTTTGCTTTCTTGTGTGTGTTTTCCAGGATTTGGATTGTTTGGTAAGTTGCTTCCCTGTAACTGTAAATGTTCTTCACACTAAATGTAGAGTTTGCTTCTTGACCTTTGATTTCTGTTATACGTTTATTTCAGGTTAGTGATAATACTATCATTTAGCATTTTTGAATTTACAGTTTTTCTAGGGAGCTGTTTTTTCAGGGGAGAAAAACAGACTCGGATGACTGCTGATGAAGGAGGTCAGTTGATCATATACTTATTTTTGTCAGTAATTTTCTCTGTAAATTTCTTTTCAAATGTGTGACTACTGGAATTTGGAGAATTACTTGCCAAAACATCTTTCTGTAATTTCATAACTCTCATATTTTACATTCATTAAATTTCTGTTTGTTATGACTTATAGCTCATGAAAATCAAAAATCCAGAATCTCAAATTGTTAGAATTTTTCATTTCTAATTTAAATTACTAATCAACATGGCAACAAAATTGATTAAATAATCGAAAACACTAAGATATTAAAACAAAAAGGTTTGAAATAATGTCATGTTAAGTCACTTAAGTAAAAAAAAAAACATTTTCACAATTTTCAAATTTTTTAAGATGTTACCTTAACGCCTCACCTGTTACCTTAATCGGACTGATCATATCTGAGATACTATATTTCACCGTATGTCTCATGTAGCTCGAGTAGCATTTTTTTTTCTTTTCCTTTCAGCTTCAGAGAAATATAAATGTTTGTTCATTTGACTGCTTTCAGTTGTTTCAATATTTATTCATCTTTGTATTTTAAAAAGCCGTTCTCGGACGGCTGGAGTCACACAAATGCAGTGAGCTTTTTCCAATTCAGTCGATTTTGCCTCTTGAAGTGGGCACTGAACAGCTTTTTTACTTTGGTGCCAAGTTTCCTGCCATGACTCTTGACTATTATACTAGTGCATCTGAATGCTGAGAAAATGGTTTTTGATCATATAGTTCTTTTCAATTTGACACTGTGATTATAAATCTATACAAATTTGAATTAAAATGCTAATATTCTGGTTTTCATAAACTAGAAGCCAAACTGATCAACGGTAAAACAAAAAGGCTTAAAATGTCACTTGTGTACATTTAAAGAATAGAAAATCTGACGCTTTAACTTGTTGAATGAAATTGTGATGAATGAGGTTTTTAATCATATTCTAATTTTTTCAGAAACACTTGTAATGTTGTTTCTGCTTGAATGGTTTTTTAAGCTTCCTTGTTCAGCAGAAAGTATGTTTATTGTAATCCAGGCAATTTCAATGTCACTTGGCACAGATTTCAATGCAGTCAGACTCAAAGCAAATGCAGATGTTAGATGAGAACGTCACTTCTGAGGTTAGTTGAATCCATTTTTATTGGATTTAACATTTTTTATTGTTTCATGCCCCATTTTGAAGCATGAATTTATGAATGAATTATAAATGAGAGGTTAAAATGTATTTTATCAAAGAAAGTATCACCATCTGCCATTTACATTGTGCCATGGCAACACATCTGGAGCAGCTGCATGTGACTGTATTACGTCCCAAAACCTATAAGGGGTTGAGTCAAGAGAGGTATAAAGCTCTCCAAGATGGGGTTGTAGAGCACTGAGCATTCTTGTCGGGAGTGATGGAGCATCATTCAGTATCCTCTGGGATGAGCTGAAGTACTGTTTGTGGTCCAGAACTAATCACACAGCATTAGTATGACCTTCCCTCTGCTTTTGTGTGACGGAATGCAATCAAATCCTCACAGCAACACTCCAAATATATACTCAAAATATAGAGTAAAGCTGTCTCAGGAAAGTACAGCCTGATATTCCTTATTAACACCCTGATTTCCAGATTGAATGCGCATGTGTCCATAAACGTTTGAATGTAGTGAATATACTGTTTATGTAAATGTGTTTAAGCAGAGCCTTGTGGTCTCACCATGCTGCTTCGGTCTTTCCAAATTCATCATTTAAACCAGTACAGAGCTTCTTTCCAGCCGGTCAGCTCCAAATGACCTCCTCCACTCTCCTGTGGTATTTAATACAATTGAAGTCATGGTCAGTGGTTATCACACAATTCATAATAGCTATTAAACTCAGCTTAAAATGAATGGTGTAACAATCCAATTGAGAGCTTCTAAAATGACTTTTTCCATGGGGCCCTCACATTGATAGTGAGTAATTTCACATTCCATTCAACTGTGCATGGTTTATTGAATATAAGAGGAATGTGTCGGTTGAATTCCTTCATATTTAACCACTCATTCATTCTCATATCTCTGCATGTCTCAAGCCAACCCTCAGCACACCACATATTCTCTTAAAGAAAATATATGGGAGGTTTCCTGTTATAACAGCAGGGACAGCACAGTCTGTGGTAGACAACGTCCTTGAAACTAAGCACCTTTGAGACATGTTCTGCTGTAATGTAGAACATTAACAACCACACAGCATTTGCAGAAAATTAAATTACAAGATGCTTTGAGGTTATAAACCATATTATCATAATGTGTTTGGAAATTAGTCCAATCATCCTGTTCATTTTGGTTTTAATGCTCATGTTCAAATCATTTCTGTTATTTCAAAACTTTAAAGCTTCATGAAAAACATGATTTCTTGCTGCAGTTTTTACTGTCGAATCACTGTTTGGTGAATTGTTGTCTAGCAGAAAGGTCTGGACACTATGCATTTAAATACAATTTACATTTGTTGTTTTAAAAGGGCCTTCAGTGTCATTTGTATCTTGGAATACCTGAATAATGAGTTCAGTACTTTAAATACTATAAACCTCAAACACTGTTGTTTTTACCTTTAAAGATAATCCAACATAATCATAACAGAGCTGGACATTCTTGACATTATTTTTGCCCTACATACACTATATGTCTGTTCGGTTTGTCCTATTGCACATGGTTTTTGTGCAGTTTGTGTTGGCAGCATTGCTTGCATGTGAAGTATTGCAGAGAGTTTGAGACGACCAAGAGTTGAGCCGTTCAAACGGTTTGAAGAGTTTGAGGAATGTCGCATCTTAGGGCTCGAGGAAGCCCTAATTATTGACGTACTGCATGCTGTTGGCAGCACAGGATAGAAATAGGCACAACTTGAGCAACATGCAGAGTCTGGGAGACTTGCACAAGCTATGGACAGAGAGAACCAATGGATCGTCTGACCCAACCTCCTCAACTGTGGACATTCAGCAAGCAGGGATGGCCCTCATGAGTCATCCTGCTCATGCCAGCCCCATTGGCAGACGGTGAATGGCGCAGGACTACCACATGAATGCAGACTGTCACCACGACTGCCCTTAACACCACGTCAAAGTTGCCACAGTGTTGTTTACATCAAACTCGTTCAATTGGCTTAAAGGCAAACTGTTCGTACATCAAAGCTGCAGGATGGCGCTTTTGGACTCTTCCAAATGTGCTGACTGGAATTATGTATGCGTTGGGCAAAAGCTGTTAGTCTTCATTAATGCTGCTGTTGGAGCATCTTTCAATGTGCACACTGCTCTCCATTCCTATGCAACAGATGTCGCTGTTTACTCACAGACTTGAGCCCTCTCTCTGACACAGAGCAGATGAGAGAACGTTCTTGCTTATTTAAAAACGCATCCAAAGTAAACACAATGGCAAAATCAAGGTCAGACAAAAATACTGGGGTCATATCAAAATGCTATGAGGCGATGATTGTTACAGGCCTACATCTACATAATGTAGTTAGCATTCAGCAGAATGGATACTTTAAATTGCATCCATTGCTGGGCTCTCTGGTGCAGACAAATGTGAACCTATTGGCACCAGGCCTAATGCCAGGCATGGGCAAGAGGAATATGAAGCCCCTCATCAGTGAGCTGTGGAGCAGTGGAACTGTGGAACTGTGATGGAGCTCCAATCATACTTTTAGGATGAGTTGGGGAGTTCCCCATCTCACCACATTCCCAACATCCTGATCTCACTAATGCTCTTGCTACTAAATGCAATCAAACTCTCACAGCAAGTCTATGGACAGTAGAGGCAGTTACTCCAACAAAAACAAGAGAAACTCTTCAGTATACTTGAATTTGGAAGAAATAATGAATGAGCAGGTATCCCAGCACTTCCTGTGCACATCTACCGTTAGAGAAAATCATAGTCAATGTTTGATTTTCCCAAATCCAACTGAATTCATTCAGAGGTATTTATACACACTCTGCTCAACAATCTGACTAATCTGTGTTCACATGTACACCGCAAGTAATCTCATCCAGAATGAGCAACATGAAGCCAACATCCACACCATTTTCATCCATGTCAGCAAGAGGTGCATCTCCCAATGAATTTGTTCACAATGTCATTAACACGGAAATGTAGATGGATCAGAACCACTTTTAGGATCCAGGCTCTCAGCTTTGTAATATGTTGATTTAAGGAACTTCAATCTGTCCTTAATTTGATCATTAGTTCATTTGAACCCACTGTCCTTCATTTGCTCAAATGCTTTTCTGAACAGCTTGTTACTGTGTCCCTTACTGTGTTTCCATTCCGGGAACAATTTAAACTTCCCGTTTGAATTGTAATTGGATAGAGGTGTTTACGTGGCTATTATTCTTAGTCTTTTTAAAGGAATACCCTCCACTTTCAATCATATAGACATGGTAATCCGTGGCCTAAATAGAACTACTCTATTCTGACTGAAGTGTTTACATGGACGTATTCTATTCCGACTGAGCAACGAGTCGGATTATTAATGGATTATTAAGATGCATGTAAACACAGCATTTTTACCTCAGCAGTGTAAGAAGAATCGTTGGCACCTTTAAGCAACATCAAAATGTTTCAGTATGAATTTGGAATTATTTTTTGGAATGAATTTTTTCATAACTTACTAAAAGACAGTGTTTCTAAGTTCATCATCTATGTGCAGCTGACCTATATCTCCTGGTTTCTCTTCTATCAGTTAGTCTAATTTTCCAAAGTTGTCTTGGTGTTGCCTGAAGGCTGTCAGGCCCATTTCCATCATATCTCCTTCACATGCACCTCACCTTTCTACTCCCTGTCTTTATGACCTTTATCTCCATCAGTGAAAATAGAGGCCTCACTATTCACCCTGTTTGTTCTTCTGACACCCAGCCTTACCTTGGACAGCATAGTCCCCATTTAGCCCCTCTGTTCTTCCATTAACCCAGAAAGGACTCCCACTCTTGCCTCTCTACAGCAGTGATACTTGAAAAATAAGGGGGTGGAGCACGTAATAGAGGAATGCTAAAACAAAAACGGAGCTGAGCCTAGGGCAAGAGGTTTATGAGGCACAGATTTTATAGGCAGTGGGGGGTGTGGGGTGGGGGCACGGTGTGTGGGGGTTGATCGTTGTTAGAAATTCACACCGTGGGCAACTGCAAAGTGATGCCAAAGCACAAGAGGAAAAGGACTGAAACTCAATCAATTTTAAGAGACACCATAGGCAAAGCACGAAAAGCTGAAACCACTGCAAGAAAGGGAGCGTCATTAATTTTCACAAAGAAGCTGCAAACAGGGGAATCTTGGAACTGTATACTGAAAAGGTGGATAACCTGGAGTTTTTGGACATTAATAAAAAGGGTTGAGCAAGCATCATGACTGCTTGTTTCAACACATTTCAGCAATGGCTGTGGTGTGCAAAAGTTTGGGCACAGGTCAACATTCCTGTTACTGTGAATAGCAAAGGGAAGAAAGATTAGTGTAACATGTCTCATGATCAGAGTAACCTACAGACACGATACACATATCATAACAAAGTACAGACCCTATCTAACCATAGTAGTCTGATCATTGTGTGATGAATTACACAACATGATCCACCTTGGAGGCCCATCAGGAATGACACCATTTTGAAATCTCCGATAACTTCCCAGCCGTACTCATCATACTTCAAGGCACCTAGCAGCATCTTGACACTGGTGTTTTCCTCTTTCAGGTGCACCGAGTGAGCTACAGGAAGAGACGTATACTTGTTCCCATTGTGAAGCAGCACAGCTTTGAGGCTCTTGCGTGAAGTATGGCTTCTGCTTCTCAGCTGCAAATGAAGAGAAATCAGGATCTGCAGCATCTTCTTCTGTGTCTGACTTGCTGCTTTCTTCTGATGGTGGTTGAGCTCTGTCTGGAGGAGTTGGTACAGGAAGTTCAGGGCAGTTTGGGACTGGGGCGATACATTAAGGAATGTCAGGATATGTTACAGGATGCGTTTTTAGCAGTGCGTCGTTTGGAAGGGTCCACCATGCAGAAGTAGCAATTTGTTGAGTGCTCAGTCGGATCACGCCAAATTCTTGGGATAGCAAAATGCATGGCTCTCGTCTCTCCGCTGTACCAACCTATATGCAAACAAAATAAAATTTGGATTGACAATTTGATTTAGGCTGATTTCACACTAATGACTAATGATATGTATGATATTAACACAGTTTGAAATCTGTGTTATATTTCAAACAATGCAATATATACATATATTGTGTTGTTTGATATATTTAACCATAACATTGAAATTTGTGAAAATGTGTGAACTGAAGCTCTTTTAAACTTTAAAAACTTAAAAAATTTGATATATGATAAAATAAAAATAAAAATCTGCTATTTAAGAGAGTAGCATTTATCCACTGACCTTCAAGAGTTTTCTTGCAGTGCTCACATGTGAAATGAGCCCATGGTTTGTCTTGGTCCCCAACAGGCACGCCGAAGTATGCTTTGTAGGCCTCACACATCTTAGCAGATGCTTTCACAGAGTACTTTTTCGCTCTTGTCTTTATAAATTGGCCTCAAATGTAGCAAAATGCGTCTGCTGGACGTATACAACCTCTTGATGCCATCTAACTTAACTGAGTTGCTGTGTACACGGGTTCACTTACTCTGTAGAACATCAAATGAAATGGTTAGTTTCAGATAATTGTATTTATACAGTTCTAATTCTATACAGTCCCAGAAAGTTTGAGATAGTTCTAGGTAATTCTGGACAGTTCTAGAAACGTCTTGATAGTTCTCACAATTCTGGAAGCTTCTTGAAGTCTATATTCAGCACTGAATATATACAGATAAATAGATAAATTTCAAAATATCATTGTGCTGACCACAAAAGCAATGTTTATCAGGAATAATAACTTTTTTCTATTCATTAAAAGCACACAGAATTAGGAAAACACACTTAACAACTGGGAACATTTTTTTAAATTGTTATGTAGTAATATCAGTGAGTAATTCAGCTCAGAAAAAACTGCTAACATTCATTCATTTCCATCTGAATTGTAAACCCTAAAGGAGCTTCCAGTGCATGTTTACTGATCTGTCCATATTTACATGATAAACCTGCATAAAACACATCTGACTGAATAGAGAGAGGGGGCGGGGCTGAGTATCAACCTGCATACAGACTCTGACTGATCAGAGAGAGGGGGCGGGGCTGAGTATCAACCTGCATACAGACTCTGACTGATCAGAGAGAGGGGAGTGAGGCTGTCCCTTTGCTTCTGTAATAATGTGATATTTTCCACACTTTGATGTCTATCGTGAATTTCAAAAGTGAGTTTTTGAGCAGGAAGAGATCAGAGATCAGTTTCAGCCACATTTTCAGTGATGGAACATTTGGCGACACCAACAGCAGTAAAATAAACTTTTTAACAAGATATGTAAAAGCCTAGTGATTGGATGTTTAACCAACAAACTGGACTGGTGAGACAACACACCCTGTATAAGAAAGGCCGGAGCAGACTCCACCTACTGACGAAGCTCCAGTCCACTGGAATACAGGGTGGACTTCTCCACCCTTTCAATGACTCTGTGGTGGCATCAGACGTCTTCTATGGCATTGTCTGCTGGGGAGGTCATTACAGCTGCAGACAGGAAGAAACTGGACAAGTCTATCAGGAAGACAGGTTTTGTCCTGGGCAGTGCACTGGATGCAGTGGTGGAGGCTTGCATCCATAATGGACAACACCTCTCACCCACTACAGGAGGCAGTTGTAGCACTGGGTAGCTCATCCACCTGCGATGTGGAAAAGAGAGATACTGCAGCTGGAGATCTCTCCATCGTAGAACACACTTTGAAATCTTTATTGTAATCTTTACTAGCATTCTTGGGGAGCTAATGGAATAAAAGGGACAGCACAGCATGTCGAGTTAGTCTCTGAAAAAGTCTGACCACAGTGCCCCCCGTCGTCCCCGTAGCTTACACACAACCATAATGTTCGCCACTCCCTTCATTTAACCAACACTGTTATCACCTAATCAATACTGTGCCTCTCATTCAATTTGACAAGCATCTACAAGAGAGAATGGTAATCGTTTAGTACCAGTGGGTATATGAAATTGACAGCTGGAGATAAGGTTTGCCCTACTCAATCACACTGGGGTGACTGGGATTGTAAGATTAGGAGACCAGATCAAATCTAAATGCCTGTGTGACTCTTCAGCTCAGAAAGGTGATAATGAAATAACGGAAAAATGGGCAACCAATCACTTGTTTTTTCTTCAGGGAGAAAGAGAAGGGTTCAAAGGGTGAACAGTAACTTCAGAGATTTAATCTTGGGTCCTATTAAGGTGACCTTAATGGACACAGATTAAAGCATGGATGTTCACAGTGATGTTTGTGTTAACAATAAATAGGGTTGGAAATTGTAGCAGAAAGTATATTCAGGAACTGCAATGTTCATTCATTTGCATAATTTGTAAAAGAAAATCAATGGAGACAGAGAACATCAGTGCAGCATGTGATCAGACTGACAGTAACATCATACCAACACAGTCAGTAAAGACCTTATAATAAAGCTCTGCAGAATTTGCCCTGCTCCCCTACACAACATTTCAGCATGGGGAGTCTCATGGGGTCAACCTCAACAGCCTAGGTGAGGCTCTGTGTCTGGTGTTGTGATGGTAATAATGGCACTCTGGTGGTTCTTCTGCTTCCACATCTCCAACATTAAATGTAGTGCAAGACAATTCTAGACACATGCCACCATTAAGCACCCCTGGCAGCCACTGCATTGTCCACTCTGGGTGGTAATACCTTCTATGATGTATTCCAAGTATACTAAATATACCCTGTTGATCAAGGAAGGTAAAATACCAGCACTTTGCAAATGGAATGTCCCATCCATCTGATTCCACTATCAGGCCTAACTCAAACTTCAATGAGCAAGTGTTGAACCTCACAAGATAACACCACAACATGTACAGTGTGGGTGTTCCTATGCCATTTCTCGAGGTGAAGCGCTTCATAATAAATTTACATGTTGCTGTCCCATGACCTTTGGGATTTAAGTGTAAGTTGTGGGATTTTTCTACATTTATATATTGTCCCGCTTCATACTCAATGAACTGATTAACCATCTGCTCCTGTACAGGATGCATTTTGTATTGGTCCTCTTGAAATTGTAACAATATAAAACCAACTGTCTAATTAAAAAAATCATATATATTTCAAATCAAGTTTAAAAGCTCTTCACAACTGATGTTGTCACAGAGCAGCTTTACAGAATTCAAAAAATAAAAAAGTTAACAACACAGGAACAAAGGATAAGAAATAGACCCTCTAGTGAGCAAGCCAACTGGTGACAGTGGCAAGGAAAGACCCCTCCTCCTCTGGTCAAACTACTTATGCGTAGTTATTTAGTGGACACTGAACCCCCACACATCTGTTCTAATACCCTGTTGTACTGGTGTAATGATAGTTCATTGGTGGACATAACAGTAACAGTAGCAACTAATTAGGGTCTGTGTAAACATACATGGTACCAACTATATAGTTAATGATGCAGGTGGGCAACTAGTCAATGGCAGGGTGGGAAACTAGTCCAGGTCCAGTAGCCTGAAGGTGGGATGCCAATGTGAAGTTGTGGCAGGGGAACGTGGGATCCTTCTCAGATGGGGCAGAGGAGCTCAAGGTTAGTGTTTCATCAAGGTCATCATTAACCTGGAAAAGGTACAGAGATGAATTAGTTTGATGTTTAAAAAGAGAACAGAGAATGTAAACATTCTGTGGCGAGTGACTCCGGCAGATCTGACTATAACACCTGCACTAAGGAGAGAACCAGAAGGTAACATAAACATGGGAGCATCCTGAGACATTGGCGTATAACCGCTCCACCGTCACAAACCTGAGTGAGTCAGACGGCAGCACCAACATCCCAGTTACCATAATTCACAGTGACCATGAACCCCTGGATCTGCAGCCTGTAACTAAGCTAAGACATTAATGACCAAATGCTACACTGAACAAGTAAGTTTTCAGCCTAGACTTGAAGATTGAGACAGTGTCTGAGTCCTGAACATTATCTGGAAGGTTATTCCAGAGCTGGGGGGCTTTGTGAGAAAAGGCTCTTCCCCCTGTTGAAGCCTTCTGAATTCTGGGAACTAATAGGAAGCCAGCACCCTGTGATCTGAGTGATCGTGCTGGCTCATAAAGGTGAATTAGATCCTGTAAGTATTCAGGAGCGAGTCTGTGTAGGGCTTTATATGTAAATAAAAGAGTTTTATAATCAATATGGAATGTAACCGGAAGCCAATGCAGTGCTGATAGTATTGGACTGATGTGGTCAGATTTTCTAGTTTTAGTTAAGACCCTGGCTGCAACATTTTGAACTAACTGAAGTCTGTTTAGGTTCCTGCTTGAACAACCTGACAATAGTGCATTGCAGTGATCTAACCTTGAGGTAATAAAATCATGCACCAGTTTTTCAGCAGTGTGTAAGGATAGGGCTTTTCTTAACTTGGAAATATTATGAAGATGGAGAAAAGTGGTCCTAGTAATATTACCTATGTGTTGGTCAAATGATAAATCTGAATCAATTATGATGCCAAGATTTTTTGCTACTGAATTAGGTACAACTGAGAAATCAGCCAGATCAAGAACTTTTTTCTTATAATTTTAAGACCCAAAAGGAGGACCTCTGTTTTGTTACTATTTAGAAGGAGGAAGTTACGCAACATCCAAGATTTTATGTCTTTTATATAGTCGTATCTACAGGTTTATCATCAGGTTTGGTTGATATATACAATTGAGTATCATCTGCGTAGCAGTGGAAGTTAATGCCAATGCCAATGCCTTATATATATAGTATATAGGTAATATATGTAAGGATTGTGTGTATCCTTAAATATATGCATCACAAGAAAAGAACTTGGCCTAGTACAACCTTAAACATAAAAAATGTGCGTACCATGAGTGGCATCAAGATTATAGAATGAGAAATAGTCTAAGCAGGTTCAATTTCATTATCCTTGGCAAATGCTTGGTTATTTGAGACAAAACATGCAAGGTCTTTGAGACATGCCTTATCTCCTACTTTCCACCAGTTTGACATGGCCTGGAGCGGTTCCAGGAAAAGGACAATCAATCGGGCAGTTAATAAGTCACCACGGAGGTCAGTGTGTATTTTTACGTAGTTGCAAAGCTTTCACAAAACCCATTGAGCCAACAACTTCTTTTATGGATCGCCTCCAAGTCAAATCTATGAGGTCAAAATGAGCAGACAAAGGGTTGTTCTCCCAGTCACTGAAAGGTCAGCGAGACAATATGATAATGCCATGGCAGTCTTGAGTTACAGCTATTAGCTTGTGCGAAATCTAGTCTTTACTTGCACATTGCATTTCATTAGGCTGCATACAAGACCAAGCTCAGTGCCGTGGGCCATAATTTGCAAAAACAATCATTGTCCATTATTAAATGTTATGTTTCTGCTTTACCTCCAAAAAGTCAGAAGAGTTTTTAATTCTGTTTTATTGGTCTCAATGTTTATGAAGCATATTTATGTTTTATTATTCTTGGAAAAATCAATCCATGTCTTATAGCCATTGTCTACTCATGTCCATGGTCGCTTCTAACCATTATTTAAAATTTATGTGATGTATTGATGGTGAACTGGCAAAAAAGTTGTGCAGGACTAAATTTGTCAATATGTTAGGAATATGTTTACGTCATCTAGCATGATTCCAATATTTAATCTAAGCTGCTTCCTCCAGCAAAGAGCACATCACTAAACACAGCAAAACCTGTGTTCATCAGTCTCAGTTTGCCAGGTAAGCTAAGGTTAGTTTAAACTCTGTGTACTAATGAAAGCTCTGAGCTTGTTTAAACACCGTGTTTAACATACATTTTTGCGATGTCTTTCCCTTGTTATTCATTATGGAATTGCAGAATTCAGAAATGTTATATTTTGTACATTATAGACATATTTTCTGTGGTTTAACCCTTGGAATTAGATGTTCCACCTTAAATGGGGGAGAACAGGTGATAAATGCAGCACTGTTTTAAGGTGCAATTTAGCTTCATGCTGCAACATGAGCACATGCCAAACTTTTTTATGTCACCACTTTATTAAATCATGCGAATAAATGTATATATAGCATTCCTATTCTGTGAAACTAAATGCTGAAAGACATTCCTATTGGTTAAATTGTATTTAGGTAGTATTTCCAAAAGACATGAAGCTAAAAATGAAATATTTCTTTAACATGTCAAACAAGATTACTCTTTTATTTTGTCCATATTTTGCAACTTTAAAATATATAAAAAAGAAATTAAACACACCTGATTCAACTTCTTTTTCTTCTTCTTTCGCTGCTCCCTTTAGGGGTCGCCACAGCGGATCATCTGCTTCCATCTTGCCCTATCCCCTGCCTCCTCTACTGTTACACCAACCATCTCCATTCCCACCTTCACTAAATCCATATACCTTCTCTGAGGTCTTCCTCTTCTCCTTCTGCCCGGCAGCTCCATCTCCAACATTCTTTGTCTGTTATTTCCACTATTCCTCCTCAACACATATTCAAACCATCTCAACCTGGCCTCTCTGGCTTTATCTTCAAACTCCTCCACCTTCACTGTCCCTCTGATCTGCTCATTTCTAATCTTGTCCATCCTTGTCACTCCCAAAAAAAATCTCAACATTTTCATCTCCACCACCTCCAGCTCAGCCTCCTGTCTTTTAGACAGTGCCACAGTCTCCAAAGCATACATCATAGCAGGTCTCACTCTCTTGTAAACCTTCCCTTTCACTCTTGCTGCTGTCCTTCTGTCACACATCAGACCTGACACCCCTCTCCACCCACTCCATCCTGCCTGCACCCTCTTCTTCACCTCTTTTCTGCACTGTCCATTGCTCTGGATGGTTGACCCAAGATATTTGAAGTCATCCACCTTTACAACCTCTACTCCTTGCATCTTCACCTTTCCACCTGCCTCCTCCTGCCTCCTTTCTTTCACACACATGTATTCCATCTTGTCTCTACTGACCTTCATTCCTCTCCTCTCCAGTACAAACCTCCATCTCTCCAGGTTCTCTTCCACCTGCTCCCTACTCTCACCACAGATTATAATATCATGCAAACATCATGGTCCATGGACCCTCCTGTCTGACCTCATCTGTCAACCTGTCCATCACCATTGCAAACAAGAAGGGGCTCAAAACTGATCCCTGATGTAACCCTACCTTCACCATGAAAGCATTTGTCACTCCAACTGCACACTTCACCGCTGTCTCACTATCCTCATACATGTCCTGCACCACCCTCACATACCTTTCAGCCACTCCTGACTTCCTCATACAGTACCACAGTTCCTCTCTTGGCACCCTATCATATGCCTTCTCTAGATCCACAAAGACACAATGTAGCTCCTTCTGACCTTCTCTGTACTTCTCTACCAACACTCTCAATGCAAAAATTGCATCTGTGTTACTCTTTCTAGGCATGAAACCAAACTGCTGCTCACTGATCTGAACTTCTTGCCTTAGCCCTGCTTCAACAACTCTTTCCCATACCTTCATGGTGTGGCTCATCAACTTTTTACCTCTGTAGTGATTACAGCTCTGCACATCACCCTTGTTCTTAAAAATGGGGACCAGTACACTGCTTCTCCACTCATCAGGCATCCTCTCACTCTCCTGGATTTTGTTAAACAACTTGGTCAAAAAGTCCACTGCCTTCTCTCCTAAACATCGCCATACCTCCACATGTATGTCATATGGACCAAGTGTTTTCCATTCTTCATCCTTTTTAAAGCTGCCCTCACTTCCACCTCAATAATTCTCTGCACTTCCTGAACCACTATCTCTGCCCTCATTGTCCTTCTATCTCTCTCATTTTCCTCATTCATTAGCTCTTCAAAGTACTCCTTCCATCTACTCAACACTCTCTGTTCACTCACTAGTATAGCCTCTCTCTATCCTTTATCAGCCTAACCTTCTGTACATCCTTTCAGCTCTATCTCTCTATTCGGCCAAACAATACAAGTCCTTTACTCCTTCTTTACTGTCCAGCCTCTCATACAACTCATCATAGGCCTGAGCCTTTGCCTTTGCCGCCATTCTTTTTGCTATGTGACTAACCTCACAGTACTCCTGTCTACTTCCTTCATCTCTCTGAATACCCCACTTTTTCTTAGGTGCCTTCTTCTTCTGAATACTCTCCTGGACTTATTCCACCACCAACTTTCCTAGTCTTCTTTCCTCTAACCAGATGAAACATCCAACACATTCTGGCCAGTTTCTCTCACCACTTTAGCTGTACTTTCCCAGTCCTCAGGTAGCTCCTCACTGCCCCCAAGGGCCTGTTGCAACTTTTCCCTGAACTGCCTGCAACCGTCCTCCTTCAGTTTCCACCATCTAATCTTTGGCTCGGTCTTCACTCTCTTGCTCTTTGTTTCTAATCTCATTTTACAGATAACCACCCTATGCTGCCTTACTACACTCTACCCTGGCACCTCTTTACAATCTCCATTCTCTTTTAAGTGGCATCTCCTGCTAAGGATATAATCCACCTGTGTGCACCTCCCTCCACTCTTGTATGTCACCCTGTGTTCTTCACTCTTCTGAAAATATGTGTTCACCACAGAGATTTCCATTCTCTTTGCAAAATCTACAACCATCTGACCTTCTGCATTTCTGTCTTTTCATACCCAGCACATCTTCATCCCCTCTGTTCCCTTCACCAATATGTCCATTGAAGTCTGCACCAATCACCAATCTCTCCTCTCTAGAGACGCCTTCTACGATTTTATCAATTATACTCCAAAATTTCTCTTTCTCCTCTAACTGACAACCAACCTGTGGTGCATATGAACTGACAACATTCAAAATTATACCATCAACTTCCAACTTCAAGCTCATGATCCTGTCTGACACTCTCCAGAACACTTTTCACAAGCTGTTCCTTTAGGATTATCCCTTCTCCTTTTCTCTTCCTATCTACACCATTATAGAACAGTTTGAATCCACCTCCAATGTTCCTGGCCTTGCTTCCTTTCCATCTGGTCTCCTGAACACATAGAATATCTACCCTCCTTCTCTCCATCATGTCTGCAAGCTCTCTGTCTTTACCAGTCATTGTCCCTACATTCAGAATCCCTACTCTAACCTCCACACTCCTGCCTTTCCTTCTCTGTCGCTGCCTTCTAACCTGCCTTCCTCCTCTCCTCCTTGATGGTCTTTGACCTACAGTAGTCCAATTTCCACTGGCACCCTGCTGGTAAAAAGCACTGGAGGCAGTCATTGTTAACCCAGACCTCGACCGATCCAGTATGGCAGTCATATTTGTGATCCGCATAATGGTTTTAGGCCAGATGCCCTTCCTGATGCAACCCTCACCATTTACCTGGTCTTGGGACCAGCACCAGAAGTACACAAAGTACACCCCTAATGGCTGGTTTGTACCTGATTCAACTCAGTGTGGACAAAGTGGAAGTGTTTGCATAGGACAACTAGAGAACAGCTCTCCATGATTGAAGTTGTGCATCCTATGAAAATGAACAAATTTACAGAAGATACTTATAATTTTGTAACATTGTAAAGTTTGTATTTGCATTGATTTACAATATGGTAAACAGTAATTCATCAACATGGACTGAGCAGTTCAGCAAGTATGGAGTCTAGTCCATTACTCTGAAAGGTTCATCCATTTAAATAAGGATAACAATCTGTGCTGAAATTTGTAATAGACTTCTAAATAATGAATGGTGTTTCAGTCAGGCTTATGCTGGTGTGGATTTGATGCTGGTGAAATGAGTGGATGTCTATGGGCTTTCTTACACTGTTACACACAGTTGCACTACTAGTGTGTATGTAATTTGGCGAATAAGAATGCTGAAAGACATTCTTATTAGTTGAGTAGGTGAACGAATAAAGCTAAAGATGAAACTTCAAACACAGACTGAAGACTCATCTGTTTCAGGAGTACTTAACTCCATAAAGACTTTTGTTTCAACATGGTCTAAATGTGTGGAATCTCTAGATTCCAGCCTTGTCTACCAGCTAAGGATGTTCTAAGTAAACAGCAAAGCACTTTTGTAAGTCGCTCTGGATAAGGGCGTCTGCTAAATGCCGCAAATGTAAATGTAAATGTAAACATTTCTTTAACATGTCAAATAGGATCACTCTTTTATTTCCATATTTTGTGATTTCAAAATATAATAAAGTACATGAAGCAAATGCATCATCACATCCTTTGTCAAGTATCACAGCTTGTAAAAGTTCTGCCTTGTGTTGCTGCACTGTTCTATTAGGATCTATCCACAGATTTTAAACAAAGTTGGTGGACTATCTAGAGTTATGTGTGTCAGAACTTCCAAATGACTCCTTTTGAGGTAGTCCATTGTGGATTTTGTGCTGTGTTTAAGAGCTTCATTCTGCTGTAGAAGCTTCTTCTCTTAATCTCTTTGGTGTAATCTTTGCTTCAAGAATATACTGGTATTTAAATGAACCCAAAGTACACACGACAATGCTTAGCAGTTGGAGAGGTGTTTTTTATATATAAACTTTAGTTGTTTTATTCAAAATACATGCTATTGCAAACAAGTTGTATTTTAACTTCATCAGGTCATAGAAAGTCTTTTGTTTAGATGATCCTTTAAAGACACATAACTCTGAATTGTTCTGGGTGCATGTTTACTGCTTTGTCCACGTGTACATACTCAACCTGCATACAGACTCTGACTGATCACAGAGGGGGCGGGGCTGATGTTCAACCTGCATACAGATTCAGACTGGTCAGAGCGAGGGGGCGGGGCTGATGTTCAACCTGCATACAGACTCAGACTGGTCAGAGAGAGGGGACGGGGCTGAAGACATGACTGACCCACATATTGAGTTATTCAGGAAAATGCAAAGGGAGGGGCTGCTGGATCGAAGATTGTTGAGGATTGGTGAAATGGAATTAAGTTATCTGTGATATCACCCAGGGTCATAACCAAATCCAGGGCGTTAGCTCTGTTACATTTTGGATAATGCCTGATGAGTCTTGAATTGAGGTAAACGCCTTTTTTAATGGATCACCAGCCTTCTCAAAATGTATATTAAAGTCTCCTAATGTTATCACTTTAATTAAGTAATTAAAGTGATAAAGACCTCCTCTGCTGATAATCTCTGGCTGTGTACATAATTCTAACCTGCAGGAGGTGCTTCATTTAGTGCTTGATGTTCATCAGGTCTAATCCAGGTTTCATTTAGGCATGAAAACAACATCTAATCACTTATAATTTCATTCACACTAATTGCATTTGAAATGTGTGAACTTATATTGAGTAAAGCAAACTTTGGATTTGAGGTGCAGCTTTTACAATTAGAATATGACACCTGAATATTGATATTGTTATGAGTAAAGGCAGATTTAGTTTTCCTAAATGTTTAGATAGTGCTTAGAGCACTGACACAGCCCCAATATAGTTATACCTGATGACACCTCAAGGCAGCTTACAGATGGTTCAGCCTGTCTGTCGGTGGCCTGGTCCTGACTCTGGATTGTCAGCAGCTTATTATACAACCCTGCCGACTGACTAACTAACTGTCAACTATGCTGCATGAAATGTAGGCAGTACCATCCCTAAATATGTGACCAGGATTCCTAATTGTCTATGAAGCTCATGTTATTTATTGATCACCACCTGGACATCCACCAGTAAGGTCCACCCAGTCTGCTGTAAACTGTACCCCCACACTGCCAGACATAACCCGGGACAATTTAATCACCTCTTTAGTCACTTGACTCTCCCACAGATGGATATTGTTTGCTCTTACATGAATAACTATCCCTGAATTCTTCCGGCTATGTACAGAGTTCTGGCTCTGACTTCATTGTGACCATGAAGGAGTAGCTACAGTAAATTCTCCTCTAACCAGACTTCTTTTAAAACAGGCTCCTTAGCAGATGCTTCACTGAGTGGTACCAATCTGCTTGACATGTGAATGGGTAGGGAGTGGTGTTTGGGTGTTTGGTGTCACCAAAGTTTTGAGATGTCACTGATTTGCCCTGATGTAAGGAGCTCTAGACCTCCCTAGAGCAGGGGTGTCCACTCTTATCTGCAAAGGGACGGTCTGGCTGCAAGTTTTCATTCTCAACAACCACTTATACCTGATTTCACTCATTTACACAACTGGCCAGTTTTCAAACAACTGATCGTTTTGGCTGGACTCCTAAAGGCCCACTGACCCTTTGTGGATTAGACTGGACACTTCTGGCCTAAAGCACCCAGGGCTGCTAGCATCAAATAGTTAAACAAATAAGTAAGCCAGAAAGCAAGAGAGGAATCAAAAAAACAGTGTCTTTTTCAGCACCTGTCTGCACCTTAGGAGCAGGAAGCATCAGTATATAGCATAATACTGCTCTTTGGACAGGAGATTAGAGTATTTGTGTAATGGTAGGAGATTAGATTCATATGTATAATGATTGTTCTGTATACAGAATAACGCTGCTCTTAGGGCAGGAGAATAAAGTCATATGTATAATGATTGTTCTTTTTACAGAATAATGCTGCTCTTGGGGCAGGAGATTAGAGTCATTTGTGTAATGATTTTTCTGTATAGAGAATAATGCTGCTCTTAGGGCAGGAGAATAGAGTCATATGTATAATGATTGTTCTGTTTACAGAATAATGCTGCTCTTGGGGCAGGAGATTAGAGTCATTTGTATAATGATTAGATCATATACAGTATACTGCTGTTCTTAGGGCAGGAGATTAGAGTCATTTGTGTAATGATTTTTCTGTATACAGAATAATGCTGCTCTTGGGGCAGGATATTTGTGTAATGATCTGTATACAGTATAATGTCATTTTTAAACACAGTCAGCAAGTTTTGCTACTCATTCAGACTCAAGGGCTGTGTTCAGGTGGGAATCTATGTTTAGCCACTGTACAGATGTTTAGTTTCTCAAACATATTCAGCCAACTTCCCAGTGTTAAATCAAACCTGTTAGAGTTAACAAAGACTCACAGTGTTTATTTAACACCAGCACTTTGATGTGTTGGCTGTGCTTAATTTTTTTTTTGGTAAATCGAAGTGTAGTGAACCTTCCAGTGGAGCATCAAGCAGTGGCACTGAAATGTGGCACAATGGTAAGTGTCTTTCACATCTATATTCTAACATCATTAGTGAAAATGCAAAAAGTCCTGAATGTGTGTGTGTGTGTGTGTGTGTGTGTGTGTGTGTGTGTGTGTGTGTGTGTGTGTGTGTGGATGCATTAAATGCAGAGGACAAATTCACCTATATGCAGCATAGTCAATCAATGAGCACCATTGCCTATTATCTGTTACTCACAGTAGTGAAGGTCATTTATTGATCCTAAAATAAAATCTCCTCTTCTGTTTGTAACCGATTACAGTGTCTGCAGTGACACACTGGTGAAATGACCATAATTAACTTAGAACGTTTTGTGTTTTAAATGATTTTGTCTGCTGAGGGTTATAAATGAATAATGACACACAATGTTCTGTTTGTGATCTGTGTTCATGGTTAAAGTATCTAATAGTGGAACTCAGTACAGTTACATTTTCAAGCGCATTGTATTTGATTGTGATATGAATTAAGCATTTCATTTTTAAAATAAAAATCTGATGTGAAAAAGGCCTGTCTGTCCTGCTGGGTGCTGTTCCCAAACCAGACACTGATGATCCCCGTCAGGATGCTTTTCAATGGTGCAGTATTTCGCAGCATCTTCAATGGCATTCTGATGTCCCCTAGGCATCTAAGGTGGTAGCCACACTGACAAACCTTCTTTACTAAGAAGTACATGTGGCAGGACCATGACAGATTCTGTGAGATGTGACAACCAAGGTGCTTGAAACTGTATGCTCGTTCCTGTCTACTGCAGCTGCCTTAGTCCAGTTGGGGTGGTAGCTCTCTTCTCAGTCCACATCACATTGGCACAACATACAGAAAGCATGGAATTCCTCGTTCCCAATTTTTGAAACTTTTTGTGCAGACCACTCCGGACTGCATTGTTGTTTGGTATTTTCATAGTGCTGCTTCTCAACAGGTGTGAGAACCTACTAATTGACCATCACTTAGGGGGCAGGGTTTTCTGCAGTTACCTGGATGCTGTTAAACAAATTAAATTCAGTGGATTTTGTTTTGGCATGTTTGTGAGCCGACCTCATATGACCACCAAAAGGAGGACTAATGAATGTCTGTCCAAGCATTGAGCATTGAGAAGACAGGGAGCAGAAAAAGTCATTTATAAATCACCTGAACACAGGAGTGAACAGATAATAAAAAAATAACTGCAACCTTCATCAAAAAGGCCTTTGAAAGATAAGGTTTTTCTCCTGCTGGAGCTTCCTGAATCCTGGGAACAAGTTGCATCCTGTGACCTGAGTAATCATGATGGCTCATAAAAGAAAATAAATCTAATCTTTTTTAAAAATGAAGAGTTGAATGGCCAAGTCAGGGACCAGCCCTGTTGAGATGTTATGACATGACGTAACGAAGGCTGTGCGTGCAGTGCACCCCAGGATTAATGATGAATGCTGAACTCTCACAACCTGAGAGCCACACTCTGCTAGCGTTTATATGGCCATTTTCTAGGCTTTATAATTCAGTGCCCTACAGACATGATACACATATCATAACAAACTGCCCATATAACCATCACTGTGTGGTGAATTATCAGTGAGTAATTCAATTTGGAAAACAGCTAAAGTTCAATCGTTTCCAACTGAATTACATCACAGTTTGCCAACAATGCCAAAGGAGCTTCCAGTGCATGTTTACTGCTCTGTCCACGTTTACATGCTCACCCTGCACACAGACTCTGACTGTTCAGAGGGAGGGGGAGGACGTAATTACACCCATGATACCCAGATATTGGGTGATTGAAGAAAATGAGAAGGGAGGGCTGTTTGCTAGATTTTTTGCTCACACAGTCTTCAAATTTCAGAATTAAAATCCCAAAAAGGGATCATTTTTATTTTTTATTTAATTTTTAACTTTATTTGGATGACTCTCAAGCATTTTGAAGAACATATTATTATAAATTTCATAATTTTTTTGCATTTTCAGATTTATGAGATGTAAAGTGTTTTTATACTTATAAACAACACTTGTAATAAATCTTGGATAAAATATGGTAAAATTCATACTAATATGAATACTAATAATATTTAATAATGTTACAATTCTTTTACCACTCAAAGACCAATTTAAGATAATAATACCTGGCATGTCATTTTTTTACTTTTTAAAAATGTTTTACTTTTTTGGTGAATAAAAGTATGTCAAATTACAAAAACTTCCCACAGAATTAGCCTAGAATTCTAAAGCTTAAAACATGTTTGCAGACATAAATGGGTTTGAATTTCATCTCAATATTGAGCAAATTGTATTGCCAGCTACAGAAAAGGTTTGGTGAAGATGACTGCAGGTAAATGGAGATTGACAGCATCTTTTATTCAAGAATGTCATTCCTAGTCTGCACTGTGGTTGATGTGATGTGCTCAATAAAGGTCAAAACTTCACATCTGTTTGTGTTTTATTAATTTAGCTAGATAACAAGTCCTTATTTATTATTAATACAGCTCCATATCACAACATTTAGCAGATCATATCTTTTAAAAGTCACAATATATTCATTCCATACCTCAAATAGGGATATTGATGATCATATCATATCTTTTTTTAAGTGCGGTCACTTAAAAGTGTTAGAAATAACTGAAAAATTGTTGAGCCGTCAAATCAATTTTTCAAGCACTACTCAGTTTTATAGTTTTATTGGGTATGAAGATATTGATTCAGGCCAGATAAGGAACCCACATAAATATGAAGTGCATGATCAATAATTATCCTTCATGGAGATAAATTTGGGACCAAGAATGGCGATCAATATCTGGGTGAACACTGTATTGGAAAGTAGTGTGTGTGTGTGTGTGTGTGTGCCTGTGTGTGCGTATGTGTGTGTGTGCGTGCTTGTGTGTGTGTGTGTGTGTGTGTGTGTGTGTGTGTGTGTGTGTGTGCGTGTGTGTCCGTGTGTGTGTGTGTGTGTGCGTGTGTTTGTGCGTGTGTTTGAATGAGTGAGAGAGTGAGTCGGAAAGTCTAAGGGGAAGGTAGGTTAAATTAATGTCACAGGTATTTTTTCACACACTGAGTTAAAGGTGTTTGAACTTGTAAAGGATAGTAAAGACGTACTGGGTTTAAGGCAAATCCAATAAATTGTATGTGCAGACATTTAGACACACAGTCAAATGTACAAGCAGGACTGCAAGGGAGAGAATACACTGCCTGCAGTCCAAAGGTGAGTGCTAACATAAATCCACTTTCCATTAAACTGCTTGCCAACAAGAGATGATATCTTCTCCTTAGTCATGCCTCTATGATATGCTTTACTGGGGGTTTGGGGGGCTTGAGTGCACTGTTCCATCTGGGCTGTATTTCACCAACATCTGCTCTGCATCTCAGCTTTAGCTCATCAGATCAGATCCGAAATGCGAGCGACCTTCTGTTCCTGCAACATTCAGTCATACCCAATCAAATGAAGAACAAATTACAATGCAATGACATTCATTTATAGATAAAAAGGTTAATGTTATCACATCTGTACTTCTGTCATACTTATATATATACATTTGATATGTGCAACAACAGCATTAGTAACGTTGTTGGATGATGATCATTTATTAGAACTATGATGCCAATAGGTTCATGTTTGTCTGCTCCAGAAAGTCCTATTCTATTGGCAGTACAGTGACTTAACAAGCAGTGTGTGCATTTGCACAGTTGTTTTAGCAATGCATGTAGCTTAAAGTAGGTGAATGCATTCATTACTGTCTGGGTGTATTTTCAGATACCTTATATAAGTTGTATGAAGTCAGTCCAGTTTACTTGTTTCCCACATGCTTTGGATGTTTCCACTATTCTATTATATTCCAGGATTTTGAACTCCTTGCATCCTAAGTCTACCATATACAGTGCTCCAACTAAAGCCCCGCGGTGCTGCTTTGTTTACATTCTGCCCCACTCACTGATGTCTGATATCTGATATCTAGCTGGATGTTGTGATGCATCAGAACATAAGGGTCTGTGTCCTAAATGAGCTAAATAAGCTTTCTGTAAGTCTCAAACACCATGCCTAGATCATGGGAAAATGCATATTGTTCACGTTCAGAAGGCCACGTTGAGAGTCAGGTGTCATCAGGGATGAGATTTGTTAGCAGTAGCATCAGCTTTGTTCATTCCTGTTTGTGAAATTCATGGGCAGGATAGCAGTGACTTCTGGCAATAGGAAACAGTTATACACCTCTTTGCAGATGACATTGTCTTTCGGGTCTGTGATGTGCAGGGGTCTCCAGCATACCTTCAGCAGTCTTGAAGTGATCGGAAAGAGTATCATTTACATTTATGGCATTTATCTGATGCTCTTATCCAGAGCAACTTACAAAGTTTTCACATTACAAAGGAGTAGTGTTAGGAGTCTTCCCCAAGGACTCTTATTGGTGTAGCACAACATAATTGCCCAGAGGTGTGGTGGCTCACTGGTGGTGTTATCTGTTGCGCCACACCAACCACAGTGCCTCCAAGGCTTATGCCCTGGTCAAATCCCAGAAAAGAATGCTCTACTCCGTCCATGTAGGGGCTATGAACCTACAAATTAGAGGATTTTAATTACCTTGGGGTCTTCTTCAAAACTGATTAGATGAATGATTGTGAAATCAATCATAGTCTCACCATTTCTCCATGTCAAGAGGAGGCAGCTGAGGTAACTCCAACATCTGAAAAGGATAGTGCTAATTTTCTACCCATTGAAGGTGTACCAGGCACTACTAACCGGAAGGAAGCCCAGAGGAAGACCCATAACCCACTGGTGAGATTATATCCTGACTGGCCTGGGAGCTTTGGGCATCCCACAGTGAGAGCTGGTAAAACTTGGTGGCCATAGGGATGTCTGGGCAACTGTTCTCACCCTACCTTATGCTCCCCTGCCTGGGACTCAGACTAGTTTCCAACCTTGTCCTGGACCAATAGCTCACCTGCATCACCAACTATGCAGAAGTCTACATGGTGTTACGGGGCTGCAACCCAGGTGGGAAATGGAATGTAAACCCACCGGGGTTGAGACCTTACATCCCAGTTCGGGCTGGGATTACCCTGGACTGTCCATTTTCTGAATAGAATTCCAATTTCTTTCATTATGTTTACCTCTTGAATTTATGTAGACAAAGTGCGCAAGTAATTATTGAAGTATTCCATATAGAGTTGACTGTTGCTATAAATAGGTAATAAATAAAATTCTCTTTAGCAAATGTTTGGTGACTGCTGATTCAGTTAATTGTAAGCTCCATTACATACATTTAGGAACGGCATACAGATAAAATATACCTCAATATCAAGGGCCAAGATCCAGATGCTAGACATCAAGAGTCCCACATTTCTTAGAAAGTCTTATCTCTTGGACAATCAAAGTATGTCAGCACAGAAAGATCTATGGTGCTGTAAGTTCCACAGAACACAATGGGCTCTATGATGCTTAAATGGAAGAAGTTGGGAACCAAACTAAGTATTCAGGGGAGAAAGGACCAATAACACAATGGTTACCCTGCCTTAAGACCAAATATCCTGTGCGGAGATGGAAGAAACTTCCAGAAGGTCAACAATCACTGCAGTACTCCACCAATATGGGCTTTATGGCAGCATGGCCAGACAGAAGCCTCCTCTCTGTAAAAGACATAAAAGACACATAAAAGACTTCTCCTGGAGTTTCCTAAAAAAGACCGAAGGACTCTCAGACCGTGAAAAACAAAATCACTGGTCTGATGAGGATTGAACTGGGCCATAAAGCCCAGATAAAGCAAAGATAATTAAGATACATTTCAAGTGGCATAGCAAAGGTCTGTATAGTCATACATTTTTTACTTTCTGATTACAGGGTAGTGAGTGCAGATTTGATTTTATTTTTTATTTAGGCCACAACATAAAATGTGAAGAAAAATGTGAAAAAGTAACATAACGTGACATATTTCATGTTTTTTCACTTTAAATTTAAATTGAATTTATAATTAAATAATTTTATATTTATATCATTGAATTTATGACCAAAAACATGTTATATTATATGCAGAGAAATCCTGTGAATTACTACAACATAATTTACAACATTAGTGATTTGGTGTAGGTGCTTGGTTGAAGTATTGGGTAAAGACAGGTAACAATGGAAATGTTACTCATCAGATCATAAACCACTGTAACAAGAAGAATGGGTAGAGTTTGTGAATGGGGAGGGTCTTATGTATAACTATGGTTGTTACTTGCAGGATTCCCATCATTTCCTTACTCAGTACAAAGAGAAAGCCTCAAATTTGACTCGAATGACTCATATTCAAGGTTCTTCCATGTTCTTGTGGGTTTGCTCTTTTATGTTCTGCCAAATGATCTTTGAAATAACAGCATTATGTTCTGAATTTGCTAAAGTCAGTTTGTGCCAGTCTACATATCTCACTGATTTCGTGAAGAGCAAAAATTAAAACTAGGTGTTCTTGATCCCTTAAATGGTAGGATAGCCAATGCTCTCCTTTCCTTTTAACCTGGAAAGCTTATGTTAGCATCAGATTTTTGAGTCTCTTGTGTCAGAACCCAGTTATCAGTGGGTCCTAGATGCACGCTGCTATCACTGGTGACCATTACTTTATTGTGAAGCACACCTCCTCACTTCAGCACCACAAACCACCTGAACCACACACGCTTGCAAAATAGCCATCAGAGACATAGACTACACTTCCTCCAGCTTGTAGACGTAAAGTCAGAAACAGAAGCTCATCTGTTTCTGCACAGTTTGTGTTGGTCATCCTCTAGTCCTTCATCAGTGCTCACAGGACACTGTCGGCTGGATATTTCTGGGTGGTGGACTGTTCTCAGTCCAGCTGTGGCACTGAGGAGTTTAAACACTCCAGTAGCACAGCTGTGTCTGATCCACTCGTACCAGCGCAACACACACTAACACTCCTCCACCATGTCATTGTGGCTGTAGTGCTGAGAATGACCCACCACCCACATAATAGCTGCTCTGTGGTGGTCCTGTGGGGTCCTGATCATTGAAGATCAGAGTAAAAGAAGGAGAATAATGTATGTAGGGAAACAAATGAACTACAGTCTGTAATTATAAAACTGCAAAGTGCTCCTGTATGATCAGAGGAGCTGATAGAGTGGAAAGTGAGAGTAGAAACAATGAGGTGGTCATAATGTTATGGCTCATTGGTGTAGCTAAGCCATTGGAAACTTTTTTCTGGTTCTACTTGAACTGCTTCTTGCTCCTGTTCCTCAAGGAAATAAAAACATACATCTGGTCAGGAATGGCAGAGCTGTCTCAATGCCAATGACTGACTGCCCT
This sequence comes from Acestrorhynchus altus, assembly GCA_034509495.1. Classification (NCBI taxonomy): domain Eukaryota; kingdom Metazoa; phylum Chordata; class Actinopteri; order Characiformes; family Acestrorhynchidae; genus Acestrorhynchus; species Acestrorhynchus altus. The sequence goes on along the minus strand of CM067516.1, from coordinate 4,691,177 downwards.
ATGTCATTTCCCTCAGGACATAAATTTATACGGCTTGAAGATACCTAGAATCTTCAACACGATGATCAATCCACATTGGCATATTTCTTTCGAGAGCTCCCGAGCTTTGAAGGGGAGTCAGAGAGGAAACGACTGCACTGGAGAAAAGAAGCTTTTCTTGTTGCACAAGTGGATGACACCTTGTCTTTATCCCTAGGATGTGCTCTGACCCCAGATGGAATATCACTGTCTCTTCCTGGGCAGCCATTCTCAACAGATTAGGAAGCAGCATGGTGCTAGTATACTAACAAGACCAGGGGCTCTGACACTTAATTAACAAAAATGCCTGCATGCTGTCTGATGGCTTTAGTCATGAAAACATGCATGCTGACTAACAGATGGAAGAACAGTAAGGAAGCATATAGTTTCAGCAAAAGAACATTGAACAGTAAGTATTGCTCATCTACCCTATTCTTCGGTTTCATTGTGCTGATTATTTTTAGTGTTACAGCTGCAGAGCTATAATTATGACCTACGGATTTGTCAATCACGCCTCTTCCGGTTACAAGGAAATGTCACTTATTGAGCAAAATGCACAAAAAAGAACATCATCTTCCATAAGTTCAAGCATTTGCTTAATTGATCTGAAAGCCATGTATAAAACAACAGGACAGAAATACACTGTAAAGATTGTGCTGAATTTCCTTTCTGCATCTATTGCATTGGTTTAACAGAGCAATAGTTAATATATTGTTAATATTTTAAATCAACACTCATTTTAAAACAAATCTTCTAAACAAATTCTGTATTTTAAGAAGCACAAAAAGGTGCTTTTTCTTTACTTAGAAAAACCTGAATCAGATATTTCAGTGTGATGTTTTAGTACAAGATTAGAGGCCTGTTAGCCTTTGGATCCGTAGGCCAGTTGTGTGGGATGTTTGACATACTTTTATTGATCCAAACATTGAAAAGTATTTATAGGAGATAGTCACACATATCAGGTACTGTTATTCTCACAATACACTAGGCTACTCAAAATTGATGCTGTAGAGAGACGAGAGAAGCTGATGTTTCTGAGGCTGAAGTTACTTTATTTATTTTCTTTATTTAGACACCAACACAATTCACAACTTGGTTGGTTCTCTTGCGGAGAATTTAGGTGCAATGTTGCTGAAACTGTAACTGCCTGTTTATGTAATAAATGAGTCTCTAGAGGAGTTGCATTTTCTGTTAACCTCTGCTTCTACCCCTCTCTCACAAAATAAGTCGGAAGAAGTGTTTCAGAAACATGATCTTGTTGTGGAAGAAATTGCCAGTTTTGGTGCATTACGACCACTTGAAGCTATCTCTAACACAGTGTAATCAGATCTTATAACACTCTTATAAAGATCTCTTTGGTGTTGTTGAACCTGGTGAACACATTCTTAATGCAAAAGAAGGGGAATCTTTTCAGTCTGTCCCTGTGCTGCAATCCCTTCAAACTCTCCTAACCAGGAAAGACTTCTTTGAAGAAAAAAAAAATTTGAAAACCAATAAGCACAAGCAAACAGTGCATTGAACTGAACAACTTTACACATCCTAGCTTTAAATGCAATTTAAGCCCAGACTCTCACTCAACATTGTCCTTAGTCTGCTTGGCTGCATTGTGCAAAAGTGATGATGTATGAAGCGTTACGGATATGAAAAGGTGTTGCGCCCTCTTTTACACAACCTTTCAACTCTAGAAGAAGAAGGAGGGTTTGTGCCTCTGCTTGAGCAGTCACTGAAAGGTACAGTTCAAGCTGTGGTAGCTGATAACTTGGGTGCACATGGAATTTCTGGTTTTGTTGAGAGCTTCTCTGGAGACATACAGTCATTTGAGGTTAGGTCAGGTGTGTTCAACTGCAGAAGTAAAGATACTCATGAAACACATCTTAAATTTGCGGAGGTAAAAGGTAGCAGCTGTTGGGTTATAAAAACATGAACATTTAGTAAAAGCCTTAAATATTTTTTGTTCTCTCTTGTTACTCCTCAGAAGTCATGCATGACCTTTTTGAAGGTAATGTACCAGAACACTTTGATCATAGCTAAGAAGTATCTAACTTTCAAAAGCCTCAGACTTAGGGGCAGATAAAACCAATGAGCCTCATTTCCTGCCAAGTTCATTTGCAAGCCAGAAAACCATTAGTGCTCATGCTCATGAAACTGGAGTTTGGTAAGATTACTTCACTTTTAATAGGACACATGATACCAGAGAATGACCCTGCATGGCAGATGCTCTTGTACCTGAAGGATATGGTTGAGCTTGTGGTTGCTCCAGTACACACAGAGGAATCTGTATCTTACCTTGCCTTGAGGGTAAGATCTCTGAACACAGGCAGAAGTACCAACAACTTTTCCCTTGTTTGAAATTGCTTCCCGAACACCATTATATGGAACATGGCTCCATGATAGTTACGTTGTTTGGTTCCATGGTATTGTTTTGGGTCTTGGGTGTTGAAGCAAAGCAAAGCTTTATTTATTTATTTATTTATTTATTTTTAAAGAAATTGCTTCAAAAACATTCCCCTTTTACATGCAATGAAACACCAGCTCATGATCTTTTATCATTTGTAAATCTGAATTTTCTGTGTTCAACATCTCAACTATTCCACTAGATGTTTTAAGAGCAGAAATAGCCCAGGCTGTTAGATACGTCCTGACACAGTGGAAGTTCACTGCACTGAAACTAGGGTTTCACCTGCAAAAAAAGGTATGGTTCTTGCGCAAGGATCTACTGGTGGCCTCGCTGACTTTGGAGAAACAGCCCAGATATGTATAGGTGTTTCTTAGCGTAAAAACTATGTGGATGGTATAGAGAAGACGTCAGGGCTTTTGAGTTTACTGCGTCGCCGACAAGGGATGATTAATGGTTTTCTGGTAAATATCTGTTAGAAGGGTACATGGTTGGTTCCATTTGTATGGTGATACTATACTAGTCCCTCATCCTTGGTCTGATTCATGTTTTTGGGTCCTTCCCTCCATCAGCTCCAGAGGTGTTAGTTTATGCACGGCATCCTTTGGCCTCCTGTCGTGTTCTTGTCTGGTTCCCTCACTTTCTTCACCTCACTTTCCTCACCCTGCCCTGTCTAGTCTGTGTATAAGTAGACCCTTGTTTCAACGTATCTTTATCTGCTGTTGAGTGATCATTGCCACCATGTGGATACTCTGAGTCTGTTTGAGTTCATTACACTCACAGTTCATATGGATGTTTGTAGGTAAGTGCTGAGTTTAAATGGATTACAGCAGTATCATGATTTGTTTCCATGTGGGATCTACACTCTGCACAACTTCTGAAAGTGTTTGCCAAAGGTGGAGGAGTCCAAGGACGAAGGATTGAGGCTGCTGTGGAGGCAAGGACGCAGGTCTGCACTGCTGCATGAGGGAAAAGCTGTACCGATCAACAAGCAAAAGATCCTGAAATACTTCACTATGTTTTGTGTTTTGAATACAAAATGACAAAAGTTTTTCGTTTTTTTTTTTTTTAATTTTGGACGTGTCCTGCTATAATAAGAAACTGTTATTGTACAGAAGTGCGAAAGATAACTGAAGCTGCAAGTTTTGAAGGACAAATCAGTAGGAAATAAAAAATACATTTGGGAGTGAATCTTCAGGTCAACAGTACAATGAGCAGAGTCTGTGGAAGAAATGCACAAAAGAGCAACAATATAACATTTTCGAAATAAAACTTTGCATGTCTGTCTTCAGAGCGACTGATGTGAAGGCCCAGGAAATGTCATTCGGGGGCACACGATTAGTAAATGTGAACAGTAGAGTCATGATTGAAAACTCTTAGATGGAAATGTGTATACTGTGAAATTTTGAAAAGCGTATCAGACAACACAACATAATCTTCCATGTATTTATTGTACTCAGATAAAACAAACACAACACCATTAGAGACAAAGACTGTATTTGTCACGCCCACATATTTGTTACAGGTAGACCACAAGTAAAAATCCCAAACAGTTACATTTAAGGAGAAAACATATGCTTCAAATATAATTAAAATAATAGAAACATTTGTACCAACAGCTCAAAGAACAAAGCTCAAAGAACAAATCTGAGAAGTTTGTCATTCAGATTCACAGTATTTAGTCTAAAAATACTGGCCTCTCTGTAGGAAGTGAAATTCAGGTGCATTTCTGTTTGTCCCCTTGATGCATTGTATGCTATAATGCTGTAGTAGCTGCATCGCGACAGGGCATTGAGGAGATGGTCATGGGGATCCACGTGACCAGAGATGAGGGAGCTGAATCCATGGACTTCCCTGCAGATATTGGGGTGGTCACTGAAGGTGTGGCGGTACAAGCAGACCTTGGCAGTGTGTCCTTTGCAATTGCTTGGGCTAATTTATGCCTTTAATTTGAGTTACCCTCTCAAATTCAGATGCACCTTTGTGCAGATGGTGCAGAAACTCATTTCACAGAGCTCTTGCACTGAAAACCAAGCTCTTGAGGCAGGTGTGGATGTAAATTATCATTGGATGCTGAAGTAACATCTATGGCATAGTGTTATTTATGTGTTACTGCTGCACTTTCTTATGGTTATGGGTTGCGATTTGCTGAGATTCTTAGACTACATGCTGATATGATATTGATATATTACTTAACTACAAACATTTTGTGATTATAGTTTGACCAAAATAGAGGAGACCATATTGTAATAAGACTTTATTGTATGTAATGAGACCAGAATTTATTGTATGAAATAATGAACACGAATTAACGTTTTCATAATATTCTAACTTGAAATGCACTGGGATTCTGTTTTAACAGGTGGATTTATTTTTTACTGCATATGTTCTAAAAATGGAAGACCTTTTAGAAGTGAAGCACTTGCTACATATGTTGTATCTGATGTTTACATTCATGCATTCTGGGGAGTTGTTTTATTTTTTGGATTAGATCAGTCTCAGTACTCTGAAGGTTGGTAATGGACCTTCTTCCTCATCCCTGTTCCAATAATTAGCATATCCACTCATGTTTTGTGGCCTAGAGCTACATGGCCATGTAATTTAGCTTGTGATTTCTCCCATGGCATATTTTACAGCTTTTGACTGATCAAACACATCTTGAAGTTGTTAAACTGGAGTCACTGATGCTGTAAATTATATTGGAAATTGCAGCTGTTATTTGAAAGGTGAACAAATTCATTTTGATATACAGTTGAATCTTCATATGTTCAAATATAGCTGTGATATGATATTGTATATATTATAATATTGAATATTGTGATCTTGATCTTGCTGCAGGTGTAACCCTTTAAGCTATATGCTTTGCAAATTTCTTTTCATGTTTACCAGCAATGAACTTCAAGATGTCATTACAAAATGCTCAATACATCAATACGTCAATGCGTTTTTTTACAAATGTAAAAAAATCAATTCAGTTGTGTGGAGCCACTGGCTGTGATATGTGATATCTAGAGCAAAATATAGATCTAGATAAAAAGTTGCAAACCCTTCACCCACTTCTGTAGCTAGAACAAGAGAAAACATTTACTCAGCAAGTTCTGTAACCTGCTCTCTCAATGCATTTCCATCAAAATGACTAGAAGTTAACCCAGCTGTAATAAACCTCTTTCAGCAATAGTCATCTTTTAGCCCAGATCACATAGATAAAGGATGCCAATGTTTCAGGGTCCCATTCTTTGAATTACTTCTGGTTCTCTCATCCTATAGGCTGTTAGATCACTCACCCCACACGGAACGTTTATGTTCAACAATGATCTAAACACAGTTGATTCCATCTATCTGCCTTTCCCAAGGACTCATCTGCAACCCCTTCCGACCAGCTTCCTGACCCTGCTTTGGACTAATTGCCCACCTACCATGAATGACTTTGTAGAAATGTACACAGACTCTAATTATCTGCGACGGTTACTATTATGTCCACCACCAAACTGTCATTACTGTAGTTCACCTGAGTATTACAGCAGATGTGTGGTCCAGTATCCCCATATCAATAATTTATGAGTAGCTTGACCAAGGGGTCCCCCCTTGTGAGCCTGCTTCCTCTTGAAACTGTCGTCCTTTGCCTCAGCGCAGGGGCACCTGGGGAGTTGCGTGCCTTCCTCAAGGTCACTTCAGTCATGTCAAGCCAGTTCAGAAAATTAAACTGCCAACATTCCAGTCACAAGGCTGGTTCCCTAATCACCAGGCCACGGCTGCCCCAGAATGGCACGGCCTCTTTTGGACTACACTATTCCAGTGTAACCGCTGTACTGCTTTAGGAAAGTCATTTATGTGGAGCTGGGTTAGTAGACTGTTTTGATACCTGTATCATAACTTTCTAATAATGCTGTAGATAAAATCTGAGGGGGAGACAAACTTTCAAACAAGATGGGCAGAAAATGTTAAATGGAGCAATTATGCATGTTAATGATTTTGTACAGTGGTGCCGGAAATCTTGTTCAGAAGCATTGTAATTGACAATGTTGTTTCAGCTTTGTATCGAGCAACTTGTAAATGTTTATTAACTGCTGTCTGGGGCATTGCTATGAAATACACTGACATTTATTCTGTGCTCATTATTTTATGCTTTCAGGAACTGATTTAATATTCTCATTAAAGTGAGATCAGGCTTTATTGATTAGGCATTAGTGGAGCCATTCAAGCCAATTCATTGCAGACCAACCAGGGCTAACGCAGTATATTTATGGTTTCATCTGAAGACTGGATTTCCATTTGAATAACATTGAGTTTATGAGTGATATTTGGATTTAAGTGAGGCTATGAAGGCACTGGAGTATTTAAGTTCATTAACATACATATAGTAAGAATGTGATTTCTGATTGAAACATGGCATTTTCCCTTTTATGGTGTGTTTTCCAATGATATGAGGTGCTTTCCCCAGAGCTAGGGTTAGCTTATAGTCTAGTACTGATATCTGGGGCGAATTTTCTCCAAGAAGCAGCCCTTCTAAGTGGCACTTCCACCGGTCATTTCTATGTTCTCCTAAAGCGTCCACTGTGTTTACTGTACTGCAGCTTGGAACAGGACATGAAACGCTTTTGCTTCATGCTTGGTGCACGTCGGCATTGGCGATAATATACATCAGGACTGTTACAAGTCCTGGTGTTTTTGAATTGGCCTGTTGAGGAGGAACCAAGTTGTTTTGAAACTGTTTGAACTGCATGCTCATTATGTAAGTCTGCCAAGATGGTTTTATTTTCTAGGCAGCTTGAAAAATGTTATTTGTAAAATGGTCTTTTTTATGAAGTCTTTCTGCTGGATCGATTTTTAAAGTTTTAAATCTGTGGCTGCTTTGTAAGGCTGTACTTTATTTCACACTTTGACACTGTTCTCCCTTCCTTATGAGGGACTTCAGATAAACAAAAAAAAAAGAAAAAGAAATGGATGCCTTATAACCTGCGAACTTCTCATTTAAAAGCACAGTGTTCTCTCTCTCTCTCTCTCTCTCTCTCTCTCTCTCTCTCTCTCTCAAACGAGAGGTAAAATGATCCTCATAACACAATTGCAAACACTACATCCATCACAGTGAGGCTGTGTGTTTCTAATGTGCTGTGGTAGAAGCTGAATGGCCCAGTTCAAAGTGTTGTGTCAGCAGTAAACCTATGGCCTGATGCAGACCTCAGCAGAAGAAACCATAGATATGAGTATTGCAATACATATCAGAACTGTTTATCTCTTTTGGAAATGATCCCTACGTTCTCTTAATGCCTCCCATATAACTTGTAAAGCACTTTTTTGCATTTTTTTTTAACAAAGATTTTAGATGGAAAACCACATAAATCACACAAAATATATAATGTTCTATAAAGTTCTATAAAACAAACATTAAATCATTACACTCTCATATCACATACAAATTGTTTGTTGTGCTTCTGGCGATGAGAGCTGTCTCTATAAAAAAAGTATACTTTAAAAAAGTGTAATTGTAAAAAATGAAGACCATACTTTCACTAACTAGAACATCTGTCATTTTAATTAAGTACTAGTGCATCTCAAAAAATGTTGATCACTTAATTCAAAAATTAAGCAAATTTTATATTCATTGCATTTTGTTTTAAAATTGATACTGTGATTAGTAATCTATTCAACCTTGAATTTTCAAACATTTCTGAATGATTCTGAATTTCTGAATTAATCAACACTAAAACAAAAAATCTGGTTTTGTCTTGAAATGTCTCTTTACATGTAATGAATTTTTCAAATGAAATGAGTTTTTTAAGCATATTTTGGAGATGCATTAGTGTATTTTTACCAACTCAGATAAACACAGTAAACATAGCCATGAGTTTCTCTTTGTTAATTCGTTTTTATGAATATAATGGCACAAAGCTGTGTGGGTGTCTCTGTTCTCTTTCATTTACATGAAAGGCTGTATTTGGTAAGTCAGCATCACCAGGTCACAGAACATACTCTCCTACAACCTTCTCCCACAACAGCTACATCTAATTTTATACCCAGTGCATTTACATATAATGCAATCATTACTTTTAGAGCTTCTATGAACACAGAACCTCTACACTGCATTAATGTGTGTATACTGTAAGTTAAAGTGTAAATCTATATTTGCTATATTTGTCATTGCTATTTTCTTCTCCTGTGTTTTATATGCATCTGTTTTACTACTGAGAGGAACTTGCACTCTCACTCACCCTTGCACCTGGGTAATGTGATGTGACAATAAACTCGCTTTGATTTGATTTGATTGTAAAGGTGAACTCCATCTAGTGGTGACCAATCAATTCTCAAGGAGTTCTGCTCCTTCAGTCAGGACAGAAGCACAAAGAGAGCAGCCACACAGACGAAATAAAGAAGTAAACACAAAAACAGGAGACAATCGATCATCACACTATAACACATAACTTCAGGTGCACTGGAGACATCAAGAAAACCCCCAATATGGAAAGGTTTTGAAGGTGGTAGCCACAGACAATTAATCCCCTTGGAACTATAAGGTTCTATATGACATCTATCCAAATGTATGTATTTATATATTCATTTCTAGAAACTGACACCCCCTCCATTCAGTGCTCTGTGAGAAGCTCCAATCCCCCAAAATCATATACAAGCATCACCAAAGTAACGACACCGACTTCCAGACCAAATGAAATGCAACAGAACCCATAGTGTCCACTGGCCGAGAGAGTTCACCCCAATAAGAGGAAAATGTCCACTTTACAGACACTTTAACTAAAATAAAGAGGCGTGCTTTTTGGTGTTGAAGCCAAAAACATATCTATCTGTCCAACCAAGGAGTAACTTAGTGCACTTTGGAGTGTTGTAGTCCAAAACGCTACAACTGAGTCTGAGTCCAAGGCCGAGACCAGGAAAAGCCAAAGAGACCAGGTTAAGATTTGAAAATAAGAAATGTACATTCATTGTTTATGATAACACAACGTAACACAAGTTTTGTTCCCAGCCTTTTAGTGTTATAGTCCAATTGCTTATGTCTAAAACAAATGCAGAATTGCCTACATTCATCTTAAACTTTGCTTCTGTGATCACTGATTTTTCATCTTCTCATTCATACAGTCAGACTAAGAACACTATATGCACTGCAGAATTACACAGATTACCAAAAACCGCTGAGAACTGTGTGGATTTACGACTATACTGCAAATCAGTTTCACGAATCAGTCCCCAAATATAGTCGCCCACCATGTTCTCGTTATATTGTCCTCGGTAACGGTGTTCAAAGTTCATAATGCCCTGGTGAAAGCGTTCGCTTTGCTCCTCTGAATAAGCTCCTATGTTCTCTTTGAACTTATCAAGCTGAGCATCAAGGATATGGATTTTGAGTGACGTCCTGCAGCCCATTGCAGCAGTGTTCTTTATCAGAGTCGGAACCAGCTGTTCATAGTTTTCATCTTTATGATTGTCACGGAAGCCGTGAACCACTGCGACGAAACAGTTCCAAGCCACTCTCTCCTTCCTATTCAGCTTGTTGGGAAATTTGCTGGACTCTATGATCTTCTTGATTTGTGGTCCTTGATTTGACCTTTGTTTCAGACAGCTTAGGGAAAAGATCTTGGAGGTACCTGAAAGCTCTCGACTCCTTATCTAGAGCCGTGAAAATTGTTTTATGAGCCCCAACTTGATGTGTAGTGGTGGCATCAGCACCTTGCAGGGGTCCACCAGTGGCTCCCACTTTACTTTGTTCTTCCCCACCTGTGATAGTGCGCTTCAGTATCCCGGCTGTCCCCAAGGCAAATAAAGCAAGGATACTTTGTTAAACCGCCTTGGAGGCCCATCAGGAATGACAACATTTTGAAATCTCTAATAACTTCCCAGCCGTACTCATTATACTTCAAGGCACCTAGCAACATCTTGACACTGGTGTTTTCCTCTTTCAGGTGCACCGAGTGAGCTACAGGAAGAGACGGATACTTGTTCCCATTGTGATGCAGCACGGCTTTGAGACTCTTGCATGAACTTTCTATGAAGAGGTGCAACTCTTTTGGGTTACAGGTGATACCTATAACCTGGAAAAGACTGGCCTCATTGTTGCAGAAGCACAGTCCATCTTAATGACTGAAGAAGCTGGAAACAACTTGGTGACGCTTCCTCTGATCTGAGACTTGAACGCTTTCATCTAATAAGTTCTATTGCTTGAGTCTTGATGTCAGAAGCTCAGCGAAAGGACTTGGTGAGACCAAGGTCTCTGATCAGATCGTTGAGGTCTTTTTGGTTAGGGTAGTATGGCTTCCACTCTTCAGCTGCAGTCCCAAAAAAGTTCTAGAAAGTTTTAGATAACTCTGGACAGTTCTAGAAACTTCTTGATAGTTCTCACAATTCCAGAACCTTCTTGAAGTCTTTATTCAGCACTGAATATGTATCGTCAATATTCTTAAAAATAGATACATTTCTAAATATCAATGTTTACTGGGAATAATAACATTTTCTATTAATTTAAAGCACAAAGAATTAAACAATTTAAAAAATGTTACATTATATATATATATATATATTACAACACACACACACACACACACACACACACACACATCATCATCATTATATATATAGTATATATATATATATATATATATATATATATATATATATATATATATATATATATATATACATATATATTGGCACTTACCATGCACAAATGGGGCCTCCAACCAATATTGTTTGAGAAAATACAGCCTAAAATTATTATTTGTTGTTAATTTTGTTTTGCTTGATTAAAACAAAATGATGTCCTTCTTAAACTTAATCAGAAGCACTCTTTCAATTTGCCTTAAAACAAAAATGGTGAAATGTATCTTGAGAAGTCCTGCAATGAAATTCATGATGATTCACAGAACCAAGTAGAACTCCAGATTCTAGAGATTCTAGTAAAGTGAGCCGACGAGAATGTGCAAATAAGGCTTAACATCAGACTACTGACAATGAAAATCGTTCACTGATTGGATACTGAAGAATAGCAGTAGCTTGTGTTCATTGTTGGTCACTATGTGCAGATTTGTATTTGTAGAGAAAGGTGTTGTTGATGAATCTTTACTCACCCACCTGTCAGCTTTAACGCCTGTCAGTAACACCCAATTCGACAGCACATTACCTACCTGTCAGCTTTACCTGCCTGTCAGCAACAATTCCACCCGACAGCATTATCACCTGTCAGCTTTTTACCTGTCGTCGCAACACCCACCTGACAGCATTACCTACCTGTCAGTGTTACCTGCCTGTCAGTGTCACCCACCTGTCAGTGTTACTACCACTCTGGTTGTTACCTGCCTGTCAGTAACACCACCTGACAGCATACCACCTGTCAGCTTTACCCGCCTGTCAGCAACACCCACCTGACAGCATACCTTACCTGTCAGCTTTATCTGCCTGTCAGTAACACCCACCGCCATGACACCCACCTGTCAGTGCACACCCACCACAGTAACACCCACCAGTCAGCCATTCGCCTGTCAGTAACACTCCACCTGACAGCACATTACCTTCATGTCTGTGTTACCTGCCCGTCAGTGTTACTCACCTGATAATGTTACCTACCTGTCAGCTTTAATTTGCCTGTCAGTAACACCCACCTGACAGCATTACCTACCTGTCAGCTTTACCTGCCTGTCAGTAACACCCACCTGACAGCATTACCTACCTGTCAGCTTTACTCAAGCCTGTAGTAACACCCAATTGACAGCATTACCTACCTGTCAGCTTTATCTGCCTGTCAGTAACACTAATTCGCCAGTGACACCACCTGTCAGTGACACCCACCGTCAGTAACACCCACCAGTCAGCTTTATCTGCCCGTCAGTAACACCCACCTGCCGCGTCCCCTACCCGTCAGTGTCACCCACTCAAACAGTCACCCACCTGTCAATCACCCAACCGTCAGTGTTACCTTGCCGTCAGTAACACACCTCTCTGTATTACCCACCTGTCAGCTTTATCTGCCTGTCAGTAACACCCACCTGTCAGTGACACCCACCTGTCAGTGTCCCCTACCTGTCAGAGTCAACCACCACAGTCACCCACCCGTAGTCACCCACCTGTCAATCACCCAACTGTCAGTGTTACCTGCCTGTCAGTAACACACCTCTCAGTATTACCCACCTGTCAGCTTTATCTGCCTGTCAGTAACACCCACCTGTCAGTGTCACCTACCTGTCAGAGTCACCCACCTGTCAATCACCCAACTGTCAGTGTTACCTGCCTGTCAGTAACTCACCTCTCAGTATTACCCACCTGTCAGCTTTATCTACCTGTCAGTGACACCCACCTGTCAATCACCCAACTGTCAGTGTTACCTGCCTGTCAGTAACACACCTCTCAGTATTACCCAACTGTCAGCTTTATCTACCTGTCAGTGACACCCACCTCTCAGAGCCACCCACCTGTCAGCGTCACCCGCCTGTCAGTCACCCACTTGTTAGCATTATCCACCTGTCAGCGTTTTCCACCTGTCAGCCACCTGACAGTGACACCCACCTGACAGTGTCACCCACCTCTTAGAGTCATGCACCAGTCAGAATTATTCACCTGTCAGAATCACCCACCTGTCAAGCCAAATGTTTTACCTGGGTTCACCTGTGTCTTTGATTTTGATCTAAAACCTTTTCGATGGTCAGACCTTTTCCTGTTTGGCTGCTTCTCTGCCATCTCTACTTGTGTTTACACAAGTTTCCAGAGCTCTGCTTTGGGTCAGTTTGTGTGGTTCCAGATGGACATTTGATTACATTCCCTCCCCAGTTCATGAGACATGTCTCTCTGATGCCCCTGCTAATGATAAACAAATTCCAGTACAGATGAAGAGGATCATGTTGAAATTCTTGATGGAGCTGGACGACTGAACTACAATACATTCAGACGTGGAATTTATCAGTTTTCAGATTTATTCATCTCTCTTACATAAAATGGAACCCAACAGTGGTTCTCATGCTCACATGTTAAAATTTCAGTCTGACATTTTTAGGTTTTACCAGATTTTTCCCTGAGATTTTGCATTCCTCTTTAGCTACCAGAATTTTAACCATATCTAGATGAATTTTCATTTTAAATAACGAGTGTCTCATTTTTGGCAGTCAGTTTCACGAGTCCAGGGGGTCAAGTTATCATGTTGAGGGCTCATTTGACCCATCTACACACAGTGATACACACACCCATATATTCGTGAATTCACACACTACGGGCAGGAAGCACCCATGTTCAGATGGGCAACCCTATCCATGGCACCCAGGGAGCAGCTGGGGGGGAAAGTGCACAATTGGAAAGAAATTGGAATTGGATGAAAGTGTATATAGACCCACTGTGCTGCACACAGGGAAATCTGCCCACCACATTTAACCCATCCATGCAGTGAAACATTAGGGGGCAATGAGTACACATGCCTGGAGCAGTGAGCAGCCCTACCCATGGCACCTGGGGAGTTAAGTGCCTTAACTCAAGGGCACTTTAGTCATGCCCTGCCAGTTCACGGAATCAAACTGGCAACCTTCCCTAATCACCAGGCCACAGCTGCCTCATTAGGGTGGAGAGGCAAATTTATTTTGTTGGGCCAATAAAGGTTTGTTCCACTTTGGATTAAAGGGCCCAGGAATGTGAAACTGTATTTTGGCATAGCTGAAAAATGAATAGTGTTGTGTCCTCCTCCAAAAGACAGTTTGGCACATCCAAAACCGAGCTGCGAGATCAAATCTGTCTCTGTGTCTTGTTCTCTTTCCACCCCAAAATTGACACACTCCCGGCACAACAGCGAATGCTGAAACTGGAGAGCAGCTCATCACCTCCAGCCTACGTGAACCAGACTACATGAACACAGATTTTCCTGAGCAAGTGTCCACTGGAGGGTAGCTCAAACTTGACAGGCAGCCAAACAAAACCCGGAGCGCAAACGGGATCTGAATTAGACTAAAAGCTAACACTAGTCAATGTCAGCCTTTTACCATCTTTCTTTTTGACATCTGCTCCCTGACAAACAAACTGGACTACATCAGCTGAACCAATCAGGAGCCCAACAAACAGAAGAGAAAGTAAGCCAAGTTCAGGGAAGCGAGTGGGGGCATGGTTAAAAGGTAACCCAGCCACATTTCTTGGTAACAGCGAATGCAGCGAGCATACAGCAACAGTATTTGGGAAGATTCAGGAGTTAGTATAGTGTTTTTCCAGCCTCTGTGTGGCAGCCAGTAAAAGTGTCTCTGTCATCAGCAGGCCAGAGGTGATTAACATAACCCTTCATGGATACTGACTTGATCAACCAGCTGATTAAATAACAAAACAAATACAAAACAACAAACACAAAAACAGTTTTTGTCCAAATCCTTTCCTCTCACCCAAAGTCATCATTTGCTTCTGGCTATTCTTATTGTAGCAAGCAGAGGAGCTACTTGTGCATCCAGAATTTTTTTAATGAGCCCCAAGGGTCATAAAGATAACCTCCCTGCCCGCCTGGACCGACCGCTGAGTGAACGCTACACAACCCTGTCACCCTCCACACTCACACCCCTGGTCAGGGGATCAAAAACAATAGTCAGAACACCGCCCCCTACCCCCGGTCGATGGAAAAAAGCTAATTTGTGGGCTGAGCCCCAGAGATAGGTGACATAATATTCCAATTTATAGATAAAAGTTTGTCTGTCAAACTGTTTTCTAGAGATTTCTTAACAGATTGCACGGTTTGAGGCAGCTTGAATTATTCTAATTGTTGGGGTGAAAACTCACGAAGCAGACTTCAGGTACATTTAGAACACAGGGAGAATTATTTAAATGTAGTTCTGGGCTCAAAGGTCACTTTGAAGGACAACGTACAACACTCTTAGTGCATTAAGAACCCACCTCTGAGTTCTTCAGTCTACAGCCCCAGTGTGCATTACTCAGGTACTGACGAAATAGGCACGTAATGAAACAATTCAGCTCAGCTCATATCAATTATATAATATCCTGTGGAGAGCAATATACAGTATGACATTCAGTACAATCACACATAACAGGGAAATAATCATTTATGTCAGCACAGCTGGCACAGGGCTGTGGACAACAAGCAAAACAACCCAATTATATCAGCTCTACTTTCTCATGTGAGCCTTCACTCCTATGCATTTCAGTAAAAACGTCCATTGCAACTATATTTTACTGCGTTCTAAACCTTCCCCCTCTCCTTTCTAATTTCCTTCCACTTTTCCTTCAGATTAGAAAAATGCCAACCTCACCCGTTATGCCCCCAATCAAAGAGATTATGATTCTTCATCAGTCAATGACTCCTAATGAATGTAATTGCCTTGTTAATACACCGCCAGTTACAGTGGCTCAGCTGTGTGGTCTTTTGACAGGAGTAATTGGAGGTGGGTAACAGGCCAAATCTTTCTGCCACCAATTGTCTGTTTCAGTTTAGTTGGAGAAATTTTGAGAAACAGTAGAAGTCTGTTCAGATTTTTTTGGCATATCACACAGGTAACCTTTAAACATTTCAATATTTCCTTAGAATTACAGGAAAAGCTGTAGACACAAGGTTTGATCTGGAGGTAATGTTCTGCTCTCCACTGTCAACAGCTCCAATTTCTTTTATATGTTAGTGGACATGGTAAACGGAGGTGTAACTTTAAAGAACAGGCTTATACAGTGTCATGCAATAGTTTGGGCACCATTGTTCTTTTTTCAGATGTTGTTCTGTTCTGATGTTGTTCTGTTTCCTTCCAGAATTTGCTGGAATTTCATTGAATCCATTCTTCTCTCTACCACTGAAATGGTCCCTGTCCCACTGGCTGCAACACAACCCCAGTCCCACGCTTAAACGTTGGAAAAATGTTTTTTTTCCAAGATATTCTGGACATTTTTCTCCAAACATACCTTTGCTCATTGCATTGCGTAGATGCTCTTTTGCAAACGTCTGATGCTGAATTTTCTGGTGTGGTTGGATGCAGGGTTCTCTTCTGACGGCCATATTTGTGCAGGTGTTGCTGAACATTAGAATGATGTACCTCAAATCCAGAGTCTGACAAATATTCAGAGGGTCTTTTGCAGTGAAGCAGGGCTTCTGATTTCTCTTTCTAGCAACCCTACGAGCAGCTGTCTCTGAAATTGACCTTATCTTGACCTCCACTGTTCCAGCCATAAAACTAACAGGCTAATTAACTGATTTGCAAAGTACCGCTCGTCTTAGGTCACTTTAAAATGGTTTGAAACCAGAGTGATACATTGGTACAAAATGTTGAACAGTATTTCATCTTTAACTTTATGCCTTTTCATCTTCATTTTGTCCAGGATTGGCCAAAGGTTTGCATGTCACTGTTGAGGAGAAGTGTTTCAACATGCTTTCAAGAACAATTAATACATGATAGTACACAATGCAGAACTCTTTTTGAGCACTGTGCATATGTGAAACCTAGACAACCAGAAATGAAATGATTTGATCAGAAAAATATACAAAGTGAACAATGTAATTATATGATCTGAAACTAACCTAAACATAACCATTTCTCTGGGACATTCTTAGTGTGCATGATTTTTTGCTTATTATTTCCTTTGTTATAAGCTCTAGAAAATGAATAAACCACATGGATTTCACCAGTCTTGTGAAGGGATGGGTTGTATGAATTTGGCCACAGGAGGACACGGTGATTTGTGAACAGATGTAATGTGTATATACGTTAGAACATGCTGAAGTGTGCTTATGATTGAAATATGAGGTTGTATTAATATATAACAGAGTCAGTACTGCTTTATAACAGTTTAGGCCCAACTTATGACTCTGGTTTGGTTATATGTTGTACATATTGTTTTAATGAAGTGTTGAACAAGGTTTCATGTTAAGAGCATGCCAGTTCAACGGCAGCTCACATTCATCAATTATGCCAAAGAATTCACAGTTTGACATTCTAGGGCCACTTTAATCTCCCCATCCCTTTAGATGTCTATGACTGGAGTTAATATTGGTGGTGCTATGATGTTACTAATGACATACCTTGATTGTATGCAATCTTTAAATATTACACTTCCCTGCATGATACACATGCTTTTAAGAGAAAAAGAAGGAGTCGTGTGGACGAGGCTAGGGATCAAAAAGACTCACAGTCAGGGCAGTACTTCAATGATGAGGTGGTATTTCACTTTAATTAAGAACATTGATCCCAGCTCGACTCACTTCATTTAATCAGTGCTTTGTCTTTCATTTCCTGTATCTTATCTGAAACTTAAGAGGTTCTGAATGTTACTGAAAATGTGGCCTGTAATAATACAACTCATAGGGATCATCAGTGTGGGAACTTGATATAGCACCATTCAAAAGTATTATTCCTGCATTACTGCATAGGTTCAAAGAATGTCTCACTAAAATTAAATTAAACATCTCATATTACAGGATATTTAGATTCTATGTCATCAAACAAAGTGACTAAACTATTAAAATGCCAAATGCTGTTGTATATAATAAAGTGTGTAATATCATGAGCCTACTGACAATTTCCTGTACAGTATTTAAATCATATTAGATTAAAGCAGGCAATAAAATAGATACAATTCTAAGATCTGATTAGCTGAGCCTAAAAAGTGAATTTTGTTTTAACTTAATTTATTATTTATCTATGCAACTCAACAGATATAAAATTGTATATATTCATATTTAAATGTCTGTGTGTGTGTGTGTGTGTGTGGGTGTGGGTGTGTGTGTGTGTGTGTGTGTGTGTGTGTGTGTGTGTGTGTGTGTGTGTGTGAATATATGTTTTTATACTGTTGAGTTGCTAGTTAAAATGTTAAATAACTGTAATGCATATTTGCATTAGTAGACAATAGGAAAATTTCACCTCAAAGGCAGGAATGTAATTACTAGCAGTAAAATGTAAATAATACACACAACTTATTAATAACATACAACTTTTTAAAGAGCCTTTTGAAATAAATGATACCTGCATTAGACAAACAGCGATGTCACAATTTCAACTGGAGAAATACTGTACTGTTGGTCACTGCATCATTTTTTGCTGAGGATTGAAAATCCAAATGTTCAAATCAGATCTACAATCCAAATAGAGAGTGATAAATACAAAGAGAGAGAGAGAGAGAGAGAGAGATAGAGAGAGAGAGAGAGAGAGAGAGAGAGACAGAGTGAGAGAGAGAGAGAGAGCGAGAGAAAGAGAGATAGAGAGAGAGAGAGAGAGAGTGAGAGAGAGAGAGAGAGAGAGAGAGAGTGAGAGAGAGAGAGAGAGATGATGGATGCTGTTCGAGTGGCTCTGTGGGATGGATGGGAGTGTAGAGTAGTAGGGGGTTGTTGGTGGTAAGGTGTATAATTAGTGAACAAGGATGTAGTGAACAGTACCTCTAAAGTGCGCTCCAGGGAGTCTGCTGCAGCATATGTTTATTTCACAAAGTCCCCCGTATACAGAACTGCTAAGACTACACACGGGGAATGCAGGTACATAAGTGGGGCTCAAAAGTACACGTCTTTAGTGACTTAGAGAGTTACATGTATGTAGGGATATATCTGTACTGTTGCGGTGGACTCTGGTTTATTCATCTTAAGAGGGCCAATACCTACGTTTGTTTTACCTTAAACTGCATCATACCTACCAGAAACATGTATGAGTCACTTTCCTCCATATCTGTTACATCACTCACTCACCTTTGTCAGAAATATAATGCTAATACACGCATAACATAATTGCATAATTGCACCCAGAATTTATAATAAGTTAACATTTATAATGTTAACCTATTTATCCATCCATCCATTTTCCGAACTGCTTATTCCTGAATAGGGTCACGGGTGTGCCTGTGCCCAGCTGGCAACTCTGAGCGCAAGAAACAACCCTAGACAGGGCACTAGTCCATTGTAGGGTGCACACACACCCAGGTCCTTGTTGCTGTGAGGCAACAGCGCTATCCACTGCACCACTGTGCCACCCTGTTAACATATTTATACAATTAAATTCTAAAATATGAATCAGGTATAGGAACTGTTAGGCTGTATTTTTTAAACCTCAGACATTAGTTTGGTTTGCTCTTGATTGTTGAAGTGAGTGGTATCTTAATGGCCAGATCCAAAGAGCTCTCTGAGGCCTTCCAAAAGAAGGTTGTAGATGCAAATGAGTTTGGGAAAGGATTTAAAAAGATCTCAGAACAATCAGAAATCTGCTGTTCTACTGTCTGGAAAATAATTTACAAGTGAAGAACATTTAAAACAATTGCCAAAATGTTTGATCAGAAAGAACTTTCTTTATCCCTTGGAAGGGTTCCCTCAGGGAAATTATGGGCATTTCAGCTGAAGTCAATGGAAAATGACTACAGGTAGCTAAAGTCCTATTGTTTTTTAAACTCTGTAAGACAGTCTGCACTTGCTCTCCATTTTGACTTGTGTTCTTGTGTTGGTAGCGTTCTTCAAGAATGATTGCATCATAGGGCTCTGGGAAGTGAGATTGTATTGCTTATCATACCAGTTGTGTTTATTTTACCTTTGCACATTGTGGGCATTGTGGACACACAATGCCCACACTTTTTTTTTGATGATGAGTGCATTGTTATTGTGCATGTATAAGGCAAGAAAACAAGAGCACATGTGAAAATAAAAGTTTACTTGATTTTACACATATACTGTAATTCCGGGTAGCTGTTAATGAAGTGGCATGCAAAATATATTGCAACCCTGATCAAAATGTTTATTACTGAGAATGGTTAAACATTTAAAAGGTAAAAGGCACATTTCTTTTACATGTAGCACTTCATTAAATGTTTTATAGTGTTTTTTATTATTTTAATTTCTCTTATATCTTGTACTGCTTCAAAATGACAAAATAGGAAAAGTAACATACCAGTCAGTACTGAGTAAGACACTCTTTACTATAGAACTATATCTAAGAATCTTTCAATTTATGCTTTTTTAGAATTAGGATTTCCTCATTAGTGAACAAGCATGTAGTAAACATGCTTTGCTCGTTTGAGGTCTAGCAACAGATTTGATCATGTTTGGAGGTGGACTGTGAGGGCCTTGGCAAAGTCTTTAGTTTCTGCTCATGAAGAAGTTCACTATGGATTTTGAGGCGTAGAATTGTTATCCTGCTGTAGAAGCCATCGTCCTCTCATCTTTGGCATCATATGGTGTGATCTTTGTTTCCCAAACTGTCTGGTGTTTAACTCTTAGAACCCAAGATCTGCACTTTGTGAGCAGTTGCATGTTGATTTCTAGGCTTCATAACCCAGGATCAGAGTAACCTACAGTCATGATACACATCATAACAAACAGCAATACTTAATCTACCAAGCCTATCTATACCCATTGTGTGATGACATTTTGGACTAATTTGAGTAGTCTAGAATCTCAGTACATCAAACTATGAAAACATCCCTCAAAATTAGTCAAGAGTTCTAAAGGTTAATTTAATCCATTCTTCCAATAGCAACTGGTGAAGGTTTTTTTCCATGAAATTCTGCAACCTTCTCCACATATCTGTCAGTATTTATGGGGACAAACATCAAACAATATTATTGACCTACCATTGCACCAGTTGCATTGCAGAAAAACATACCAATCATACATCATACAATGCAGAAGATGCTCTCTCTCTCTCTCTCTCTCTCTCTCTCTCTCTCTCTCTTTCTCTCTCTTTCTCTCTCTCGCTCTCTCGCTCTCTCTCTCTCTCGCTCTCTCTCTGACTGCCCAGAAAGGAATTACATTGTAAATATCATTCTCCCTTCTTTGTTGACCGACTTTGCCAAGTCTAGAGGTGTCCACATGTTTAAAGTTAGAAATGAAATATTAGTGTCCCCTTGGAAGGGGCACCAGGCAAACGCTGGCTCGTGATTCAACAGAATTGTATTAGGGAGAGTGTGTGACCTTCAAAGTCATAGATTGAGAGCAGCATAGTAGAATTAGTAGTGAATTGAAATCTCGAGAGGGTGCACACAATGAAAAACACTTAAAAAGTCCACCTTAATTTGAAAGGCATTGCTTAAAGCAAAAGTAAGCAAGAAAGCTGGATTTGATCTTTGCACTGCCCTCTAACTCGGGTGAATTTGGTGTGTTCGGCCAGTGTTTTTGTAAGTTTATCTGGGCACAATTTTGTATCCTTGCAAAAAAGAATTATTTATGGGAACCAAAATGCGAAACTGCTCCTGAATGTAAGAAAGGTGAGAAAACAGCCAGAAGGTTTTTGGATTCAAAATGCTGACTGATTAGATGGGCTTTTGGGTAAATGGACCCTTCCACAGCCCCAGGCAGAGCTGCTGCAGTCTACTTGACTTGACTGGAGACCAGTCTTGGACTGAAGATGTCCCAAAATGAATGTAGTTTTGCAGATACATGCCTTGTAAATGTTCAGCAAATTAAAACTTGTCCATGCTTACCTTCACAGTTGACCTTACTCGTTCCACTAGTATATCACCATGCATACCTTGAATCTGGTGGCTGTAAATGAATATTGAACTGACACAGTCTCTTGAAGATATGCTCTACATGCTCTATTATTGATATTGCATTATTATCTATGAGTTCAGTGGTGGCCTTACGGGTCCCTTTCTTAGTCCTTCATGAGTGGTCAGTTTCTGACTGCAGGAAAACTACTAATGCTGGCTGTGGTCAGTGTTTTGTGGTGGATCAACAGCCAACAGGTGCATGCCTATATAGCATTGTAGAATGTAAATACAAATAAGGTATACAATGAAGTCGATGGGTTGATTGGTGATTAGGCACCATGCCTATTGTCAGACGTGTGTATAAAGCCTTCCCAACACTGAGCTGTGGAGCAGTGGAACTGTGTTCTCTGGAATGATGGAGTGCCTTCCAGTACTTCTGGGGTTAGCCTGGGAGTTGAACGATAATCATCCAACATCCTGACCTAACTAACATTGTCACTAATTACAATCAACTCCTCACAGCAATGCTCCAAAATCCAATACAAAGCCTTACCTGGACAGTAGAGACAGTTACTCCAACAAAAGCAGGACAAACCCATTTTAATTTCCTTGACGTCAGATGAAACAATAAATCATTAGGTGTCTAAATACTTTTGTCCGCCTGCAAGCCTGGTGTTACTGTGTATTAATCTATTATTGCCTGAGAGGGAAACGTGAACAATCCTTGAAGCATATTATTACAGATATGTTTTCTTCTGTGATAACACAGAGGAAATGAATGAGCATGGACTGAGGGGAAGAAACGTTATCTGTTTAAGTGCTGTGTCTTTATTAGGTTCTCAGAGGTTATTAGGACCTATATGTCTGACAGGACACTGTTTTTTCAGCCCCCTTCCCCCAATCAGTCTAATGGTTTTGCAGAACCATTTCAATTTATCAATGAATAAAAAATAATTTGTGCTGTTATCAATTTTTCACACTTACAAAAAGGTGTGTGTGTGTGTGTGTGTGTGTGTGTGTGTGTGTGTGTGTGTGTGTGTGTGTGTGTGTGTGCAGCTTATCTTGACCTTCACATGTGTCTGTGATGTAAATCCATAACCTTCGGGAAAAATGGGGATGGAATCAAGTAATACTCTGTGCATGCTTTGGAATTCTGAAAAGACACACCACAGAGAACGTGGATAATAAAAATCAGTGTTGTATCTGAAAATCTTTTAACACAGGATCGAAAATTATCAAACAGATTTTTTTTGGTTCACGATTTAATTCAAAAGGTCAAAATTTTTAACCATCATATGTTATATTGCTTATATTTAAAATGACATATTTCAAGCTTTTTTATTTAATTTATTTATTTTACTCAAACGTCTTTTAATATGAGGTTTATTTCTGATTTTCATGAGCTATAAGACAAACAGATCGACAGTAAAACTAAAAAGATCTTAAAAAAAATCACTTTACATGTAATGAAAATTAAACCTTAAACTGTTATTATTTTTTGTTATTTTTAGAATAATGTGAAAAATTTTAATCATTTAATGTAAAAATAAACTGCCATATATTTCACATTCATTATATGTAAAGTGATTTATTTGAAGCTTCTTTTATTAACTTGATGCTGAGATTAGTAATATATCAAATTTGAATTAAAAATAAAACAATGATAATAATTGAAAAGCACAACTATATACATTTAGAATAGTTGTATAGTTGTGCTTCATGGAAATAGTTGAATTGAAAACTAACCTTAAATATGTGATCTATGACTAAAAGTCTGCAATTACAAATGAGATTCTTCAAGTGTTCTTCAAAAAAAGAAAATGGTTCTATATAGAATCATAAACAATCAAAGAACTGTGCAGAAAAGGTTCTTTGCATCTTAAAATTAATGGAGAATAGGCTGCTGAGGGTTCTTGAAAAGTGTTCTATATGGCACCAAAATGTGTTTTATTGTTACAGGACACATTCAAACCATACAAACACAACATCACTACTGTTGAGTTCAGAAGATTTTATTTTATTTATTTGTTTTTCACCCTCCTGAAAACGCAAGGATATGTATAAACCAGCATTTTATCATGATTGATAATCAATATTCACAGATAATCGATCATCACAGAACAGTGTTGTGATTTACACAAACCTTTATAAATGTAAATATAATTTCATTTCCATTTCCATTATTAAAAGCTTCATGTTTAAATGCAGAAACTGTGAGATTATTTAGTTAATTTTTGTTAGCTAAAAGTGACCTACTTTAGCTTGATGCTATGCAATCAACTTGCTGCTTGCAGCAAACAAAGTCACGACCTTTAACAAAAAGAGCCAATCAGCTTGCTGCATATGGGATGAAGTTATCAAAAATGGATTAGATTAGATAAGATAGAACTTTACTGATGCATTGGGTGCCCTCAGGGAAATGATCCTGCTCTTTTATGGAGCCGAATTCTGCAAACTGTTCATGAGGATTTCTTAGAGTTCATCACTGATTTTAAACATTTTGAGTTTCCAGTTCTTTCCCCATAAGATAGATAATGTCCAAATCCTAACTCCTGTGTGTGTGTGTGTGTGTGTGTGTGTGTGTGTGTGTGTGTGTGTGTGTGTGTGTGTGTGTGTGGTGTGTGTGTGTGTGTGTGTGAGAGAGAGAGAGAGAGAGAGAGAGAGAGAGAGAGAGAGATGTGGCAGCACGTGAGAGCCCCTGCAACAAACAGTCCTCTGAGTGATTTTCCTGAATCCTGAACTTCAGAAACTGAAGAGGCTAAAGAAGAGGTGTGTCTGTATGCTGTAGTCAATGATGTACTTTTAGTTCTTTGTTGTGAATGTCAACCAATTTTCATCTGGCCTCCTGGAGCCCAAAGGAAAACACATTGGATATGGATCTATTTTTCTCTAATTGCTACAAACATATATATTGTTTCTTTGCCTGTTATTTTAGCCAATTGGTTGGGATTGATTGTCCAAAGTTATATTTTTATGTAATTATCTGAACAGAATTGTGTGCAGTACTTTGCAAAATCTTTTAAAAGTTTTATGAGAAACTATTCAACTTAGCAACCCTGTAAACACGTTAAAATATATAAACAGGGTTCATACTGGTTTACTTTGAGCCCACTGGTAAATTAATTTAGTTAGTTTGTTATATTTACCCAACTGTGGTGTTTTTTTTAACAGAACCCTGGGTTCATTTTACAAAAGTTGCTACTACTACTACTACTACTACTACTACTACTACTACTTCTATTGATATTACTAAACAACAAAACACCACCACCAATTAATAATAATAATAATAATAATAATAATAAAAATAAAATAATAATAATAATAATAATAATAATAATAATAATAATAATAATAATAATAATAATAATAATAATAATAATAATAATGATGTTTTATACGACTACTTTTTAAATAATAAAATATTTCCTGTGTTTTCTAAAATAGATGCTTCATACAGTCAATCAGGCACAAAGCAAGGCACTTTTAGTTCTGGGTCAGAACATAACATTGAGCCGTTGTTGCTGTGATGCATGCAGCTACTGTTCCCCCACAGCCGGCCATTAACTCACGTTACCCTGATGACTGATGACAGGCATCTATTTTTCCACCACTTGATACATGGATCCATCAGACCTCTGAGAGATAGGGTCCCTTGCTCTTGGATGTTGTTCCAGGTCAACAGTCAAGGTGAGTCCCCCAACACATGCCTACACACACACACACACACACACACACACACACACACACACACACACACACACACACACACACACACACAAAGACACTTCCCTGAACTCAAGGAAATGTCAGATCATCCCATGAGGAGCTGGCTAATGTCGGGACATGAGGTTGGCATGATCCAGGCCACACAGTGCTTTAGTCCAGCTGTGCTCGGCCCAAACCCCCTTGCTGAGGGAGACTAATCAGAACATTATTGATTGCCAGCTCATACTTCTCCGGCTTTTCCCCAAGTTAGGGATGATGGATCACTCAGTCATCAAACCGGAGTGCTTTACACTCCGTTTTGTTTTGACACTGGGTCGTTGCTGCTCTAAAACATTTTTCAAGTTCACAGCTTTTGTAAAACTTCATTATTATAAAAACTGTTTGCTGTTTGCTGTTAAATTTGAAAATTTCATAATTTTTTATTAATATTTTCATAAATATTATTATTATTATTATTATTATTATTATTATTATTATTATTATTATTATTATTATTATTATAATAATAATCGATAATTATAAATGGATTTCAAATATATGAAACAGTTTGGAATATTCTGGAATTCTTTTTTTATCTAACATACAGTCATGAAAGTTAGACACCTGATGAAAACTCAAGAGCAGAACCACAAGAGGTGTAAAGAAGATCCAACAACATGAATACCATCTCAGGACTTTTACAGGTAGATCTCTATACAGTTGATGTCAATCTTCTAAACGAAAAGATACCAAACAGAGGAAATCCATACTGTCAAAAATCTAGAACTCAACGTAGCACTTAGTAATTACTTCAGTTTTTAAGGTGGAATGAAACAGTAAGGAAGATTTAGAGAGTACTGGTGTATTTGGGACAGGTAAAACTGGTATACTATTAATACTATTAATACTATTAATACTATTAGTATGTTCATTGTTTCTTATGCTTCTGGGTTCCTGCTTGTTACATTGTGGTGCTACAAAATGATTAAGGGGATGGACAATCCAAAGCCCCATCTGAGGCTCTATCTTATGACTATGGTTAGTAGACTATTTTATTATCAATCCAATTTTGAGAAGACTCCAAACACGAGGAGTCTGTTTTCCATGAAGGATAGTTTTGCTATGTCTTCAGATTCTCCCTAACTTGAGGCGATGAGGAGATATGGAGGGAAGGATTTATAGTATATATAACTGATATATCTTAAATATAAATGACATGAAGAATAGACTAGTGTGCAAAGGTTTTTCCACCCCAAGAGATTTAACATCTGACTCCTGGGCTGCTTTAGGTATAAGTTTTAGTAGAAAAGGAACATTTTGAGAGAAATGATTTTAGGGTTGCTAGAAATACTTTGAAAGAAAACCTATCCTGTATACTGAACCTCAGATGTTCATAACAGAACATGATGGATTTTGGAATCAATCCTGTGAACCAATGAAATATAATGTTTTGGCCACAATGAGCAAAAGGTTTGCAGTAAGGTGAGCAATCCTGCTTTGAATTTGTGTTGTACCACAGGGACCATTTCAATTGCTTTGAATGAATTGTGTAAAAACCAACTGATTAATGAGATATGCATGAAAGATACCACAGAACTAGAAACCTTTTGCAAAGATTAACCTCAAAAAGAAATGAAGGATTTTTTCAGTCTCTTTAGTTCATTACAATGTTTATCTTTAACTTTATGCCTTTTGGAAATCAGATTTTATTGATATTATTGATTACATTTAGCAACTAGTCTTTAAACTGGTTACAGTATTGGATGATTAGCACCCCACCTCATCCCTGGCTCATCTTCCTCTTCTCAACAGGTTAGTGCTTGGGGGCTTTTATACCCCTGTAGCATTTTTCTCATCGCTATGATTCTTAAAAAGGTGCAAAAGGTGATAAAATGTTTGCATGTTTGACCTTTTTTATTTTACACTGAGGTCAGTGAGACAAATTCCTTTATTTTCACTGTAAACTGAAAACATTTGTATTAAGACCATTTGTATTAACATTTGACATTAAACCAAAGATCAATATTTCAGTTTTTATTTTCAGGTATTTTCATCTGGACTGATCCACGGTTCAGGAAGATATAACTTGCATCTGAATATACACATTTTTGTTGTGAGCAAAAGTATTAGAACATGTGACTGACCGGTGTGTTTTGTTGGCCAGGTGTGTTATTGTTTATTAATCAGAAATAGCTGAATGCTGACCTGAAGTTCATAGATGTGGGTTTTGGCTGCAGGCTGTGCATTTATAGTTAGAGTGAGTAACTAACGTGAAAAAGCAAAGAGCTACCTATGGGTGATGGCAAGTAAAAGTAATGGAAAAGCAGCTCTTTGGCCATCACCAGTATAACCATTTGGAATGTCCTGAAGAAGAAAGCTGTGATTGGTAACAGATGTTGAACAGCTTGATCAAGGAAAACAACAGCAGTTGATGACAGAGACGTTGTAAGTGCTGTAAAGAAAGACCCTAAAGCCACTGTAAGTGACATCAGCAACAACCTCCAGAGGTCAGGAGTATCACAAGCTAGTGTCCACAGAAGAACAAAAAGGCTTCATCAGAAGATGCAAACCACTATTTAGCAAGAAGAATAAGGAAGAGCTAGAATTGGCCTTCAGAGATAAAACCTCAGACATTTATGGATTATGAGAGAAAGATGAACCTTTTTTATGATGAAAAAGGTAAAATTTGGAGAAAGAAAAAATCATGATCATGATCCTAAAAATACAAGCTGTGAAATGCAGTGGAGTTAGTATCATGGTTGTACCTGCATGGTTTCTTCTGGGATGGGCTGATTAATCTTCACTGATGATATCACTCATGATGGCAGCAGTACAATGAACTCAGATGTTCACAGAAACATTTTGTCTCTCAATTTAAAGAAATATGCAACCAAATTCATATAGAGATCCTTCATAATTCAACAAATCAATGACCTAAAACTACAAAGGAGTTCATCAGGGGCAACATGAGAAGTAGACTGAACTAGTGGAACTAAACCCCATAGAACTGCATTTTACCTGCTAAAGAGAATGATGGGTGTCACCCCCCAAAAACAAACATCAGCTAAAAGAGGCTGCTTTGAAAACCCTGGAGAAGCATCACCAAAGAAAAAGTTTAGTAATGTCAGGTTTTATTCACTTTTGCTCAAAAGAAAAACAGGTGGGTTCAGACAAAAGGTGCTTCTTCTGAACTGTAATCAGATCTTAGAAGAAAAAAACAATGGAGGAACAAAAGCTGAAATGTGGGCTGCTTGTGTCATATTCATCTTTTAATGTCAAAACCCAAATGTTAGTACATCAGAAATAAAGGACCTGCACTGCCCAAAACCTTTGGAGGGAGTAAGTTGAAATGAAAGGAGCCTGGTCTCTAGAAATACAGGCTATTTTTTTCTTCTTGCAAAACTAGGTCTATCAATTCTTTGGCCACAACACCCTAACAACACAAAATATGTCCCCAGTGTCCTCTTTTTGAAAATGATAATATGGTGTCCAGAAACATAAGAATGTCAATAATTGAAAATGGTCTGTTTATATTATCATGATTCTACAGTGGGAAATAAGTATTTAGTCAGTCACCACCAGCAAGTTCTCCCACTTAAAAAAGATGAGAGAGGCCTGTAATTGACATCATAGGTAGACCTCAACTATGAGAGACAAAATGTAAAAAAAAATTGAGAAAATAATTTTGTCTGACTTTTAAAGAATTTATTTGCAAATAATGGTGGAAAATAAGTATTTGGTCACCTACAAACAAGCAAGATTTCTGGCTGTAACTTCTTTTTTTAAGAGGCTCCTCTTTCCCCCACTCATTACCTGTATTAATGGCACCTGTTTGAAGTCGTTAACAGTATAAAAGACACCTGCCCACAACCTCAAACAGTCACACTCCAACCCACTATGGTGAAGACGAAAGAGCTGTCGGAGGACACCAGAAACCGAATGAATTGTAGACCTGCACCAGGCTGGGAAGACTGAATCTGCACTAGGCAAGCAGCTTGGTGTGAAGAAGTCTACTGTGGGAGCAATAATTACAAAATGGAAGACCTACAAGACCACTACTAATCTCCCTCGATCTGGGGCTACACGCAAGATCTCAGCCCGTGGGGTCAAAACGATCACAAGAACGGAGTGAAAAATCCCAGAACCGCTGGGTAAGGGGATCTAGTGAATGACCTGCAGAAAGCTGGGACTAACGTTACAAAGGCTACCATCAGCAACACACTACGACGCCAGGGACTCAGATTTGCAGCTCTCCTCCTGCTAAGCCAGTCCATATCCAGGCACGTCCGAAGTTTGCTAGAGAGCATTTGATGTTCCAGGTTATATTGGGAGAATGTCATGGTCAGATGAAACCAAAGTAGAACTATTTGGCAAAAACACAACCTCGCCGTGGTTTGAGGACAATGAATGCGAGTTGCATCCAAAGAACACCATACCAACTGTGAAGCATGGGGTGGCAAATATCATGCTTTGGGCTGTTTCTTCTGCAAAGGACCAGGACGACTGGTCCTGCACATGAAAGAATGAATGGGGCCATGTATTGTGAGATTTTTGGGTGCAAACCTCCTTCCATCAGCAAGGGCAATGAAGATGAAACGTGGCTGGGTCTTTCAGCATGACAATGATCCCAAGCACACTGCCAGGGCAACAAAGGAGTGGGTTCATAAGAAACATTTCAAAGTCCTGGAGTGGCTCAGCCAGTCTCCCGATCTCAACCCCATCGGGAAACCCTTTGGAGGGAAAGTCCTGTTTTCACCAACAGCCCCAAAACATCACTGCTCTAGAGGAGATCTGCATGGAGGAATGGGCCAACATACCAGCAACAGTGTGTGCCAATCCAGAAGACTTACAGAAAACGTTTGACCTCTGTCATTGCCAACAGAGGATATACAACAAAGTATTGAGATGAACTTTTGTTATTGACCAAATACTTATTTTCCACCATTATTTGCAAATAAATTTTTTAAAAGTCAGACAAAATTATTTTCCTATTTTTTTCACATTTTGTCTCCTCATAGCTGAGGTCTACCTAAGATGTCAATTACAGGCCTCTCTCATCTTTTTTAAGTGGGAGAACTTGGCCGACTAAATACTTATTTTCCCCACTGTATGTAGACTCATAGCCTTTAATATACAAGCCTTAAAGAACAGCTTTTTCAACCTATAGAACTCAAGGCCAATTTTGAGGAAGTTTTCATAGTTTGATGTACTTTTATATTTCACACACATACCAGATACATATTATTTTCAGGGGAGATCCTAAGCTAGTCAACTTTGCTTTCATTTGACATGCAAAAATAACAACAAATATTGTGCAAGTTTGACCGTGCTTTTGATGGCAAAAAATCTAGTTGCATCTATAGCTTTTGTAAAGTTAAAATACACTTTTATATCTCAGAAATACTTTTGGAAATTGATAATCCAGAGTTTTCTTGAGCTGAAAATGCAATCATTTTGAGAATGAGTTATTTGTAATGATTAGATTGGATGCAAGGATATTTATAATAATAAGTTATTTAAAATACTTGACAGTGGTTGAAACAAACAAACAAAAAAGTGTATCAGTATTATCTTTTTTAGGACTTTTATTCTGAAATTTGAACACTGTGTGAGCCCTGACCCTCCTTGATCAGTCAGAGTCTGTATGCAGGTTGAGTATGTACACATGGGAAGAGCAGTAAACACACACTTTGAAGCTCCTTTGGCATTTAAACTGAGATTTAATTCAGTTGCAAACGAGTGGATTATAGCTGTTTCCTGAGCTGAATTACTCACTGATCATTCTTCACACACGGATGAGACCAGGTTAGATGGGGTAATTTGTTATGATATGTGTTTCATGTCTATATGTTACTCAGATTCCGCGTGTTACAGCTTCCAGAAAATCACATGAAATTGCCTGCATAGTGCATATCCTCGACTCAACTCACTGACCTTTACTCTTTCTGATTGCTCTGCATCTGCACCTATTCTGAATTTTTTCAAATCAGAACAACAAGATGGCTCCCCGCCTAAATCAGTTCCGTCAATTTTCTGTTTCTAAATTTCAAGACTGACTGACAACAAATGAACTGCTGTTTCACACCCTCATCCTTCAGCTGACATAACTCAGTTACAGTATCCTCACAGTAAACATCTCTAGCAGATGATACTCGTAGAGAGAAGTGATATGATTGCTAAACACTTGGGCATATCAGGAATTCTGTCTCCTGTTTCCGCGCTCTAAACAAGCCGATGACGGTTTCATTTTGTCGGGAGCAGTTGCTGTGTTTGTACAATGGAAAACGTTGGAAGCTAAGAGATTATATTTTCCTCCAGAAAACAGCTTATCAAAGCATCATTAAGCCAGCCATGGCTCACTCTCTTATATCAGAGGGTAATGATCCGCATAATGTCTGTCCTTTCCCTTACGGATGTGCTGCTCTTCCTGCTGCAGAAGGCTATTTGGCATGGGGTGCCCAGCCAAATATGGATGACCTCCTTGCGAAGACCTTCCATTAGCAATCCCCACACTGTCTTGAGGGCTTTAACTAGGACATTACAGTGCAATGCAAGCAACGCTGGTTTTGCTTTCATTATTTTATCATTTTATTTAAGCTTTTTATGTAGTTTACAACACCATAATTACTGTATTGTTTTTGTCTGCATGGCATAAGTGTTCATTAAAATGTTGGACTATGAGAAGGGGTGTGCATATGGTAGGGAGAGGAAATAATTAACCTTTTAGAATGAGTGCTCTTCACCTGGGGTTCTGTAATTAGGTAAGTTTATAAGTGTGAGGATAAAGTAGTAGGATAACAGTCTCTACAGATTGAAAGGGAAAATGGCAATGCCCTGTCTCTTACCATGACTGGTTGTTTACTCCTTGTTCTTCAGTCCCCAGTTGGTCTTTCGCTTCCAGTAAATCTAATGAAGGGCGGAATGTTAACCCCTAGAAGTTGTGGATGGTGTGCTTGTATTGTTTTTCAGAAATCTTGAGAACAGGTAGAGGCATTAAGGTACATATGCAGATTCCCTGTGGTTTACCCTGAACTGGCAGGACATAAATGAAGTGCCTTGAGTAAGGCAATTAACACCCCAGCTCCATGCTCCCTGGGCACCATGGATGGGCTGCCCAATGTTTCAAGTGTGCTCATTGCCCTCTAGTGTGTGTGTGTGTGTGTGTGTGTGTGTTATATGGACAAATTTTCATTCCCAAGTGGGATGAATAAATAAATAAATAAATAAATAAATAAATGGTAATAATAATTCCAATTTCACTGGGATGGTCAAACTAACTACAGTATTTTTTATGTAACACTTATCAATCAATCGACCTTTATTTTCACTGAGGGTCCTTCTATAATACACTGAGGGTCACATGCCAAAGGGACTACAAATAGTTTTAATAAGGATAATGTAAGTGGAAAACAAATTCACAGTTCAAATATATTCATTTAATATAAAGCAAGTATCATATAACAAATGTGAAAGATTAAATATTAATATTTTAATTTACTTTCATTTAAGCAGGAAAAAAAAAATCACAGATATAAAAACTCTTTTACAGGTGAGTCCAGGCCAAGACAGGCAGCAGCACACAAATATGTTCCAACAAACAAACAAGCAAACACAAACCTCCACAATCAGCCTCCAAACAGACTACTTTACAAGTTCCCTGTCATTTTGAAAGTTCCCTGTGACAATCAGATGGTGCAGCAAAATGAGGCACATTTTCTCCAGACTCAGCCTGTACAGTAGAAACCTTCAAAAGAACATTTCCTCTAAGTCATTTCCTTTGAACATATAAAATTGCATACACATAAGAGGATAATAGACCTAATGGATGTATAAATTAAAATATAACAGTGAATAAGCTGGTGTGTAGTCAATGAGGACAGAGCTGATACAGAACAGTGGTGAGTAAAGCAGGCAACAGTCTGTAATAAATCTTAAGGTACTGTTGATAACCGTGTCTAATGAATGTAAACTTCTGACAAGGGTGCATGAAAATAAACAACATCTCTATCAATTACTGGCAAACAAACAAGATCTCTATTTTGAAATGTAACCTTTCAGTTTCTTTACCAGATGCATAAAGTGAATTGAATGTCAGCAGAACTATTTTATATAAAAACCAATATATCTGTATGTAGAGATGTTTTCAACCACCTTCCCCTTTTAAAGTGACAGACTGTCAGTTGTCAGACAAAGTAGTTTGTCGGCACCATGTCTGAATATGATTGCATTCCCTCCCACTCCCTCTGTTGGCCTGTGCTCACACTGCACTTAATCTTTTGGCCAAAGCACACTAATGTCACCACAATAGTTCTACCAGAAGAAAGTCCTAAAAGATATGGACTTCACAGATAAATGACAGCAGCCAATCCAAAGATTTCAAAGTGTTAGACACCCTGTAAAAATCTCTGATAGTGTTTTCTGTATGATTTCTTCCAAGAACAGAAAGGCTGCAAACAGATTTAAAAAAGCAATGTTCTTGGTTTCTATAATATTAATAATACACACACACACACACACACACACACAATAATTATTATTATTATTATTATTATTATTATTATTATTATTATTATTATTTATTTATTTATTTATTTATTTATTTATTTATTCATTCATTCATTCATTCATTCATTCATTGGCCCAAGGCCATCTGAACCATGCTCTGGTCCCCGTCTTTAAATGGGCTCAAGCATGGTTCACAGTGATCGTCCTAGTCAAACAAAGCTTTTTTTTGGAAACATGCTCGTGCATTGGACACATCATGTGAGTACATTAATCTAATCGTGTTTCTTCTACCTCAGACTACAAAGTGCACCTGTATACAGATGACATGATACACTGAGTCTTTAATGCAACAATAAAATCAAAGTAATTTCATCACTTTATAAAAAAGGATTTTTATCAGATTTTCCTGTAGGACAAAATGACATACTGTAAAGGTCAAATAGAGTATGTCATTATATTCTATAATGTGCGCATTATATCTGTGCATGTAGGAATTCTAGGAATTCTCAGCTCTTTCAGCTTCCCCACCTGCCGTCTTCTGTCCCCGTGTTTTTAATTCCATGCCTGACTATGCAAAGCCTCATTCATGGATGTCTCACTCACAGATGAAAGGCAGCGTCCTCTGAACTGAACTTTATGTACATTTGCCAAGTGATGTCAGTCAGTGCCCTTAGCAGACAGTGACACTGAAAATAATAGCCTCAAATTAGCTGGAGACGGTCAGCCTCATTTCCAGAGCTCCCTGCATAAACACAAACCCTGCTCTTCCTACTGCATGCTGCATGCACCACACTGGTAAAACCCTCTGCATTTTATGCTTAAATCTTCCTGGCAGACTGTGGCCGTCATGGGGCGCAACGCTTAAAATGAGAAAGGCCTATCAGAGACCATTATAAATGTGAATTCTCTGCATACAGTGAAAAGCAATTGCTTTTTCCCTCCCATTCTCTTTTTGATATATCCACTGCCAGATTACATGGGCGTGTCAATACCTGTTGTGGGCTGGCTTAGCACAAACCAATGCAGTTCCACTTGGTCACTGGTCTATATGTATGATGATGATACTTACGTTTATGTTTCCATTTTCAAATATGGGATATATACTTCAATATATATGCATATAAATCAATATATAAAACATATATCTCAAACATTACTGTGAAACTGTAATAATTTAATTAATAAATTAAATTCATTTTGTACTTTAATTACATACATACAAGATATATTTTTCAACCTTTTTATTGAAATATAGTTGAATGTTCTATTAGTAATTTATTCAAACTGAATAAAGGGTTGAAATGTCATTTTACATGTAATGAATATAAAATATGACATTTTTTCAATGCAATTGCACAATTTTTTTGATGCATTGGTATATTTTTGTAAATATATTTATATATTTAGTATAATATATAACTACACACATACAATAATTCATATTTACTTATATGCACACACACACACACACACACACACACACACACTAGTGAATTCAGACACTAGGGGGCAATGAGCACACATGCCCGGAGTGGTGGGTAGCCCTATCCAATGGACCCGGGGAGCAGAAGTGTCCTGCTCAAGGGCACTTCAGTCATGTCCTGCCAGTTCAGGGAATTGAACCAGCAACCATCCAGTCACAGGGTTGGTTTCCTAAACATGAGACCACAGTCCATTCTGCACCTGATTCTAATTTGAGATTTTAAGTAGTACTAAATATGATCATGTTTGTCCTCACAAGGAAAAATCTATTGATTTCATTTTACAGTGAAAATGAAGATCAAATGCCCATGTGTTTATATGTATTCATGGGTGTCCTAATTGGATGAACCAAAAAATGTCCAGCTGCACAGCACAACTGAAAAAGGACATCTTAATAAAGGCTCTTTGTTTTGGCATTAGAGGAAATATAATGAAACCAGATTGGCTTGTAGCCTTTTCTGGGTCAATGGCTGGCCACAATGAAGGAGAAGCAGGGAATTGCATTGGGTGACGGATGCTGTGTAACGACACAAAGCTCACAGACATAAGCAAAAGCTGGCTGGAGAGATTAAATGGCAGTGTTCTTCCGAGGTGTTTATATGCGCAGGTCAGGCTTAGGGAGAAGGACAGTTCCTCTATAAGAGTGATGTATGGTATGTGAGAATGAGCCGCAAGAGCTAGATTGTGTTTGCCTGCTCCACACTTTCATCTGTCTTCACCGACTCATTGTCATCTGGAATGGGAGTGTTGGCAAGTCGAGAAAAGGCAAGAGGGACAGTGGAGGGTGGAGGGGGTTGGAAGGGGGCAGCTGTGAAACAAATCAAAGGTGTGTGCTAGGGCCTGGAGATTGGTGCCCTGGAGGAAGAAAAGGACAGCAATATTGTACAACTACACTTCCTGCGAGGGGTGGTGGGGGGAGGTGGGCTTAGTGCTGTACTGCAAATTATGTTATACCTGGCTCCCTTTGCACCAGGAGAGGAGCAGAGGACACAGGAGACTCTGTCACTGTACTTTAGCTTGGTTTATGTACATGTTCAGATTCAATTTATGAAGAGAACCACTGGAATCAGTTTAGACTATTTCTATTAGCCCACTCATCCTGAAATGTTTATGCAACCCGAAGTTATTATATTTTAAATAAATGAATTGAGTGTTACTGGAATATTGATATATATTCACTTTCATTTAAAGTGATGTATTTCAATCCTTTTATGTTTTAAAGTTGATACTGGGATTGGTCATCAAACATGCTTGAAATATCACTTTATATATAATGAATGTAAAATATGATAGTTTAGCTTTTTTAATTTAATTGTGATCAATTGTAATTTTTTTTAGATGGACTTGTATAGTTAAAAGTTTTTTTGTTCATAATAAAAATAAAACATTTAAATGTTTTAAATGAAATATTCTAAAAATTTGAAAATTTTGGTTTTTGAATTTCTAGTTTTCATTAGATATGAGAACAAATTGCTCAAGAGTAAAACAAACAAACAAACAAAATGCCTTGAAATAATTTTGTTTACATGTAATGAATGATGTAATGACAAATTAACTTGTTTAGATGAAATTACAAACACAAATTTTTAAAAATCACAATATTCAAATGTTTTAAATATCACAATAATAATATGATTAAATCAAAGTAATGGTTTTCTGTTGTGCTGGTTTTCTAAAGTAGACAGTCTGAATGTATCAGTAAGAGATGGCAACCCATCACATTTGTCTTTAGAGCCAAAACACTATGCTCCTCCAATATGCATGTCATACAATTTTGTCTTGCTAAGTGAAACACCATCCTCTGAGGAGTCTGTTAAAGGTAACTGGTTGCTTGGTTTAGATTCTTGACTTCTATTTAAGATAGTAACAGTTGGGTCTAAGTTATATATCTGCAATATCTTGCTGGTGAAAGCTGACTAAGTTATATTTGAAGCACAAGTTTCATTGATTACAGCCAGCTTAGATTTCCAGAACTGTTGGCAGATATATACACTATATATATATATATATATATATATATATATATATATATATATATCTGCAATATCCCAGTATGAATTTTGATGAAGCAGTGCTGGCATTCCAGCTTTCTGCAGTGACGACATTTGGATCAGTGTAGTGGCCTATTTGCACTCCTTCCTCTGCATTTCTCTGGGTTCTGGAGGAGAGGCAGCTGGTCATCGTGGAATAATTGTGGGTCATTTCACAGAACGATGCTGTCCAAACTGCATAACAAGTTAAACATCATTGATTGTGGTCAACAGTAAAACACCTACTCCTCCGACCCAGCTACCAGACTGTGTTTTTCCCTCATC
Organism: Acestrorhynchus altus; assembly: GCA_034509495.1. NCBI lineage: Eukaryota > Metazoa > Chordata > Actinopteri > Characiformes > Acestrorhynchidae > Acestrorhynchus > Acestrorhynchus altus. Next base: position 4,653,404 of record CM067516.1, on the reverse strand, counting down.
GTTCAGTCATTTCACTGGTTTCGCTCTGTAACCTCCCCTGAAAGAAGTACATATAAAATAATCTTAAGAAGATTCCCCTGGAACCCGACCCTGTAACATCTTGCCTAAGAAACGCTTCCACAGACGTACTGAATTGCAAACACAGATAGACATAGAAAGACCATCAAACAAACTGCAACCCCCCCCATTTATTTACATAATCAACAGGCCAAAATGGTTCAGCTTAGTCCATGAAGTAACAAAAGAAACAACCAAAAAATAAGATTATGGTTCTGAAAAGCTCCCAAATCTCCCAAGGTCTCAAATCCTACAGTCATCAATCAAGATGTTTCCGACATCCAACCAATTTCTTAATATAAACATTCAACAATACTAGCAAAGTATGGCCTACAAACATATTAACTTTAGCAAATTATCTTAACATTAGCATGTTAGCTTAGCATAGCAAAATACTTTGGCATAGCATATGAACTTATTACGGTTGTAAACAAATTTTTATCATTGTATACAAACTTTGTTAGCACAGACTACCATGTTAGCATATTAGCATAATAGCTTAGCATTAGCATATCTCTTAACATCAAAACCACTACTCTTACTCTACAGACCATGTCTGTTAAAACTCTTACAACCTGAAATCCGCAATTTGCGGGAAGTTACATGCTGGTTACATTCTAAGCTTCATAACTCAGGATCTGAGGAAACTTCAGATGTGATGAACATGTCACACCAAACTACGAGATTTATACTACCACAAATCTGGGAACAAGGTCTCATTATTGTGATGATTTACCAGTTAAAAATCCAGACATCAAAGAGAGGGGGCGGGACTGATGATCAACCTGCATACAGACTCTGACTGGTCAGAGAGAGGGGGCGGGGCTGATAATCAACCTTCATATAGGCTCTGACTGATCAGAGAGAGGGGGCGGGGTTGATGCTCCACTGCATGCAGACTCTGACTGGTCAGAGAGAGGGGGAGGAGATGGCACTTTGGAGGTTGCAGTTTTTCTAACATTTATCTTATTTATCTTCTATTCTTGTCTACTGTTCTGTTTGTGAGGTCTCTATCATCTTCATACACTTTGGACACCAAAGTTGAGGTCCTTGAGCTGATTTTTGCACTACTTTTTGCTCTGTTTATGACCATGTCTAGAGATCTCGTGTGGACCCAAGTGCCTATTATGTCTCAGGATCAGCTCTGGTAATGCATGAGAAGCATAACATCTTCCATGAGCTGTGGAAGAGGAGGTGGGGGAGCTGGAGGAGATGCTAGAAGCCTGTTCTTCCTTCTTTTGTTATGGGGAATGAGAGATAACTTGTTAATTCTGGACTCGCTCATATCTTTGGATGGTTTTCACCTCATTTGGAGAGAGTTGTAAGAGAAAAGGTGGTGGACTGGCAGTATTTGTGAGTGATATATGGTGTTATCCTGGACATATTAAAGCACCTGGTTAAAGACAGATGTGCTGTAAAAACATTGTCAGCCATAACATGCTTCCTCAAGAAAGTTTTGCATGTTGCAGTATCACAATAGCTGCATATATTCCCCCATCTGCCAATACTGGCAAGGCCCTTCTCCATATCTCTGGAGGCTTTAATCATGATTCTCCATCCTCCACTCTGCCAACCTTCACCCAGTATGTAACCTGCAACACCAGAGGCATATAGCTCCTCACCACTCCCTCCACTTGGAAGATCTAACCATAATCTAATTCATGTTCTGCCTGTGTACAAACCCCTTGTGACCTAGTAAAATAGTGAAATAAGTGCATGATCACAAAAATGGATGAGTGAAGACACTGCTTCTTGTGATAACGTTCTGTGTCTGCCGTGAAATGGAGGCAGCCATGGCCCGGTGTTTAGGGAACCAGCATTATGACTGCAGGGTGCTGGTTTGTTTCCCTCAACTTGCAGGACACGATGTAAGTTATGTAAGTTAAGATGTGTGTTATTCTGGGAATTAATTTCTCAAGCATTAAGTAAAGCCTGCATGATTCTTCTTCTAGACATTTAGAACATATAGGTCACTGTCTGCACTCTGTTTTACTGAACATATTGTGTTCAGTCACCTCAGATACAATCTACTGTACATGCTTTTCTGCTGATTGAACCACCACTCTGGGTTGATGCTGGTGTCAGACCAGTGTTGGCTGACTGACCCTGTTGCCTGCCCTCCAGCATGTTCCACTCATCCCCCTGATTAGATAAGAACTTCTGAGTAGCATTAGGCTTGTTTCAATTTCTTTATTAGTTTTTTTATTACTGTATTTCTGATGTTTGCTGTTATTCTTCATGATATGTGGTGTGTCTTAGTACCTCTTAAGGTTTCTCTGCTATAGTTGCTATTTTGAATTTACTTTTGTGTATGGATTGTAGATACCCTTGCTAGTGTATAGGTTGCACCATCAGAAATGCAGGGAATAAGGGAGCCAAGGAACAGAAATCAAGAATGGCAGATGAAGTTTCCTGAATCCTTGAAGTTTTCCATCCATTTATTAGTTTAGAAAAAGCTTAATTTCTCTTTTATCACTCGCCACTGCTTTAGACATAGTCAGTGACGTTACTCTTAAATAAGCAAACCTCGATTCGTGTTTCATAAAAGAATTTTCTCAACACACGCTCAGAAGCCTCGGCCCTGTATGACCCATCACTACACTAAGGCCTCTCCATTGTTCTTAACAAAAAGAATTCCAGCCTATTCTGAAGAAAAGCCTAATCAATAAACGTTAGAATTCAGCCAGACGCCTGATTAACATCTCCACACGGCAGTTCTTACTCAAGTTAATCTTTCACGGGATCGTCACATCCTTGATGAGAAAAAAAACCAAACATTTCCTTTTTTAGTACACTGTGAAGAACGTTTCCTGACCCAAGAAGTCAGAAAGACGAAGATCCCTAAAGGAAAAAGAAATGATACATGATGTTCAGTTCCTTCAACAACCAATTTGGATATTTTCACAAATATCAACACATGAGACTGAACTTTTAAACATTAAACAGATGTTGTTGACCGGTGCTGGATGGGTCTCACCTTTGAGTTTTGGTTCCTCTTTCTGCTCACTTCTGAGGGACTTTTTTGCCACTGTTGCCACTGGCTTTGCTCACTTGGAGTTCATACTCAGGTTTTTGTGAAACTGTGTTGTGATGATGTCTGTTATTAAAGGCACAAAATAAACAATAAATAACAGCAGTGTGGTTTTTAAGGTGTCAGTGGCTAAAGACTAAATGAAATAAAACTGTAAATTGGTTTAATTCAAGGATCTCATTCTGGTGGCAGGGTAGCACAGCCTCACAGCTGGCTGTTAAAAAGAAAAAGAAAAGGTATCAGTGTGTGATTGAATGTGTGTGTATAGTGTTCTGCTATTGACTACTGCCCTGTCCAGAGGGCTTTCCTACTTTCTGCCCAGTCTTTTCAGAAAGGCTCTGGACTCATGGGCCCCCTTACCAGGAAGTAAGTTAGTAAACTTTATTTCTAAAGCACATCTAACACAAGCAGAGTTGTTTTAAATAAATCAGGGACTTAAAAGGAAATATGTAAAAATACTTAATACACCAAAGATTAAAATATTACATCATCCTCAATTCTGTGCAAAAGCGAACCAATACAGGTATATTTCGAGCTTTGACTTAAATATCAGTAGGCAAGGAGCATGTTGAATCTCGAGAGGAAGGCTGTCCCTAAGCTTAGGGAGCTTTGGGATGGCCACTGAGACCCCGGTCACCCTTTAGTTTCTTCTTAGTTCTTGGAAGCCTCAGAATAAGCTGGTCAGCAGATCTCGGGGCTCATGAAGGTGAATGTAATTGGAAAAGTTCAGCTATGTAAATGGGAGCCAGGCCTTTCAGGGCTTTAAAGCCCCACAGTTAAACTTTAAAATGAATTCTGAATTGGATCGGAAGCCAGTGTAGAGCTGCTGGTACTGAACAGATACAATGATGAATAAATGAAAATGTAAAAGTGGTTTTGAGCAACATTACTCCTGAATGCCTCGTATATTGGTTAATGCAGTCATCCTACCCAGGCCTTCACCAAACTGGAAACATCAGATTGAAAACAACTCAAAATCCTCTCAAACACTTTGGAAACGACTTAAATAAAGTTTTGAAGAAGGTAGAGAAGAAGGTTGAAGGTAAAGTGTTTTGTGGGGAAAAAAGCACCTTGTCAGGGGATTTACAGTATGAGTTGTCAGGTCAGGCAGGTGTTGCGCAAAAGAAAGCCTTCCTCTTGCATTCGGAGAAATTGTGTTAGACTGGAACGGCATATCAAAGGCTTTCTGTACAGCGCTGATGACAAATAAGGCAGCCTTGCACTTGATCTTGGAAAGAAGTTTTGGAGGATAATAATGAAGCAGATTGAGGTTTCCCTCAACACCCGGATTTAAGGTCCATGTGCTTAACATTTGTTCATTCACATTTACAAGTTGCTCATATTTTCATTCAGTGCATGAAATCTGATCTGGAACTCCATGGCTGAACTGTAGCAATTTCATTTTTGATTTATCTAGAAAACATTCTTAATCGATTAGAAACACTTGGTAAACAAAACACTTAAGTGTTTAGTCCTTCAAGAGTTTCAAGCCTTCAGATAACCAGGTTTAAAAGTTTCTCAGGATTTATACACAAACACAAAGAAATAACTCACATTCCTTATGTAACCTTATGTAGAACAAAATGGATTAGCAAACAATTGCCCTGTACATTCCTGACTATTGGAACTTTTTCTAAATGAAAGACTGTATTAGGAAAATGACTGTTGCATGTCATTATTCATGTTTGTATTATATAATTAATTCTTTAGTTAATATTTATATTAAAAAAAAAATTCATGTCAAATGAGACTTTCTATGCAAATCCGTTCTGCTCATGTTTCATAAATAAGGTCTTTAGACTAAACATTAATCATGGGTTGAAATTTGGTGTATAATTTGATGTAAAATCATACCAACTAATATTTAAAGATATTTAAAACAAGTGATTACAGTGTTTTTTGAGTTAATCATTGTCATCAATTCCCTTCCTCACTTTTTAATGCATTTCTTATGCAGTTTGGTAAATAATACTGAGTTGAGCCTCAAAAGCATTAGTGAGCTGCAGATGAAATTGCATTAATACTTTGTAAGATGTTTAATCTGTTTCCTCCCCCTTTTTGTTTACTGATTGCTTCCTTCTGGAGGTAAAGACATGGACAGGTCTTCCTATTCTCAGTCTGCTGACCATAAATGAGTGTGCTGTTGGTGAAACTGGAAATTATGATTTCCTGTGTCTGTACAAGCAGACAAGCACTACTCTGTAAAACCACGTGCAGACGAGTTTTTAACTCATATTCTTACAACATATACAGTTTTATTGTCAAGAGGTATTTCATCTCATTTTCTGTCACTGCACTCCATAATCCTATTTTCAATATTATATTTCCCAAAATGTTCTAACATAAAATCAAAAAGTCAGGGGCCTAAATGCACTACTGGATTGATTATGTACAATCATTAACAATTCTTAACATCCCCATATACGTCTGTCCGTTAATTTAGCAGAAACAACCTTTTGCATTATTGATTTTAGAGCAGTATGTTTCTTTTAAAACATTATTGCATAGACAGCTTACACTCAACACCACACAGCAAAAACTGGAGAGTTGAGATTTCAGAGTTACATTTCGGAGTTGATCTTAACTCTCAAAGTGTTATTTTAGCACAATCGGGTTTGAATGGTGTTCAGTGTTGGAGTTATTTGACAGAGTTGATCAGGTCCGAGTTAATCCACCACTGTCCAATTCTGCAAAGACTTGATTCAACTCCATTGACCCTGACAAACTCCTCAAATCTCAACTGCATAATTTCTGATACTCGGGCACTGCATTCGTGCTTTGGCATGACAGAAGTGCCCTTGAGCAAGACACTTAACTTCCCAGTGTGTGAACTCATTAGTGAATATCACTGTGTGTGAGTTAAACTTGGGTTAAGCTTGTAAGGGAAACATAGTTAACTCTTCATAGTTTACATAGCTTAACAGTTTTATGGAGTTAAATGAATACTAACCCAGAGCAGAGTTTAAAAAAGGAACTCTGATGTGGTGTTAAGTGTTGATTTAGTGTGGAGCTATATTAACCCTATAAACAGTGTTAAAATCAACTCTGTGGGAGTTTACTCTCTGTACACATGCTTTCTGAAAAGCTGATTTTGAATTTACATTGTCACAATTATACATTTTTTTCTTTCGATAATTAGCAAGCTGTTCCCGAGACTTTAGTAACTCTAAAATAGACACAGAATGAGTAAACATCAAGCATATGCCACTTACAGACTGCAGACAGCAGAAAGATCCTTTAATGGACCAAACAATTGTGGAGAAAATCACCCTTTAAGGAACAGGTGCCTCGAAAAGTGGAAAACAATAGGAGTTTTGTGTCACAACTGCTGAAGTTGTTAGTTTATATGTCTGTCAAAATATTGCAGTATCTTTCCTCTTGTAATGAGGCAAGGCATTGCAAACTCTGGGCTAATAGTACTGTCACAATATGAAATACTGTTATTTCTCACAGTATATTAGGAAATTAACTCTATGCCGTATACGTTGCAGTACTGAAATAGTTCAATCAGGCACAGTTTCCTTTTGTTTAGTTTTAAAATTCAAAAAATATTTGATGTGTCAACAAAAATCATGTGTCAAAGTGGTTTAATGTGAAATGATTCATAATATGATAAAAACAAGGGGTCATGACATCTAAAATCAATTACAATCATTTTAATATCAAACACCATCACTGAACCTGTGTACAATTTTAACCTGCATATAATAATACACCGTTTAAAGAATGTCAGGCTGGTATAATTTCACAGTTCTAGAGTCGCATACACGTCTAATCAAGTGTAAAGTTCTTAAGTTAAGAATAAACAGAACTAAGAACATTAAGAGACAAAGCATAAAAAAAGACACAATATTTAAGCAATTTTAGCTGCAGCTCATTTACTAATGTTTTTGAGTCTCAATTCAACATGTACTGCTGACTAAAGTGAGATGCAGCAGTTTGGAGAACTATCTGATAAAATGGTCTTAAATCGCTGTAAAACAATCACAGTATTATCACACTAATAACAGTCAGCACATTCACTTCTTTTCTTCTTTAGTTTGGCTCTTTAATGATTTTTGCCCATTTTATTTGAACTAACGTTTATTATGCACGTCTACATCACCCTAGTTATTGTTATCTCCTGTGGCCGAGATAATGACAAATGACGAATAACCTTGTCAGTTTACGTATAAACCGTCTCATGGGTTGTAAACCCAAAGAAAGTGTCATCAGGCCCGACTGGTTTTGACTCAGTTTACCAGCCTGCAGCAGTGCAAATCGAGAGCGACTGCGCCGTTAATAAAGTTCTTTTCTCTTCCATGATAAATGTTACATTGCTCATGAATATTTCAGGGGTGCATGCAATTTTGATGTTGAACTCGGTCTTCTATCTGTTGTAAGAGTCGGTAACTGTGTCAAGTCTTTTTCCTTTGTCTTAAAAAAACTGTTTCTGACAGGGTGAAAGTGCTCTGAAGGAGAGCTAAAGAAGTGTGCTGGTATTCTGCATCTCTCTCTGTCTCTCTCTCTCTGTCTCTCTCTCACTCTCTCTCTCTCTCTGTCTCACACTCTCTCGCTCTCTCTCTCTCTCTGTCTCACACTCTCTCTCTCACTCTGTCTCTCTCTCACTCTCTCTCTCTCTCTCTGTCACTCTGTCTCTCTCTCTCTCTCTCTCTCTCTCTCTCTCTCTCTCTCTCTCTTTATATATATATATATAAATCGTTGTTGTACTGCTATGTGCACACTTATTTTTAACTTCATAAAATTGTGCGATACTGTGCCATCAATCAAAACAATAACTACCTCCATCTTTATCTCTTCTTCTTCTTTTGTTCTCTTCTGTCATAATTTGGATCTCACACACACACACACACACAGTTAATACCCCACAAAGAAAGAGTCCAAACATTGGAATGAAAGATTCTGGCATTGATCTCTTGTGCTTCTGTCGTTTTTGCTTAGTGAACCAAAGCCTCATCAGCACACAGGAACAGTCCTCACAACTCCAGACCCCTTTGTCTTCGCTCATTGGTGTCCGGTGCTCCAGTCGGGCTCAGTCCTGTGGATCTCCTCTCAGGTCCGGTCCGGTCCGGTCCAGTGACAGGGGCTTAGGTGTTCTCCTCGTAGTGTGGTGAGAGTGGGTTTCTGAGGCTGTGACGTCAGCAGGGGGCTGTAGAAATAGGCTGGTGCTGGCTGGGCTGAAGTCACTCCATTCAGCTGAAGGATGGAGCGCTCCAGCTAAGAGCGGCCAGGGAAGCGGTCAGTGCGGATCTCAGCCTCACAGCTTTTAAACCTCCACTGAAGGTGTCGGACAGGCTCTGCCCGGGTGTGGGGCAGAAGTGACAGCTTGGGCTTGCTGGGGTTGGGGTTTTTTGCTTTTCACCGCGTTTGCCGGGGCGGGATCTGCTGTTTTAATCACCGTTTGTGTCTCCGGTGGACCGGCAGGTAGGTTCCCAGCTCATGCGCACGTTTCCGACACCTCTAATCTGCTCTTCATGGGCTCAGTGTGGGCTTGTTATGGCTGTGGTCAGTTCCCGACAGCTACTTTGGACAGAAGTGAGATGCTTAGTGAGGATGGAGGTGTGGATCTGTTCTGCTGCGCATCAGGCGGCATGCGGTTCTGCAGTGATGATCAGGGTTCTCTAAACTGACCCCACACGTTCAGCTCATCCTGAACTTCCCACAGCTGTGGTGCAGATGATCTGCCTGGCAGCTGGTCAGGGTGTCAGCATCGCATCGTCCCTTGTGTCCCAGCAGATCAGGAGGACTCTCCGTGTCGGGGAGTGATGCTTTGATAGGTGGAAGCAGTGATGGAGACAAACCCGACGGTCCTCTAAGAGCACCTACAATGCCATCCAGAACATTGGAAGCATCAACCCAAAGCAGAGCTCTGCAATGCATCAGGAGTCTCAACATCTGCCCAACTTTCTGACAATGTAGGTTTTGGAAGCAGCATTTGGAACAACTCTAATCCAGAAGGTTGGACAGCTTGCCATCACTGTTCCAGACCTGAGAAGCTGTCCGTGGGGCTGAAGCCGTGTACTGACCCGGCATTGACCAGGGCTCGCCAGTGTGCGTAGGAATGACTTGTCCTTGAGCATCTCATTTCAGAGCACATCTCCTGTAGGTGGTTATTCTCCACTTCCAGAGCAAACTTTACTGAGCAGCATTGGCAAGATGGCCTAGATCAGAGTCATTCCCCAGAATATGCTCCAAAGTCCACTCCATTCAGTGATCAGGTTATTTTGCATTGCATCTGTTAAGTGGCTCCATATCCAGGCCACCTAACATGACTTTTGCATGAGTCATCTTTCTCTACTCAGTCTTCTGTTGCCTAGATTATTGCCATGGACTTGTTTCTGAGAAGTATGGCATGTGGATTTCATCTGGCCTAATTGGTAGCATTCTAAAAAACCCACCTAATTAGGTTAATGCTCTGCTGACATGATCCTTAAATGAGGTTTAGACTTTGACAGCTGTGCCTGTTGCTTAGCCTACCAATGTGAAAACCTACTGAGGTCTTTGCACTTTACAGTCAGACGGACGTGCTGTAATTGTAATCAATGCTCTGTATGTTTCCTGATGCATATTTGTGCTTCTAAACATACATTCAGTTTATTATTTATTTTTCGACTACTCGTTTGTCAAGGCATGATATCAATTAATGCAGCAGAGATAATCATTTGTTGTAATAATCATTGGTTGTTGTGTGAAGGTATCACACTTACAGACAGCAAAAAAAAAGAGTACAGTAGCAGAACATGAAAGACACTAATATGGATAAAGTACAAAGTGTAAAAAGAGTTGATTGCACATTTTTTACTCACTTAAATTATTTGGCATTATTGAAAAAAATACTGCTGCCTATGTAGTTGAGTCTGTTTGTTTTGGTTGTCCCAAATATATCATCCTTGTGTCAATTCTGCCCTAATTGCATGTGATGTTGCTCAGTAGAAGCATTAAGTCTGTTTCAGGTTTTCAGTAACTGCTTGCATTGTCAAAAATAATGAGAGGATGGGGATGAATAGTAACCCATGTCAGTGGATTTTTGTTGTTTATATATTCTCTCTAATGTGATATGCATGGAGTGTGTGTGTGTGTGTGTGTGTGTGTGTGTGTGTGTGTGTGTGTGTAAGACAAAGAGGAAGCAACCTGCTTCCTTCTGGAAATCCCCTTTTGTGTCTCAGTGGCTGGATGACCTACAGGCTGTCTACAGTTGCTATCTAGGTTCTCTCTCTATTAATAATATTATGTGCAATTAGTTGTGACCAGCACTTTAATTTTCATGACGCACTTCTGTAATTAGATATTAAAATGATTCCAGGTGGAAAAGAAGCAAATGGTCAGACTGTCAGAAGTGGGACTGGTGTATTGCCTTTTGACATTTGTTAGAATCTAGCCATACGATACATCAAAACTTGGCACATGTCCTTCAGTTGAACACAGCAGTTGAAAACAGTTCAAATAGATGAAAGTTACAATATTAAAGAACATCGTAAAGATGTAAAAGGTGCAAAAAATCTAAATCTAAATCTAAATCTAAATATTGTAACCAGAAAATAATGAACTAATGAAAATGCCTTAATAGTAACTGCAGTAACACAAATGAAACATAAATTAGGTTTTACATTTCAGACGGTCAGATTGAATTCATTAGAAACCCCAGAAACTCTGTTTGACTGATTCACCAAACTGAAAAATAAAACATGCTGTTTCTTTAAAATAGTTGCTTTACAAAAACCCTTAATCCTTAAGTTGTTCCTGGTCTTTGCTTTTTGGAGCATTTCTATTGGCCCATTCAATACGGAACTGAGTCATAATGTATAGAAGTGTCAGGCTTACAAATGTCAAGTGAAAATGGAAAAATGACAGATGCTAGGATTTTGCATGACAGTGAAGATATGAAAGACATTGTGAGAATGGAGAAACATAAAGTATATAAAAGTGTATGTATATGACAGCTCAATTTGAGCACCTCAATCCACAACATTTCAAGCATTAAAAAACGTTATGCAATGGATTCACCGTGAGTTTAAGGATCAATTTGTTCCGACATTTTTTCAGACGTTTTTGGCAATTTTAACGAAGCTGTTCTCAACCTGACGGACTGATTTGCTCTTTTGATGATATTGAGGTTTAGCATCACAGAGAAGCACCAGTACTGCTAACACAGCTGCCCGTGGTGTTGAAACTTCATATTATCAAAAATATCACAAGGTCTGTTATTTAAAAATATCCTTCCTTGTTAGCTTGTTAATGTGGAGACAGCTTGACAGAGATGGGACAAAAATTAGAAAGTGCAAAGCAAGTTTTTTCCCTTGGCCAAACCATATTAGCCATCGATGTGAAGGCAGTGCTGCATATGAAGCGATACACAAGTGAGATACAACTGAGATTTGTATAGTTCTTACCAATACTGAGTTAATCAATACTTAATTACTTTATTTAAATTACATTTGTGGATTTGGGGGAAGAACCTTTAACATTTAATTAGCATAAAAATACAGAATGTATTTTTAAACATTCTGTTCAAATATTATAGTCATTTTCTCAGGCAGGGCTTAAACCTAATCTTAGACTTTAACCATTCTGAATCAACATTCTGAATTTTCCATTAAAAGACATTTTTTTTGAGGCTTAATCCTTGTCCGATTGTATAATGAATATTCCTGCAGGTTTTAGTTCCAACCCACGCTTTTTTTCAGTCAATCAGGAACTTTTGAAGACGGTTGGATTAGGTCGATAAGCATATTTTCTTGGATGTTTTTGTAATTTGACAATATATATATATATATATATATATATATATATATATATACAGTCATACATACGAGACACAGGAGCTCTTCAGTTCCTCAAATATTTCTTCATTTGAGATATGAATATTTGTATGAATTTCACCAATTTGTTTATCAAAAATACATCTTAGAAATCCTCTTGGATTTCGGTCGTCTTTTTAAGATCAACATGCCAGAATTCTTTGTGAATTATTTGTAATGATTAGATTAACAAGGAGATAAGATAATTCTTTAGTAGTCCCACAGTGGAGAAGCATCTATAAAATCCATTCTTCAAAATACACGACAGTAGTTATTTGGTTTGTCAGCATGTTATGAGAGGCTCACATGCAGCAGATTTAAAAGAGGGATATTGACTGATCTTAAGAATGTTAAAGTACTTTGTCTTCAGATACAGTAATTACATCTTTTTGTTCACGTGTCTTTAAAGTAACTCACTGCTGAACACGGAAAAGTTTGTAGACTCCATATCGTGCACTAGGCAGAAGACGCAGTAGGTCTTGATGGCATATGGGATCATCTGCAGATATATGAAATGCACACTGGAATATAAAGACAAAGTTATTTTTCAGTGCACTTGTCACAGAGGCAGGGTTGATAATGTCTTGAGGAAGCACATTCTGAAGCTTTCTATATTGTTTTTTGATGAAGTGAGGAAGTTTCTTTTTGCTCTCAAGGCATCTGGAACTAATGTTCCTCCCTTATATTCAGTAAGCTGCTTTAAAAATCACTGAGCGTGACAAAACTCAGCCTTTCCATCTGTTCCATCTATGCCAGTTTTATCGTCACATACATCTGCTACACAGGGTTTAAAACAAAGATGATCCTATTCAGACGTTTGATTGGAACAGAGATGACTGTCACAACATGGCTGGTGTGTCAATATAAAAAGTATGCTGGTAGCCCTGGCAGAGCCTGTAGCGGGCCTGCTCTTGGCTGCCGACCGGCCGTCTGGCTGGTGCATTTGGCTGGTGGCCCTGGTCTCCATGGCACGTGAGACGAACAACTTCAGGCAGAGACGTGAAGAAGCAGGGATGACAGGCACGTTTTGAGGGAAAATGGTTTGATCCACTGCTGTCTGTGAGTTTAAAACACGTTGGAGTGCTGAGCTGTTTTTAGCTGGACATGTTGTTCCATTATTGCTGTCACAGATATGAAGGGAAGCAGTGGAATCAATGATTGCGTGTCTGGGCTCTTGCTAATAACATAAACAGCAATGAAGGTCCAGTAGGTTTCCGTTCTAATCAAATCAGTATGGATTTTGTGTCAGTAGCTCGAGTCGATGGAAGCAGGTTGAGTTTATGCCAGCAAGCATTTTTGTTTCTTGTACGTATGAACAGATATATAATTACGATATGTGCACAGCAGAGGATGACAGCTTGAAACTATTGGAACATTGTGCGAGTGTGTTCACAGAATGATCAATCAGTACTTTTTTCATCTTGACACTACTGAATAGTGCTGGGAATTCAAGACCACCTTTGTTTGTGTTGTCGTGATAACCTACAGTAGTCGAGTCCAAAACTCCAAGACCTAGATGGTCTCTAGTCTGGTCTCAGTCACATTTCTCTCATCAGAGCTTGTTGTTCTTGTGACAACAATGTAATATGTAGCACATTTTTAAACCAGAAGGCAACTGCTAACAAGTCTGAACTGTGTAATTAACTACTGCACAACAGTGCTGCATTTATTAAACAAAAACCAGGGTGATGTGTTCACATGTCACGCGTCATCTTTAGTACTTTTTATTTGTCCATTATGCCCTTATTAGATCTTATCAAGGCAATGACTAATGACTAATTAAACGTTTGTCTATTATACATGACTATTGTTGTACTGCTGATTCTCATCTCTTCTCTTATGACCTCTACATTCAACTTTTCTCCTCTTTATTCTTTATCTCACTGTTTTCACCTGGATTTGATTTTGAATCCTGAAAATGTTTCAATTGATATTTGGCTTTAACAACTTATTTTATCTTATACGGGTTGGATTAGGGGTATATTGGTGTTTCTTGTGTGTGTGTGTGTGTGTGTGTGTGTGTGTGTGTGTGTGTGTGTGTGTGTGTGTGTGTGTGTGAACATGCCTGCATGAACATCGCTACAGATTAATCCAGCATACTACAAACCATCATAACTACCAGGGAAAGATAGACATGAATTTGAACTGTAACGGCCCTAATTTCATCTCAATACCAGACTGAGCCATGAGGTCCATATTACTATTAACTATTTAATCATTCACCTTTACATGTGAAGAGTATCTGTTACTCCTTGTGCGTATTGCATGGTGTTGTGAAAAAAATACTGACGAACTGGTTTAAAAATCATCCCAGAAGTAATTTAATGAAGTGTCTTCTGATGTTAGTGACAGAAACATAGTGAGAAATTGCATTCAGCCTCTTATCTGCATAGTGATTGCAGAATGGAGCTCTTCATACTGTTACTTTTCATTGGATAACTTTAGGTTTTCACATGCAAAACAAACAAATGCTAACAACAAACAAACAAACAAACAAACAGAATAACATACTATAATATTTATATTGTTAAATGTACTCATAATAATAAGCATAATATTAACCACTATAAGCAACAAAACTTTTCCTGTCAATATAATCATTACAAATTATTACAAAACTCTAGATGATCAATGTCCAACAGCATGTATGACATTGAACGAATATTATAAATAAAAACAAACAAACAAAACAAATAAATATATTTACAGATAAGTATTTTTTATCAAAAATGGCCAAATTTATCTAAATATGTAAATTATATTACATCTCAAAAAAAGAAATATTTTCTAGGATTAATATTTTCTAGGATTAATATTTTCTAGGATTATATTATAATCCTATAAATTCATTTTTAATTATTTTGGTTAATATAAGTACATCAAAGTACAAAACATCCTGCAAAATGGGTCTAGAATTCTAAATATTGAAGGGCTGAATATCACTATTTATTATTCATATACATATGTATATATATATATGTATATATATATATATATATATAGTATATATATATATATATATATATATATATATATATATATATGACAGAGAGAGAGAGAGAGAGAGAGAGAGAGAGAGAGAGAGTTTGACATATGCAAGAGCATGTGTTATATTACTGATTTACTTTAACCACAACCTGTATTTAAATTCTGTAACCTGATGTTACTAACAATTTATATATTTTATACATAAAACATAGGACCAGGCAAAAAGAACTTCTTAATGTCCAAGAATTACTTTCGTTCCTGCAGTGCTAAAAGCTGCATAAGGTGATATTGTAATAATAAAGAATAATAAAATAATTAAACAGTAATAGTAAAATAATGATCTGCGATAATGAAAAAAATTGTTAATAAAATAAACATGATTTTGAAGATTCTGGAAGGTAATAAATTATGCCAATTTAAAGCCTATGAAATAGTTGTTCATAGTATATAAATATACATTAAACTATAATAACTTCCAGACAAAGTTAATTATCAGACACTGGCTTATTAAAACTTAATAAAGGCATTTTAGGGCATTTAAAGGTGGTCCGATACTGCAGTATTGCCCTAAATCAGGATAACGTGCATTTGTAATGAACCGGAGGCTCCAGCCGAGATCGAGAGGCTGCTCAGATTGCTGAATATCTGCTTGCCGTGATGTCTACTGCACTTCTCTTCTGGTTAATCATGTGAAATCAGGCAGAGTTCCAAATAAACCTTTCTACTGTTTTGCAGTCTGCCGTTCGAGTCTCTGATCTCACAGTTTGGTCTATTTGTCAATCCGTAAAAATTGACACAGATGAAACAGATGAAACAGTCAAGGTTTTTCAACTTTTGCATCGACTGATTTTGTTAGCCATGGAGGGCAGCTGCAATAGCGTACTATTCAGAGGAAAGCCACCGATAATGTTATTGAAGGCTCGTGCAGGATTAATTAGCTGAGTGTTGATGAGTTTTGACAGCACTTGTCTGTCTGGGCTGCGTTTGCTCAGGCTTGAGTGTAACATGTGCGCTGTGTGACGCTTTTTGTATGTTTTCCTCCCTGTCACAGGCTGACACTGATGGCGGGCTGGTATTGGGGCACTCTATTCTGCTCGAGCTCCTTTCTGCAGGCCTACGAAGGACAAGGCAGCATTGAAACGGCAAAGAGTGCAGAGGAGACTCTGGAGGGACTGCAAGATGTGGTAAATACTCTCATCCTGTTTTTCTCTTTCTTTTCAGTCTTTTTCTCGGGTCATATTTGCAGTTCATATTCATGAAAATCATGATATTTGTCCACAGAAGAAAAACCTGTGCTGTTCCAACATTCATTTGCCCAAACCAACCTATTATGTTATTGTAGAATTATACACTAATTATTACAGGGCGCTTTTGATTTAACTCACTGTGGCTTAGTCCCAGAATTCCTGCCTCATACTCTTGTACTAGTGCATTCCCAGTTTAATAATAATGCATATTGAGTTGAGTCTCAACATTGTCAGTAAATGAGCTGCAGCTGGAAAGGGTTGAATATTTTGGCAGGTTTTAGTCAGAGCTTCCCCCCCTCAGTTTGTTTATCTCATCTGCAGATTCTAACACTTTATAAATACATTAAAAACAAAAAGGAAACATTTGGCATTGTCTTTTGAGCTGCAAGTAACTGTTGTAGAATTATATTGAATTATGTTAATCCAACGTAGTATTTTTAAGTATCACCACAGTCAATGTAATTGTACCAGCTGCTGGTACAACTCAATACAAACAAGATATATATATATATATATATATATATATATATATATATATATATATATATATATATAATATTATTATTATTATTATTATTATTATTATTATTATTATTATGGGAATAGTACAATACAAACAGATCAACAGCAAAAGGGTATGAACATGTCACTTACTGAAAATAAAACCTTAAAATTTTATATGAAATTATGAACAGCTGATGCTTTTCCACAACATTATATATATTTTTTTTAGATTTGCTAGTTTTTGAAGAATAATATGCTTTTCAAAAAAGATGAACAATTATTTTTAGACATTGTGTGCCAACACAAGAAATGTCTTTCAAGAAAAAAAAATATATATATAAGAAAATAAGTTTTCGAGTGTATTAAATCATAATCACAGATAAATCTTCAGATTGTTTAGTTGTTTTTTTTTTATTTATTGTATTTTTGCTTTTTAATGGGGAAAACCCAGCAGGTGTTTCATTACAGAGCGCAGAACACACAAAACATTCATTATCCAGACAGCAGCGTTTACTGAAAGCTGCATTTTAGATCTGGACTTTATGAACAGTTACATGCTGTGTTTAGGCTTCATAACTAAGAGTATCCAGACATGACACACATATCAAACTATAAGACTTACCCTATATAACACTGATGGTAATCACTGTGTGTAATTCAGCTCAGATAACAGCTACAATTCCCTTGTTTTCCAACGAAATTCAGTCCCAGTTAAAATACTGAAGGACTTTCCAGTGCATGTTTACTGCTCTGTCCATGTGTACATGATCAACCTGCATAGACACTCTGACTGATCAGAGAGAGGGGGCGGGGCTTATGACCACACTGTCCCAAATATTGGGATGTGTGCAAGTTATTTATTTTAGCATTCCATGGTAAAATTCAAACATGTATTTCAATTAATAAATATATATTTACATGTTAACTGCAGAAACATTTTGAGGAGCCTGGGAACTTATGAAAATAACAATTTATTTTGCAAATAAAAGCACAGTTGGGTTTGGCCATGAATGTTATTTGAAACAACGTCCATTTTGGAGCTGTCAGAATTTAATCAATTAGCATCTACAAAGTATAAACCTGGCAATATCACAAAACTGGACTTTTGATCTTATAACAATGCATCTATTTAACTATCTGAATTGTAAATGTACCTGCATGTAAATATTGCTTCCTTTTCTTTCTCTGAATTTTCTTAATTCTGGATCAGATATTGTTAACCAAACTGGGATGAAGTAAAACATGTGAGTTAAGAGAACCTTAGACTAAACTAAGGTCAACAGAGTAATATTGTGAGTTTAATGTTCAGGGTGAAAATGGAACTCAGTGTTCCTGGCAGGTGTGCTATTATCCCAAAGGTACTAGAATCTGCAATGCTGATAGTACTGGATTCTAAGGACTAAATGGTGGATAGGTGCTGCAAGAACATATTCATCAAGCAAACATACTATTATTTTCTGCTTGTCCCAGTCCACAAATGGAAGTTGTGGTGTTAGGCAATGTTGCAGCGAGAGCATCATTTGCTTTATGCAGTCCTCACAAGCCTCAGTCTATCTAAATCAATTGTCCTACAGACCTGAGAAAAAAAGTAGGCATGTGCACCCCCCCCACCCCCACCCCCCATTTGTTTTACCCCTCAATTCTTTGTGCAATTAAGCATGAGCCCCTCTGGTCTGTTTTCAGTCTGTCTCGCCAGTGGGGTGCCAAGTTGGCAGTGAGCAAGGGAATGTCATTGCATTCCAGTCTCGCTTCTGCAACCTTAATCCCACTGCGCAAACAGATTCCAGGGCACCCCCGCCAACCAGCCCCATTCTGAAGAAGGTAGGGTGGTAAAGCTGTCGGCTGGCGTGGGGGGCTCAAACCCCATGGTGAATTGGAGCAAATGAAGGTGGATGCCTTCACAAACACAAATTGACTGTGCCAGTTGACTATGTTCTGCAAAACAGAAGAGAAGAAAAATAGGCAGTAGAGTCTAGTTCAGTAGTATAGACAGTAGTATATATTTACCTGAGCCTCGCAGTTTATACTAGTTTATTCTACTCACTGTTTTTGCCATTTTTTCGGTTGTTACTTAATGAATAAATAGTAATTATATGAATTTTTTGGGGAGATACAAGGTTCTATACCTCCCTGTCGTTTTGCCTGAGAACAGATTTTCAAAATGACATTATGCCACCGAGACACAGCATAACTTAACGTAACCTAGAGACATGTTTAGACTGTAGAAAGACTGTTTATAAATATTATCAGCTGTAGCCTTTCGGAGGGAAGTGAACTTAATACATGCTTAATAAGCTACTTAATAAAGTGTATAACGCAGCTGTATCAATGTTGGCATTTGCCATCTAATCTTCACCAAACCTTTATACTCACTTATCTCTTTTTTCTTTAGGGAACCAACAGTGGTTATACTTTACACATTTTTACATAAAGCATTATACATATATTACCATATAAGGAATTCCCTCATATTCAACACCGTATTTGTCACATATATGCCATTTGAAAATATGTGGCATATTTGAGCTATAATATATACAATATGTAACATATTATATAATAATATAGTTATATATAATAATTTTATAGAATAAAATTATTCACAGTATATGTAATATAATTAAGATGTATGATCATATTTATGAGTCCAAAATACTTACATATGTATGTACAACAACAACAACAACAACAATAATAATAATAATAATAATAATAATAATAATAATAATAATAATAATATGTACAGATATTTGATTATACATGTGCATATGTGATTCAGATATCAGATTTCTGTATTGCCTAACTTTTATTTTGTAGTTCAACACATTGAAATGAAAAGGAGTCTAATGCCTCTGTAGTGATTAAACATGCTCTATGTTATCACATCATCAGCAGATTTACTGCTAATTAATGTAAATAAAACAAAAGGACTTGCAGTAAAGAATTTAGTTTAACACATTCCAAGTTAAATATGCCTAAAATGTAGCTGGTTCCAGCTGATGGTCAAACCTCAGATACAAAAGGAACAATGCAGGTTCTGTCCTGCCTGTGGAAAACTGGACCAGCTCTTTGCCCTTGTGAGGGTCCTTGAGGGGGCTTGGAAATTTGCTGAACCAGTTCACATGTGTTTTGTGAACCTGGAGAAGGCATTCGACTGTGTCCTTCGTGGTATGCTGTCTAGGGTGCTCCATGACTATGCAGTCCTTGGCAAACTGCTACGAGCCATCCAGTCCCTGTACAAATGGAACAGAAGATTGGCTTGCATGGCAGACAGTAAGTCAGACTGGTTCCCAGTTGGAGTTGGACTCCGTCTGGGCTGTCCTATGTGACCGATTCTGTTCATTACTATTATTAACAGAATTTCTTGGCATAGCCAAATGACAGAAGGTGTCCGATTTGGTGGCATCAGGATTAGATATCTGCTTTTTGCTGGTGATGTGGCTTTATTGGCTTCACTGAGCTTTGTCTCAGGGATCAAGTCAGGACCTCTGGCTGGATAAATTTGCAGCTGCGTGGGAAGCGGCTGGGATGAGAATCAGCACCTCAAAATCGGAAACCCTGGTACTCAGTCGCAAAAGGGTGGAATGTCCTCTCCAGGTTCCTGCCTCAAGTGGAGGTGTTCAATATCTCAGGGTTTTGCTCAGAAGTGAGGGAATGATGGAGCATCTGCAGTGTTGTGGGCTCTGAGCTGGTCTGTTGTGGTGAAGAGGGAGCTGAGCTAAAAGGCAAAGCTCTCAATTTACCTGTCAATCTGCATTCTCTCTTTCACATATGACCATGAGCTTTGGGTAGTGACTGAAAGAATGAGATCCCGAGAACAAGCGGCTGAAATGAGCTTCCTCCGCAGGGTTGCAGGACTCGCTACTAGAGATAGGGTGAGAAGTTCAGTCATCCAGCAGGGGCTCAGAGTAGAGCCGCTGATCCTCCACGTTGAGGTGGTTCGGTCATCTGGTTCAGATGCCTACTGGTTGCTTTCCTTGTGAGGTATTTTGGGCATGTCTGACTGGGAGGAGAACTTGGAACGCCTTGGAGTCCCCCAAGAAGAGCTGTAGAAGGAGGTATGGGCCTCTTTGCTTAGGCTTAGATTGTGCAAAGAGGAATGGTCGAAGATCCCTCTCTCTGTATTCTCCCATCTTGTGAGAAGATTAAGTGCTGTCTTGGCAAAAGGGGGTTGTAGGAAGTATTAACATCAGGGGTGCCAATAGTTGCAGCACACATAATTGCGTGTAAAAGAGGGGACTTTTTTTGCATTGTTGTCCTACATTATTTAAAATGAATTTATTAGAAACCTCAGAACACATCTTAATAAGGGTGGCCAGTAATTGTGGAGGATGCTGTTCATCCAGTAGAACTGTATGACCACCACACAGCTAGATTTGAATTTAAACCATATACTAATTAGGTGAACGAGTAAGAATAATATACTGTAACATAAATTATGGAGTGTTGAAGGTCTATTTTTGAATGTATTCACTGAGCAGCCTGATTTCACAGATCACTGAGTCGGCAGATACATATGTTACAAGTTTCCATTTGAAAAGAAATTGAATATCTCAATAACAGAACGTTCAGCCAAAAGGTATTAAGCTCTTTGATCCACCATCAAGCAAGGCAGTCTATAGAGGGGTGGAGGGCATCTGATTGAAGCACTTGTTACTCTTAGTTCTTAAATGGATCTGGGAAAGGTCTACTGAAACGGTACTTTGAATTTTCCTGCATAGTTCAACAATAAGAGTTTGGTAATTGGAACTGGTACACTGTCCCCTTTCAAAAGCAAAACCTGCAAAAGTAAAACTGAGCTGTAAATGGGCCGAAAGTTGTAAATGGGCCGATTCCACTACTAGAATATGGAAGCATTGATGAAAGGCTGAAAGCTACTGCTAGACTCACCAGTAAAGGCAGAAGTGCTGACCAGAGAAGGGCTTTGTGTACCTGTGTGGGGAAGACAAAGGGAACCTTAAAGCTAAGACAGGAGAAATGAGAAGAACTAACTGGGTGCAAGAAATAAATATAAGCAGCTTTTGATTTATTAAATATGCATTTTTAATTACGTAAATAGGACTGTAAAATTATACCTAAGCATTTATTTGGCATCTGAAAAGATGTGAATAGTGTGAAAAAGGTTTTTGATCATTTAGTTCACAAATCAAACTCATATTTTTTATTCATTAAATGTTTGTTCAAATCTGAATTGAAATATTCTAGTATTTCTGAATTTATGGTTTTCATGAAATAACTCATCAAGATTAAAACAAAAAATGTCACTTTACATGTAATGGATGAAATTATGATCACAAACAAGATTTATAACCATTTTTTTTATTTTAAATGAACTAGTTTGGAACCACGACAAAAATTAAACACATACAAAAATGGAGAAAATGCTTTTCATTGGATAGCAGTGACATGTACATGCTTTCATGGCTCTAGGGTGGAGCGACTGTCTAACTGCCTAGGACTACAAAGCAAACCACTTGCTGAGGCCCCCCTGGGAGACCATATGTGATATTTAGCCTCTTCAGCCTAATGTGTGGCATGAATGTGTGAGAAGGCAAGATGTATGTGGAGGAGACATCTGCAGCTCCTGACCCTCTACGGCCGTCAATCACAAAGACAATTAGCGCTGTAATTAGGTGAATATCTGTCCGCATAAAAGCCTCTTCAACCCTGTAGTAGAACTTCTTTGTCTCACTTCATTTCCAGAGCAGAATTTCAATTCATCAGATGATACTTACAGCTTGAGTCGTGACCATAAATAACCTGGAAGCAATCAGTTCAGCTAATGATGTGCATTAAATCAGAAGTGGTGTTCTTAGATGTGATACATCACGCATTTCTGCCATTAATCGTCGCTGCGATCTTCTGTATCTGTGCCAGTTTTGGAGAACTTTGAAACCCTTTAAGATCATTTATGACAAAGAAGTTTTGTATGAATTATTTTTAAACCCTTTGTATATAGTTCTACAAGAAGACTCCAGTCTATATAGCTTAGATTAACGATGTTATAGAATAAAAAGCTTTAATTTCTTTAATTTCTTTTTCTGACATCACCAATATCATGCTTAGTGGTTACCTCCTGTTACCCCCAAAATCACCATTTGAACCCTTTATGACAACATGAATTGAACTGATTCAATTCTTTAAAAGTTATTCATGTGTTGACTCAGGCAGTCATTTCACTAATGAAGTAAAATGGAAATTTTAATGCTGTAGAACAAATATTATATTTACATGTTTTATAATATTTATTTACAAATATTTACTGATCTGGCTATGAAAAAAAAAGATCCATAATCCAATGTCCCGTGTTACTAAAATACATATTAATAACTAATTAAATACACAAATAGGATGAGTCTCCAGAAACACAACACACCTAAAAAATAATTACTTTTAAATAACTATCCACAGTAATGACCACCTTGTCTGATCCAAGTGCTGACCATGTTTAAATATAGACTATTCATCAAATACATAAATATGAATATTATACTCTATCCTATGATGTCTGCAGTGTTTTATGGTGTGTGCTATGTTCTGTGATGTCATGTATGATGTCATTATTTTTTTATGTAGTACACTGTTTTATGATCTACTTAAAAGTCAAGGCTGTGCTGAATACCATTGAGGTCTGACCCAGCTTACTAATCCAATTAAAATGAATCAAAACTACCGAGAGTTTGAATGTGCAGGTTAAGACAAATTGGATGTAAAAGTGTTGTGTTCTGTTCTATGATGTAATAGGTTGGGTGAGTCTACCACTGACCATTATTTAGGTTATTTATGTTTTTGTTTATTGCATAACTGTGGGCATGTCTTGGGTTTTGTATTTATAGTTGTGTTGCATGCTGCTGTGGTATATATCTCTAAATGACAGCTTTCTTGTACTGATTCAGGAATGCTTTTAATGTGAGTCTGGAAATATATGGAGGTTGCAGGCAAAACTATAGGCTTAGTAGGAAGCTGCCTGGAAAGCAAGTCAGACTTTGATTTTGTCTCGAGAAGTGGATTTGGTTTTTGGCTATAAAGACACCCTTAATTTAATCCTTTAAGCCCCAAATAAATACACTGACCTGCTATAAACTGAAATTAACAGAAATAAACTGGCCTGTTTGTTTGAAACCTTTCTAACTGACTGTTATATGTTTGATGTTCGCTGAAGCTGATACCTGATCAGCTGTTAAGGAGCTCCTGTCCTGTCCTGTCCACAAAAGCTCCTACGGGGTATTTAACAGTAGCTGTTAAAGTGAACCTCTTGAGTCCAAATTCCAAGTTAAAGGGAGAAAAGAAAACCAGGGTAAGCCGGTCTGCTACGTGTGCCAGAAACACAACCAACACTGATGAGGATAAAATAACATTTGAGATTCTTTCTATATATATAAGAATTTTTAAGAAAATATTTATAGGAGAAAGTCACACATATCTGATTCTGTTATTATCAGGATCAAAAACTTAGACATTCAGATCAAAACATCTCAGACATTCACCATCCAGCATGAGTTTGAGCTGAAAATGCAAGGATTTTTTGTAACAGTTATATTGGTGAGGATATTTATAATAATAAGTTCTTAAAATATATAAATAAATAAAACAAAACAACAACCTGTATGTCATTTTATGCATGTATCAGTATGATCTCTTCTCAGGACTTTTATTCCAAAATTGGAACAATGTGTGAGCCCGGAACGAGGAAACAGCCCCTCCCTTCTCCTTTTTCTCTGTAACCCAGTATTGGGGTCAGTGACATCACTAGCTCCACCTCCTCTCACTGATCAGTTAGAGTCTGTATGCAGGACGAGGTATAGGGATGTAGGGTTGCAAGAGTTAATCCAAAAACATTTCTTAGAGTTTTTAACTTTTCTTCACAGGTTAATAATACCATGAT
Organism: Acestrorhynchus altus; assembly: GCA_034509495.1. Lineage (NCBI taxonomy): Eukaryota > Metazoa > Chordata > Actinopteri > Characiformes > Acestrorhynchidae > Acestrorhynchus > Acestrorhynchus altus. The sequence continues at coordinate 4,628,894 of CM067516.1, read as the reverse complement.
GAAACTGATAACTGTGATCGTTTTGTTCATGATAATCATGTTAAAGATAATCAATATTAAAGTTTAATTTTTACACCCAACTCTAATCAGTGGAACATACAAGTTCTATTCTTCATGCAGGACTCCTTCTGTTATGTTTAATTTAGTACACACAGTTTAATGAGATGAATTTTGTCTGACCACCACTTAATCAGTGCTGTTTTGCTTCTGAGCTTGTTTACAAATAACTATGCAGGTCGCTCTCATTGTCTCATTAGCTGTGAGTGCAACAGCATTCTTGTCTTATCTTCACAAAACAAAACAACACACGTACAACATTTAAACTCTGCCTCTTGCCAGCAATGGGAGACACATCTATAATTAAGTCAGCCATACAGCATTGGATCTGATTTGGCCCTTTGGTTCATTGTGCCTCAAATTTATTTGAGAAATTAAAAGGCAGTAAAAATAGAGCTTTGTGAGCAAGTGCTTTAAAAGGCAGGATAGATCCATCAACGGGTCCCGAGCCACAAGACAAAGTGACAGTGCGGGTTTTTTCACTGCAGTTGAAATGGTTTCACATTGCTAAATCAGGTTTTTTTGTGCGTGTTTGAACCCATTAAGCAAACCAGGTCTCTGAAAGTGGCCTCAGTATACGTTGTGCTTTGTTTTTCGTAGTCCTAGGCAGTTAGACAGTTGCACCACTCTAGAGCTGTGAAGGCATGTTCATATCACTTCTGTACAAAATATTAGAATATGGTTAAAAAGCTCTTTCATGATCACAATTTTGTTCAACATGATAAACTATTTTATATTCATTACATGTAAAATTACGTTTCAAGCCTCTTTTTGTTTACTGTTGATCAGTTTAGATCAGAAATCCAGAATCCAAATTCAATTCTGTTCAAGTTTATATAGATCACCGATCACAGTATCAACTTTACAAACAAAAAAGCTTGAAATATTAAACTTTAAATGTAATTAATATAAAACACATGACAGTTTGATTTTTGAATTTAATTATCAAAACCCTTTTTCACAGTATTCTAATTTTTTGAGATGCACTAGTAAATAGTCCTGGATGAGCAGCCCAATAGCAGTGCTCTAAAATTTGTAAAATAAGCTCTTTTCTACTTTCACTTCCATTCAATGTTAAGAGCAATTGTGCCTTCCCTGGACATACCAGTTTTTAATTGGACAGCAACAACATGTCTCGCAAAGAAGTAACAGAAAAGTAAATTTACTGCAAAATGTATTATCCTGTGGTGCGTGTTTATGGCTCCAGAGTGGTACTAACTGGTGCTCATTAAGTGGGAGGAAATAATAAGTTCAAATCCCAGCAAGAGCTCAACGCTCCCTTGTCAAACACCTCCCAGTCTGGGGACGTCAAATGATAATGCATTGATATACAGATGTTCTTAATAAAACTCTCTGCTTCTGTCTTTTTCAGCCACATCTGGCGGTAGAGAAGAAGGTCACCCAAAGTAAGTAGAAATTCAGAACTGACTTCAGATGGTCTTTGTGCTGTGATTGTGAGTGATTATCAGCTTGCTGGACCCCCACCAAAGCATTCTGCAGACATTTCTATCCTTTCCCTAATGGCGATATGACTGTGACAGCTTACACGCAGCATTGTATAAATAGAGCTCTCGCTGGCATAAGCAATGACTTTCTGCAAAGACAGTGTTTTCCATAAATGCTGGATTCTGTTGCTTTGCTGTTTTTCCATGTTGGAATTTGCTCATTCTTGTGTTTAGTACCCTGTTTACCTTTAAATACAGGATTAGTTTGTGGAGTAGACTGTCAGTGTTCACATGGCACTCATGAGATTTTGAGAAAGTGGTTGTACATGTCAAACTTCTATTTACTCGGGGCATTACGAATTCTGTGTGTCTGACAACGGCTACATTCTGCAGCTCCTAACACAGCTTGTTTTGACACGGCGTGGCCTAAAAATACTGCAGCATATGGCAGAGGCGTTCATGTAGGCCTGTGTGTTAAAAGATGCTCTACACTGCTTGCACTAATTTAATGCATGTGCACAAAAAAGTGTCAGAAAGTTCACAAGAAGACTTCATATCATATGAGCTGGGCTGAGGTTTGTCCTGTACAGCTGCACTTCTCCTCCACTCACTGCACAGCCTGCAGCTCCTTAACAAAGAAAATACCTATGGATCCGACTGTCGGAAGTGCGGATCATTTCTCATGTTATGGTAAACTAGTGCATCTCAAAACAGAAAATGGTGGAGAAGCTTATACAAAAAATTCAAAAAGGCCATGTTTTAGATTCATTACAAGACATTTCAAGCCCTTTTGTTCTACTGTTTGTCAGTTTGGCTTATCGCTCATGAAAAATCCAGAATCTCATATATTAGAGACATTTAATTCAAATATGAATTGAACACAATGTTGAACAAAAAAAATTGACATATATCAGTTTAAATGTAATAAGAATATAAAATATTATCATTTATTTTGTCAATTAATTGATCAGTATTCACAGTATTCTCATGTTTTGCGACGCACTAGTAGTTTTAAAATAATCACAACATTTCTCAACTTATTTCTACCCATTTTTACTTCTGGTGACGTTCTCTGATTGTATGACATAAATGACACTAGATTCTTCCACTTACCGAAATGTCACGTGTTTTGTCGCGTACCTTCTCGGAACAGACGCTCAACTATTGTTCAAATGCTCAGCGGCACCTCAGACACTCTGTTTACTGCTGATTTAATTTCCATCACTCTGAGCTGTTTCACGGGGCAAAATGCTGCTGTTCGTCTTGGATCGCCAGCCAAATATAGTGAGTGTGAAAGCTGGACTGCCACAGGCAAAGGAAACGACTTTGCCCAAGCCCTCTGTGGGGGTAGCAAGGAGGGTGTTTTCCTCAATTTGCCCTGAAATATTCAAATGGTCTGCTAATTCCTCTCCTGGGACTAATTATTCGCTGTCTGTGCACAAACTTCACAACGATCACAAAACAAGCAACAGAACGCCTCCTTTTCGCACTCAGGCACTCAGATGGGAATCATAGCATTTGTGTGTGTCAGCCTGTAGCGCAGAGCTATCTCTCTCTCTGTCTCTTGCACAGGGAAGGCATTTTATTGTTATTTCTCTGCCGATTCCTTCTAGACGCTGGCATTAATCAGAATGTCCCAGTTTTTTGTTCACCCTTTTTTTTCACTTTCCTGCCTGCAAGACGATGCCCGTCATGCCTACGCAGAAAGGTACAACAGCACACTATTTTCCGCCTCACCAGGCCTCAGCTGTGCATCATAAATAAACAGCCCGGGCCAGTGAGGGTGGCACATGGCACAACGCCTTAAAGGTCAGCCGAAAAGTCTTGGAAGACCTTTTCACGGAAGCTTCCTTTTGTGGTCTGACACAAACTGCAATTAAATCCTCACCATTCATCTGCCAAAATGCTGTGATTCATTTGGCCCTGGGTTCAAATGAGCCTAATAAGGGAGTTCGTTACCATCACAAATGAAACAATAGCATGAGGCAAACCCAGTTAAGCAGCCCTGCGGTTCATTTAGGCAGTAATTGGGAGGGTGTTAGATAGGGCACAGCTGCCAGTGGGGTTTCGTAACAAGCTCTAAGTGACTGAGCCGAGAGGGGCAAGGAGAAGGTAGCAAAACTGGAGGAGACGAGATTATCAAGAGCAGATCCAGAAGTAACAACTGAATAATATAAAGGAAGAAAAAACGAAAGAGGCTCACTCTGGTGCTGAATAAATAATGCAGAGCTTGTTTGTGTGAGTAAATGCCTTAAGTAGACCTAACACTCTAGTCATGCAATGGAAATGAAAAACTGCGTGATGGCTGAAGGATGTAAAACTGTTTTAAAGTCATTAAAACTAGGCAAGTACATATAATCAATAAGCATACAATGATGATCGATGAAATTATAGAGGAATTATAAAGGAAAATGAAATTAGAGGAGCTCTTTTTCTTTGCTCACACAGTGTTCAAACGTCAGAATTAAAGTCCCGAGAAGGGATCATTTCCCGTATAGGCAAAAGCAAAGGATTGTAGGAACGACAAAATTATTATGGTAAAAGTCATACAAATATCATACAAATATAGAAATTGTATTTTTTTTTACATCACAAATGAAAAGTTATTTGAGTAGCCTAGGATCTCCAGAAAGAAAAACAGTATCTGGTATGTGTGCCTGTCTCCTCTAAATAACAAATTAAAGAATAAAACACTAAACTCGTGTTTTAAAGGTTCAAGACATTGAAAATGTGTATTACAGATTTTATTTAATTGTTCGTTATTTCCTCTTTGCTTGGTCTTTTTAAGCCAATAGTCAATAACTAACTGCTAATTAATTGCCTGTCCATTACTACTTTATTAAGCAATAACTGACTTCAACATTTTCATGCTTAACTGCCTCTACTTACTGCTCAATAACAAGCCGCCAGTTCATTACCAACTACTGCATGACAAAGCTCAAAACATGCATTCAAGAGGGCAAAAGAATATCAAACTGTATTTTCTGCTTCATGAAACTGACAAACTGTGAACCTCAAACACAACAAAGCTGTGAAACAGACCAATTCCTAACCTCAGAACCTTTTCCTTACAGACTATCCATACAAATGCCTCCAAAATGTACATACGGGTGTAAAAAACCTAGTCAAAGCTGGTCAATGCGGGAAAAATGTTAAGCTCATGGACTGCTTGTGCTCAAGAATCCGATTTTGTTCTGAACTTAGTGCTTTACCTCTCTAAGGAGAAAGCCCTTGCCAGCCATGAAGGCTACTGTTAGGCATTACTGAGCAATGTCACTTATAAGTCACTATCATCCCACTCCCCCATAAATCCCTAGAGATGTATGATTTCATTATGCCAAGGCCCAATAAAGCACGCACCATGTACAGTCCATAAAATATACCACCTGAAATCAGTGAGCCATCAGAAAGTTAATCAAAACGTTAAATTACGACTGCCGAGGGGGAACGTCCCCCTGCCTCGTGGGGGCTGTTAGAACAATTGTAACACTCCCCAGTCTCCTCGGAGGTGGCAAAGCAGCAATTTCCATTCCTACTATTAAATGTTCGTCAAGGAAAAATGACTTTCGGAAGGCTGTACAGTGAGGGAGTTCACATTATCCAAGCACCTGATCCTTTTTTACAAGACTTTTGATTTCTAAGTGTGCTTGACTTTAAATGAGGTCATTTTTTTACATCCCACTAAAGCAGTTTCATTGTATGTTACAGTTGTAACATAACATCAGAGGTACATGATGAATATTATAGTTGACTCTGGGTTTGATAAAACACAGTGGACCAACACCAGCAGATGACCCCTGATCCATCACAGACTGGGAAACTTCACACTGGGCTTCAGACACCTTGGATTCTGCCCCCTTTCCACTCTTCCTCCAGACTCTAATAGCTTGAGTTGAGACTCTCTGATTCTTGGTTTCCAAATGAATTGCAGAATTTACTTTTATCTGCAGACAGAACTTTGGAGCTCTGAGCAACAGTCTGTCTGTTTCTCCTTAGTCCAGGTAATCCCAGTTGCTCCTCAATTTACCATTAACATACTTTGATACAAAGCCAACCTTTTCAGAAATGACCTTGTGTGTTTTCTGGGCAACTTTCAGGTCAGCGTTCTACTCAAAAGTGAAGTGTGCAGAACCATTCAGATGAGCGTAAAGCATGATTGGCATATTTATCTCAGTTTATCTCAGAGGCTGGAACTGGGCGTTTATCCACGTTGCGTTTAAAGGAGAGATGTGATCAATAATAACCCTAAACTAAAGAAAGAGTAAAATAAAGGACTCCAGCTTTTATCTTCTCCTAACTGTTTGTGGTTGTTTATTTCTAAAGGTCAGTATCATTTATACCTGAGTTTTTCCCCGTTTTAGACAAATGAACAATTATGAACACAAGGTATGTGACCATTCATGGAGACACTGCTTTACCAATCCCCCAGTTTTACCAATCTCAGTCTATCTCTCTGCTTTCTCTAGAGCTCTCGCTCTCTCTCACCCTATCACTCTCCCTTGCTCTCACTCTCTCTAGCTCTCTCTTACTCTCTCACTCTCTCTTGCTTTCTCTCTCTCACTCTCTGTCACTCTCTCTTACTATCTCACTCTCTCTTGCTGTCTCTCAGTCTCTCTCTCTCTCTCTCTCTCTCTCTCTCACTCACTCTCTCTTTTCATCTTTGGAACAGATTTTGAGAATAAGTCGTGTGGGGAATCTCACTGGGCAACACTTTGTCACTCGGCACAGGACAAAATATATTTGCATATCTCGAGGGAAGGGGAAATATTAATCAGCGGCTGTCTTGCCGAGTCCATGACTCAGTAAACAGTCTGAGTATGAATGCCGACCACATGCCCTCACGAGTCAACAAGGGCCAGTGGTGATAATACATTCAGATGAGGATGAGGTTCCCGATAGCAATGAGGGAACATTATCAGTGAATCTGGTCTCAGATTTGCAAAACATAAAGGAACAGCAAACAGAAAACTATTGCTGCTAATAAATAGTAGGATTAGTTGGATGCCAATGATTTGTTTGAAGCAGATAAATGATGACTTTGGCAGATGCTGGTTTCAAGCTATGGAAGACGTGTAAGAATTCCAGTTTTCCTTAAAGAAGACCATTTGTGTGTTAGATCTCCAGCTTTATTTTATCAATAATTATCAATTTAAATATATATTTATATATAAATATATATATATCTCAAACTAATATATTGATATCATTATAAAAACATTTTAAGAAGATAATATATAAAGGCCACAAGATATAGTCAGATGAAAAAGTTAGGACACCCCATGAACACCTTCTTATTTAAACCTTAGACATTAGTTTGGTTTGCTCTTGATTTTTGAAAAGAGTGTTAGCCAAAGTGCTCTGAGGTCTTCAGAAAAATAATTGTCTAGTTGCCACAAAAATAATTTATGAACTGCAAAAATAAATATTATGAGGCCTCAGTTATTATATTTATGCATTTAGATAATATACTAAGGGCATAAGTTAAGTTTCTTGTGGAGATTTAATCAAGACCTAATTATTTTAGATTAGCATTAACCCTGAAGCCCACTGATAAGTTCTAGGATAAGAAGATGCTATAGACTACAAGGATTAGTTTCCGGTATCTGCCTGATGGAGGCTTCTGGAACTGGCAGTGAGCCCAGAAGCACAGAGGCCGGAGTGTCATTATTAATTAGCACTACAATGTATGCATCAATTGTGAGGCACTGGGTGAGAGGGATGGCAATTTGCTAAGCCTAACTGTTTAGAGATACCAAGTATGTACCAAATCCATTATCATCAAATGGAAATAACATAGTACCACAACAAACCTGCCAAAAGAGGACCACCATCCAAAACAATAACTCACATTTATATAACTCATAAACAATAAGTATTGTTTCATTACGTAACAATTTAAAAACTGTTCCCAGTTGTTAAGTGTGTTTTCTTAATTCTTTGTGCCTTAAATGAATAGAAAAAGTTATTATTCTCGGTAAACACGGCTTTTGTGGTCAGCGCATTGATATTTTCAAATGTATCTATTTTTAAGAATATTCGCGATAGTTCCTGAGCTCAAAGGTGGTTGGAGGAGAAAGCAGCAATCAGACACAGAGGAAGACATTGAAGATCCCAATTTCTCTTCATATGCAGCTGAGGAGTGGAAGCCATACTACCCTAACCAAAAAGACCTCAACCATCTGATCAGAAACCTCAGTCTAACCAAGTCCAACGCTGAGCTTCTGACATCAAGGCTCAAGCAATGGAACTTATTAGATGAAAGAGTCCAAGTCACAGATCAGAGGAAGCGTCACTAAGTTCTTTGTATGATGAAGTTCTTAAAGTATGATGAGTACGGCTGAGAAGTTATCAGAGATTTCAAAATGGTGTCATTCCTGATGGGCCTCCAAGATGGTATCCTTGCTTTATTTGCCGTTGGGACAGCCGGGACACTGAAGCCCACTGTCACCCCTAAGCTGTCTGAAGCAAAGATCAAAGCTGGTGTCTTCATCAGACCACAAATCAAGAAGATCGTAGAATGCAGCGAATTTCCCAAGAAGCTGAATAGGAAGGAGAGAGTGGCTTGGAACAGTTTCGTCGCAGTGGTTCACGGCTTCCTGGACATTCATGAAGATGAAAACTATGAACAGCTGGTTCCGACTCTGATAAAGAACTCTGCTGCAATGAGCTGCAGGACGTCACTCAAAATCCATATCCTTGATGCTCAGCTTGATAAGTTCAAAGAGAACATAGGAGCTTATTCAGAGGAGCAAAGCGAGTGCTTTCGGCAGGACATTATGGACACCGTTACCAAGGACAATATAACGAGAACATGATGTATATATATTATATATGTATATATCTATATATATTATATATTATATATATATTTGGGAACTGATTTGTGAAACTGATTTGCAGTATAGTCGTAAATCTTGGAAAACCACACACTTCTGAAACCACTCGTTTTTGTAATCTGTGTAATTTTGCAGTGCAGATAGTGTTCTTAGTCTGACTGTATGAATGAAAAGATGCAAAATCGACTGTTTTTATACTGAAAATGCGTAACTTTCTTTGCTGTGGTCACAGGAGTAAAGTTTCTGATGAATGCAGGCAATTCTGCATTTGTTTTAGACATAAGCAATTGGAATATTATGGAACACTAAAAGGCTGGGAACAAAACTAGTGTTACGTCGTGTTATCCAGGAATGGTGTGTGAAAGTTATGGAGAGTAAATATTTGGGTGATTTGGGACACAGACACGTCGCGACTCACAGACTCATAACGACATCCATCAGTGTAAACGAATCATAGCAGCATGGCTTCACTGGGAGCATCATACGACCTGTAACGTCAGCCCTTGACTACAGGGAGCTTAACATCCTGGGATATAAGGGAGGCAATGTGCAAACAATGTCATTGACAATGTCATTAGTTGGATTTTAGAGTCAGTGAATCCTCTGAAACCAGCAGGGCAGTGGTGCTCCAGTACCAGGATTGAGAACCACTGCAGTACAGCTCTGGACTCTCTGGAGCAAATAAACATAAACGCAATGGCACCAGGCCTGATGTCAGTGTAAGATATGTCCTTGCAGCAATGCTCTTCCTTCCCTGGACAGTAAAGACACACACACACACACACACACACACACATTTTTTGGTATTTTGTGTATACTTGAGAATTCACTTTGACTTGTGAACATCTCTGCTTATATGATGTCACAACAATGTCAAAGCCATCACCGTAGTTTGATAGGGTGTCGTAGTGTTTTATGATATGTGTTTAGAGGATACTCCAATCCTGACTTATGAAGCCTAGAAACCAGTACGTAACTGCCCTGGAAGTGCAGATCTCAGGGTTAATATAGACTGGACTGCATATTTTTGAAAAATGACCAGTTTACCAGTTTACATTTATGACTAAACATCTATTAATAGTTTCTTGCATCTCACCCAGAAATGCTCCCAATGAAGAACACGTTCTCTGCATGCCCCCCGAGGACTCTAAAAGCAATGTATTACATTGAGCCTCGAGGTTAAGATTCTTGCTCACATTTTTCCTTCTTTAAAAATAAATTGAAATAAATTATTCTGTGTGTGTGTCTTCATTAAATTATACATTCAAATGCTGATTTCTTTTCTCTCCGAGTTCATGTTAAAGTGCTAAATTGGCTTAGGACACATCTTTGATGTGTGGATCTGATGCCACGTCTACCCCCTGTCTACCTGAGTACCTGTTAGTGTTGCTACACACCAGCAGTATGTGTTCATTCAGAGGAAGTTCTGATGAAGGTAAAATCCTCAACACATTTACTACAATGTTGCTCAGAAGTGGAAAGCTCTCACACTTTTGCCACACAGATCATAGGCATCATGATTAATATGTTATTTACAGTAAAGTCTGTAACCTTTTCAGCATAATGCTTTAATTAATGAGCTGTTTCAGAGGCTCTTGTCTAATCCTTATTGAGTAATGCAGATGTCTGATTTATGGCTGATACATGTTTCAGATTTTCACTGTTGAATAACATGGATGAGCCCATTTCAAATAGAGCAAGAAATTTGACAGCTGTGTCTTATTAAACCCAGTGAAAATACCCGGCATATCTCGCTGTATTTATGCTTGAGGCAATAGATTTTCTGGATTGTAAGGATCTGACTCCCTCCCTCCAGTAGTACTAGTCTTACAAATAACTATCCGCATATATAAAATAGGCTACATTTCAAATCTCTAACATATTTTTTTCTGTATTTCACAGCTTTAAACCCTGGAACTTATGGAACTGAAAGATATATCTCAGTCCAAAAACATTCCAGTTTTATTTAAAGGAACTTCAATTGAACTTGCCCTTAGCAACAGTTGCTATACAGTAATTGGAGAACTGAGAACATAAGAGAACTAAGAACATAAGGTGAGGTTTAAGTTTGGTTTGCTAAAGCAACAAATCTTTTGTGGTTCATAGCAACAAATCTTTACAAATGTTCCCACCATAGGAATAAATGGGGTGAAAAAACATGTGACTATTATTATTATTATTATTATTATTATTATTATTATTATTATTATTATTATTATTATTATTATTATGTGACAATCATACAAATACTCTAGTAACCTTAAAACAACCACATGGTGTACCACAGCATACACATGGCACCACTTGAGCATTACAGCAACCACCTATGACCACCTTAGCAACCACGAAGCAACACTTAAGTTACCACCTGAAACACTTTAGCAACTGCTAAGCAACACTACACTATAACAACCGCTTTGGATACCATAACAACCATCTAGCAACAACATAGCAACACCTTAGCAATGACCTTATTGATTATGTTGGAACAGTCCTGAAACCTGGGAGTGGGATCCACTTAAGCTGTTTAACCATCAAATGTGTCCTTCAGGAAACGCTCTTCTCGACTCATATAGACTCTATATGCTCTCTGGGACTTCCAGCCATGGACGGCATTCCGTTCATGACCAGGATTCCCAGAGAGCGTGACTGGATATTGTTCAGTGCTTTTAAGTGCTGACAATATTTACAGTATAATCGAACCTGCAGTCTCCCAATATAGCAGGGTCAGCGCTTAGATGAATGGACCACTCAGGAACCACACATGCATGTTTACGCCTCTAGAGTGTGGGTGTGGGTCAAAACTGTTCAGACAATCTGTGCACATCCAGACCATGCAGGGGACTCGTTCCCCACTCTTCCTACACTCTTTCTGTAGCAAACAAGTGTTATGCACTTATAAAATACAGTTCTACAAAGAGATCATGATGCCTTCTGTGTTCCAGATCATGCCATGAAATGTGCAATGAATAATAATAACAACAACAGGCATATACTCTATGTGGGTTCCTACGGCTGTCTCTGGAATTAAAACACTGAATTATTTATGAGAAGGCAAATGTGAATCTGACTCAGGCGCTTGAGTAAGCGCAACGACAGCTCATTCTCTCTCTCTCTCTCTCTCTCTCTCTCTCTCTCTCTCTCTCTCTCTCTCTCTCTATGTCCGAGTGTTACATATACTAACATCGTACATATGGATTTCTGTTTTCGCTGGGACGCAATAGCAGTAACATATTACCTGAGCTCTAGTTTTTGTATTTAAGCTTTATTTTTCCTGCCACATAAATCAGGGAAAGCCGTGATTTAATAAAATATTCCATTCAGTTTCTTATGCTTTGAATTCTGCATAACATATCTTATCATTTAGATTTATGGGTTTATTCTGTGGGAGGTTTTCATAGTTTAACATGTGTTTATTCACCAAAAAAACATATTTATAGGCGACATACAACGGTATGCAAATATTTGGACACCCCTGGTCAGAATAGCTGTTACTGTGAACAGGTAGTTGAAGATGAAATCATCTCCAAAAGCTATGAAGTTAAAGATGAAACACATTTTTCAACATTTTAAGCAAATCCAGTGAATTATTTTGTGTTTTGTACAGTTCTACAATGGAAAAAAGGAAAACTTACTAAACTATGGGAACCCTAGGAGATTTGAGCTCAGATCAACTTTGGCCAAGGTCTCAGACCTTAATTAGCCCATTAGGCGAATCAAATTCAAAGCTTTATAAAAACCCAAATTCCTCAAACCTTGTCCCATATAAAAGCATCTATGGGTTCTTCTAAGCAGCTGCCTAACACTCTGACAATGTGGTTGAGATCCAAAGAGCAGGGGAAGCTTTAAGAAGTGTTTTCAGGTTACCATTTCCTCAGTTAAAGATGTAATTAAGATGGCAGTTAACAGGACCGGTGGAGGTCAAGATAAGGTCTGGAAGACCAAGAACATTTTCAGATACAGCTATTTGTAGGATTGCTAGAAAGGCAAATAAGAACCCCTGCTTGACTGAAAAAGACCTTCCGGAAGATGTAGCAGACTCGAGAGTTATGGTACATTGCTCTACTGTTCAGAGACATCTGCACAAATATGGTCTTTGTGGAACAGTCAAGTAAACCTCTCTGGCATCCTCACCACAAAATTCAGCATCAGACATTTGAAAGGGCACAGAGTTTCATGAAATAAACACCTCTCCAACTTGAAAAGAAAAGTTGAAAAGAAGATGGTTCTTAAAATGGATAATGATCCTAAACACACCGCAAAAACCACAATAAACCTCAAAAAGTGCAGCTCTAAATTTTATCATGGTCCTCAGAGTCCAATGAACATCACTGAAAATCTATGGATAGAACTAAATAAATAAATAAATAAATAAATAAATAAATAAATAAATATAAATAAATAAATAAATAAATAAATAAATAGGCAAGACAATCCAGGAATGTGACAGAATTGGAAAATTGTGAGAAAGAATGGATGAAAATCCTTCAAAGAAGAACTGAAAAACTCTTGGCTACAAAAAGTGTTTACAAGCTGTGATATTTACCAAAGGCAGTGCTACTAGGTTCCTGCCATGCAGGGGGCTCCAAGCAAAACTTTTCCTTTCTTGTTATCCCATTTTTGTTACTTAAAATACAAAGGGAATATGTATCTTTATGCCTTTTGGGGTTAATTTCATCTTCAACTTGCTTAAATGTTTACAGTAATTTTGACCAGGGTTTCCCAAAGTTTCTTCATTTGAGATGCAAAAATTAACAGAGTTCATTTTTTTTTTCAAAAGAAAAGACAGTGGTGCAAGTAAAGTTATTTTAAAAAAAACATTCAGAATGTCAGTTATTATTAGTATTATTTATATTATATCAATATTATCCCTTCTCATGACTTCTATTATGACATTTGGGCACTGTGAACAAAGAGCGCAAACAACCCCTTCCTTCTGATTTTCCTCTATAACCTTATATCTTGGTCAGTGATGTAATCAGACCCACCCCCTCTCTCTGCTCAGTCATAGTCTGTACGCAGGTTGAGCATCAGCTCCGCCCCCTCTCTCTGATCAGTCACAGTCTGTATGCAGGTTGAGCATCAGCTCCGCCCCCTCTCTCTGATCAGTCACAGTCTGTATGCAGGTTGAGCATCAGCCCCGCCCCCTCTCTCTGATCAGTCAGAGTCTGTATGCAGGTTGAGCCTCTCTCTCTGATCAGTCAGAGTCTGTATGCAGGTTGAGCACGCCCTGCCCCTCTCTCTGATCAGTCAGAGTCTGTATGCAGGTTGAGTATCGCCCATTTCCCCTCTCTCTGATCAGTCAGAGTCACTGATAATTATCGACAGTGGGAACACCATGGTTCCTACAACAGGTCTTACCATATGTGTCTGTAAGTTACTCTAGAGTTATAAAGTGTATAAAATGTCATATAACTGCCTGCAAAGTGTAAATATTGTGTTTCTTACACTTCTAATCCACTAGTTATGGGTTTATAGCTTATGACATTTGATTCAGTTTCTGCTCAGTGGTGTTGAGGTCAGTGACTGTCTCATGAAATCGCATTTGAGAAGCCTTGTCTTGTGTTTACAGATGTGCCAGTTGTGCCATTGTCCATTTGTACGTGAAGAGCCATCCTATCTGTTCTGCAGCATATGAATCTGAAAATCTGGATTCACTTCACTCATTCATCCTCAATATCAACATCAGAATTCATCCTCAACATCAGCAAACATGCCTGTGCTTTAACAGTGCCCATAATGTTTGGACAGATTTTTAAGATGATCCTTCAGAGCCCACCCTTCCTCCTTCTTTCCTTCCATCAGTCCACAATTGAAATAGCCTTTTTTTAGACATTTTCTAGTCTAGAAATGTCCTTCATCTAATTTCTGTCAGCTGTACTGATAGCATACAGCAAGGTACACGGTAGTGCTCCTGTGGAAAATCACTACTTAAAATGGTTCTGAAGGCAGCGCTGTCTCTGAGGCAGAACAAATGTAGTTCAAGCTATAACAATAACAATTCAAGCTCTATACAGTAGATGAAAGTTGTGCAGTTCAGTTTGAGATTAGTTTTTGAGATTATTTTGTAATTCTGGTGTTGATTCTCAGGTCGGACTTGGTTGGAGGGTTTTGCTATATACTTGGTCAGAGCTTTTAAATACATTCGCTGAAACCATCTGCCCACACATTTCCAGCTCCGCTTTGTCTCAGATTCACACCCACAGAGTGCCGTGCAGCTCCCTCTGCTCTTCAATGCAAAGGATTTATCTTTTTCTACCTTTTCCTCAAATCACACTCTGTGGCTCGTTTGATCTTCCAATCATCCTTGTGATTAAGCCAAAAGCTGAAGTTGTGTTTTTTTCATACCCTCCTGTATGCTCAAAATGTTATTTTTTTCTTTCGTGGAAGACATCTATAAAATTCAATCACAGAACAGACAAGACATAATCACACAAGCGATAAAGAGATTGCTTCATTTCGACGTGGCAAACTGCCTTCAAACACTTCTTCCCCTTAAGTCTGCAGCTGTCTTTCTTCCTCTGGACTTCATCTTCTTTCAGACTGAGCTGTTTTCAGGTGGAAAACTTCATGGTTTTGTCTCCACAGGGTGCAGTTTGGGTTGGGGTTTGTGTGGGAGTCTATTAGCTCATAAGACAAAAGATCAACAACATGCCAATGACAATGGGGATAAGGAACATCCACTCAGAGCTGGACGAGGAACCTTGGGAGGAACCAAGACCTGTCCTCCTGGTCAACCATTTCTATAACTTTTGGATGAAAATCTGCAGCAGTGTGTATGGTCGCCACTGTATGCTCACAGTTGAGGGTCTGGGGTTGAAGGTTCAACCCCTCCACTGTTCTCCCTGAGTCCTTATGGATTTCATTTTCCTCCTGCCTACCCATGTGATAGAAGAACTGGCTATGCTAAATTGCCCTTAGGTGCATAGGGGTTTTGTGAGTCTGTGTGGAATAGGTGGTCCTACCCTGCAATGGACTGATGCCCTGTCAATACCCCAAGTTATTCCTCTGTTTGGACCCAATAATTCCAGATAGGATCCCAGCTCCTGACCTGACAAGACCCCTGACTCAGGTGAAGCAGACAAGAAGATGAATGAACAGATGAATCGTGGAAAACCACACATCTGCTATTTTGCTCAGCTTGTACAGATATAATCATAGTAGTGATGAGATGAATAATGAAATGGGCTGAGGAGGTTTCAACAGATTGTTATCAGTGCCAAAAGGTGAGGAAATATTATTGTTTAATTAGTTTTATTATAATAGGTACTATAATATCATTTTCAAGTTAACATAACAAGAATGTGCAATATTTCCTCCATCTCCCCATGTGCAATTAACTCTACCTGCAATCCAGTGCACTGCAGATTTATCTACTTTCTATTTTCTTGCACTGGATGCCTTACTAGCCTTTGGTCTTCTGTTTAGATTTATGGAGAACAGTAATGGACATTATCAGATGGTAGGATGGACTCCTGCAGATCTATGTAGAACAGCCACGCTTCTGAGTCAAACCAAAAGATAATACACAAATGAAAACGCCCTGAAACACTGGCATCCATCTGCTCCACCGTCCACAAACCTGACTGATCGCATGCCAGCAGTGAGGCTGCAACAGTTTACTGTCCATGAACACCTTCAACTGCAACCTGTAACCTAAAGAGAGACAAAAGTAAACTGATCAAGTGGATTTTTCAGCTCAGATTTGAACATTATCAGAAAATTGGGAGGAAAGGCTTTTATTTATTTATTTATTTATTTATTTATTTATTTATTTATTTATTTATTTATTTATTTAGTTGAAGCCTGCTCAATTCTGGGAACTTATAGGAAGCTAGCGCCCTGTCACGTGAGTAATCATGATGTGTTCACAAAGAGTAAAGTGATATCTGACGTGCTAGGATATAATAGTGCATCTCCATCTCAACATTTGGATTTTGTGGAAAAGTTTTAGGTTTTGCCTATAATTTCATACAAACAGTTAGAGTCAGATTTTATGTTCATTACATGTAAAGTGAAATATTTCATACCTGTTTATACTTTTCAGGATGGCCGATAGCTCAGGAAAATCCGAAAGTCCAGAATCTCACATTATTACAATATTTAAATGCAGGTTTGACTAAATTACAAATCACTAACAAAACTGAAACATGATCATGAAAAGCTTGACATATTTTGATTTTAAACAATGCAAATAAAATATATATATAAAACCTTTTAAAATAATAATAATAAAATAAAAATGATATATATATATATATATATATATATATATATATATATATATATATATATATATATATATATATATATATATAAATATATAAACTTTATTTTTATTTCAGATGCACTAGTATATATGAAGCCAGTGCAGTGCTGATAGGGATCCTGGCTACAATGTGTTGTATTTGCCAAACTTTACCAAAGTTCCTGCTTAAAGATCCTGACTGTAGTGCTTTGCTTATTTTAGCCTTGAAGTAATGTAACAGTAAATGAATGTCAATTTTTATGTCATGCAGAAACTACACACTGAATTAGAGATGTAGAACTCTAAGGGAATGGAAAAACAACACTGCTCTGAATTATTTTACTATTTCATTATTATTCATTTAACATTTCATTTTATTAATCTAATAAAATGGTTAAACTATGTACACTATAAAGTCCACAGCCCAGGCCACAGCTGCCCAACCAGGAGAGAGTGGGAGCACAGTGCCCCACTATAAGGCATTATGCAGTCAAGATCTGACCTGATCAACTCTGTCCAATGGACACCATTTAAAATCCCACTGGATTAAAATAACACTTTCAGAGTTAAAATCAACTCTGAAAGGTTTAACTCTGAAATTCCAACTCTCCAGTTCTTGCTGTGTAGATGTAAAGGGTAGATTAGAAATAGGTGTGTAATTAGTATTCTAGGATCAAGATTTGGTCTCATATAACGTATGTTTGGTTTAATAAGGACTAGTTGAAAATACATTTTTGATCAAAACATGGAAAAATTCATACAAATATCTAAATGATCTTCATATTTACATCTCAAGTGAATTTTGAGAACACTAGGATCTCCTGAAAATAATGATAAAAGTACGTCAAACTATGAAAATTGGCCTCAGGTTCTAAAGGTTAAACTTACTGTTAAACATACTGTTCATCCAAATGTTCTCCTGTCACACAAGTGTGTAAACAATTAATGTCACCGTCAAAGAAAATCCTTTCACAGATTCAATAACAGCAAAACTATGTGATGTAAGAGTTCCACAGGGTTCTATTGTAGGACCTTTGAAACTGATGTATAACTATAGTTCTGTAGTTCTGAGAGTGAAGAACTGAAGTGAGATCTTTCCTACTGAGTTAAACGCTAAATACAAACTAATGTAATGTTATGAAAATGAATGAATAGATTTGAATTCTTCATATTTTAGTGAGATCCTTTATACCACCTTTACTGTTTAATGTTCAGTAATAAAATCAGTAATAAAATACTTAGTTCCCACTTTATTTATTTATTTATTTATTTATTTATTTGTTTGTTTGTTTGTTTGTTTGTTTGTTTGTTTGTTTTTTCCTAGTTATGACAAATAGATTTTTGGAACTTAAAAATAAAAAGAAGACCTGCATTTTTACATTGTTGTCCAACTGTTCTTTAATTTATTAATATTTACTCTTATGTACTGCTTTAACATCAACACAAATATGACACTGCTTGAAAGTACACACTTTTCCCCTCGAATCTTCTGCATAAATGCAGTCAATACATCATATCCCACAGAACTTATAAAAGCTTCCGAGGAATCGTTTTCCAGTTCCATCTTATAGTCCAGCACACTGTAGATTCATATCGATTGAAGGGCTGTGATGGTCTGGTAAGTGCCTCAGATATATAATACTTGTTTAAGTCATGCAATTACAACCGCAGCTCCAACGAGCACGTACGAAATGAAGACAATTATTCTATGAGGGTGTGCAAGAGTGCCTCTCTCTAATGGCAATTTATGAACATGCCACTGATGAGTGTATCTGAGTGCATGACCATGTGGCTGTGTGGGGCCAGTCTCTCCCGTGGCTGATTCAATGCATAAGAACAATAAAGCAGATTTAGTGTGATTTCAGAAATTAATCATGAAGACTGAATATTTTAATAGTAAATAAAATGCATTAGTAGAGACTAACCCTGCTAACACACACACGCACACACGCACACACACACGCACACACACACACACACACACACACACGCACACACTTAAGAAGTGATGCCATACAAGAACCATGTTTACTGTGAATTATAGACTAATATCCAAATAGCTCCTTACTCACTCTATAGTGCTCAGTCATGAAACTGTAATTTTTCAACCTATAATACCTTCAGGTAGTATCACCTCCTGCACATTTAAATGCAACGAGTTGTAATGAAGTCAGGGCCTTCAAACTTTAAACCAGAGTGGCATTTATGAATGGATTCCTAAATATTACAATGAAACATATGTTGCTCAATCAAATGATAAAACTTTTAAAACATAAAAATGAGGGTCAATTGTTATTCAACCTGTAGGTTTAATATTTTGTGGAATAACAGCTATTATTACTATTACTATTATTACTATTACTATTAAACAGCTTTTTTATTTTATTTTTTTTTTATAGTTTTTGTCATTTTCCGATTTTTGCCCCTACTAATCTAGACATGCCAAATACCCACCCCCCCTAAGTTGTCTTCCACATCACATGCCCTGCTCCCATCACCAGGGACTCATGTGACGATTACCAACCACCTCAAGATTGCCTCAATCTTGGTCTAATCAGACCAGAGAACCTTGAACCAGTCTGTCTCAAAGTTCTCCGAGTGATCAGGAGCAAACTTTAGTCGGGCCTTGACACAATGCTTTCAATGTAAAGGTACCTTACGGGCTCACCTGGAACGAAGACTATTGCAGTAAAGTATGTTACTTACTGTAGTTATTGAAGCCTGACCTCAGTACGGGACGAGAGGCTGTCCAGGCCGTGGAAGGTTAACAGTAGCTCCATAAGCCTTCCACTTCTGAATGATGCCCCCAACACTGGAGACAGGTAGGCCCAGATTCTTGGAAAGGATTTTGCGTCCCTTGCCAACCTTGTGACACTACATTATTTTGTCTGTGATTTTGGAATGATCCTTAGTCTTTCCAATGTTCACTATGTATGAGTGCTGTTTACTTGTTTGCGGAGGAGCTTTTATGGTTGCAAGAGGCAGAAAAACTGATTATTAATCCAAGCATGCTAAGCTCATTGTTCGTAATTCCTCAATTACTTCTTAATACTTGAGGGAGCCAAACAGAATTCTGGTGGTTTGAGGGGCTGAATAATAATTGACCCTCTGGTAAACTTTGAATTTTTAAACAGAGAAAAAAAAGATTGTTTATACTGGAGTGCATGTGACATGTCCAGGCCCATCTACAGTCCAAATTTCAAAATGAACAATTGTGATATACTTTTTTATTGTGTAAGTACAGCATAAAAAGCAATATAACCAGTTGTATAAGGCAGAGGGCTGAGGAGCCACCCTGTCCTGAATTCTCTCAAAATACAGTCAATACCAGACTGGTCTAAAATGTGTTGAAGGCTGTTAATCAATGGCCCGTTTAATTAAATGACCTGGTAAGTGTCCCCATGACATTTCATTCAAGTGAAATGAATGGCATGTGAATTGTGACACATATCAAAGCCCTCTGTACAATGTTTAATGCTGTATTTTCACAACATTCAATTTTTAAGTAAGTGCTACGTCATGCTGAGAAATACAGTCGAGTGTCTGTCAAAGTCAGAAGAAAGCCGTGGACACATGCAGCTAATGTCAGAAAATGGAAATGACTGGTGCATTCTTTAAATTACTCAAAACCAAACAGACAAGCCTCGACGTGGGTCCTTGACAGTTTCATGGAGGTACATAAGAAGGCATTAATCAGTAACCAGAGCTGAAACATTGGCAAACAAATGTGGCCAAAGAAGATTATTTCGAGACCGTTAGATCACAGCCAGTTGTGTCAGCACTACTTGGGTGTTTAAATCTAAATTTAAATATACTCAATACATTCCTTAATAGGCTTTTCAGAATGCTGCCAACATGGATACACACCGTTACCTTTGCCAAAGTCTGGAAGAAGACTGCCACCAGATGCTCAGGATCAATCAAAGAACCACTAAAGCACAGGCCTGCCATGAAGCTGCTGGAACACCAGGGTCACTGTCTACAGCCAAGCTTTATATGGCCATGAACTGAAGAGATGAGGTCCAAGGAAGAAGCCCCTGTTCCACAACTAACACATTTCAAATTCAAGAAAGGTCTGCAGCTGACACACACACACACACACACACACACACACACACACACACACACACACACACACACACACAAAAAACAGAAACAAATATTCAGTAGTTTGGCCAAACAGATATGGAAGAGTAAAGATAAGGCATTTCAGGGGCAACATCGCACTCACAGTCTGAACACTGTAAAAAGTAGATGGAATAATAAATAAGGACTACCTCAGAAACCTGGACACAATAGGATGTTCCAAAAGGACAATGACCTCGAATGCACATTGAAGTGGAATGGATAATGCAACTAACATTAAACTTTTGAAATGGCCTTCCCAAAGTCCTGACCTCTTTTAGTGGACTACGCTTAAATGGCTGTCCATCTTAGAAAGCCCATAAATAGATATATGAATAAATAGACCATGCAACACACTAGATCAGTGGTTCTCAAACTGTGGGACGTGTTAACTATTTAACCATCATTTTCATAACGTTACATTAGTTTATATTTAGTGTGTAACTCATTAGAGCTTGTAGAAAAGACCACACTTCAGTTCTTCACTCTCAGAACTACAGAACTATAGTTATACGTCAGTTTCAAAGGTCCTACAATAGAACCCTGTGGAACTCTTACATATACTAAACCAAGTGGTTAATGAGTCATTCACTATAGTTTCTGCATTAGGATTAATAGCTGGATAATTAATGTGGGGTTCACAGAGATGTACTGTAGACTCCACAGTTCACTAGCTTTTGTGAGATGTCAGGAGGCCTATTGACCAGAAACATAATCAAACATCCTACCAAGGTAGCTTTCAGCAACTTCTGGAAGCACTGGAAAAGAGTTGATGTATGATGTGTGGAGGACACATCCAGTCTACTCTGTATAAGTGTAAGTGTGTGTGTGTGTGTGTGTGTGTGGAACATTAGGTTTTAGTATGATCATGAGTGGTACAGGATGCCTATGTGTAGATGTTTGCACACTGTAGACTCTTAGAAGGTCTCCTGTAAAGCTTGTGCAACCTGGCAAATGTTTCTACCAACGAATGCACTGGTTGGATGAGCAAGAAGTTCCTATGGAAGGACTATTGACTTCTAATCAGCATAGTCTGAATTACACTTTAGTAATTACCTAGAAGCATTACCTGTATTTGAGCCAGCTTGCTTCCTTTCATTTTAGCTAATGCACCCCCCCCAACAACTTCACCAATGTCCTTATTCAATGACACTCCTAATTCATTCCACTGACCCAGTTCTGCAGCATTAACTGATGTGGTGAAGGTGAGGAACCTCTCTCAGGAGTCCACATGCACATCCACATCTAAGTTACACATGTTATTTGCACAAATTGCCCCATTTGTGTTTGAATGTGCAATAAATCCCACCCCCACTTAAAGGATATTCCCCATGGGTACAGAATGAGAGTACTTCATCTTTCTTGTTCCCACAGAACTCCCAGATCAGACTTGCCAATAGTTCCTCTATCAAGTCCTTATTACAGGTGCCAGGATGGAATGTGTCAGATTGTCCAATTTTGAACAGGAACTTTCCCAAAATGTCGTCAAAGTGTATTCTATTAATTCCAAATTTAGGAAGTTCCAGTGATGGTTCTCAGGGAACTGGCGTCTCCTTATCTCTGCAGTGAGGTTGTGCATTTAATAAAGCACTCAGCGAGAGCCTGTTTGGACACCAGGATGGATGTGCTGTTTAAAAGCATCCTAAAAAAACAAGTGGAGATTCAGCAGGGCAGCTAAAAGACTGGCTTGGATGAACATCCACAGCAGGGAAGTCCTGAAACCTCACATTTCCAGCTCTGTAACAGTGCACACATGGATGCATGTTTTTATTTCTGAGATATAAAGTGTTTTCAGTGCTTAATCCTTTAAAAACCTTCACCAAGAAAATTATTAATGAGTTTTTGTTTTGTATTTATTATTAGTTTTAAGCAAGAATTAAAGCATGTTTTTTTAAGACCCCATAGTTTCTGAAATACACAACTGTATGGATGGATGAATTGATGGATGGATGGATGGATGGATGGATGGATGGATGGATGGATGGATGGATGGATGGATGGATGGATGGATGGATACTTTATTGATCTGGAGCAAAAGGCAAAGGCATCCAGTAAAGCGTGTGTGTGTGCATGCTTGTTACAGTAAATGTGAACCACAATGTCTGATCTGCTGGACAACTAGATTTTGCCATTTGCTCATCGTCTTACTAAGGAGTGTAACATTCCTAACCCTATTTTCCAAGATGATAGTTCTCATGTTCACAGGCCTGAAAATGTAATTGATTGTCATGATGAGCGTTCCGGAGCGTTTACACATCTAGACCGGTGTGCAGAATACCCAGATTTCAATCCTCTTAAAACATTTGCGGGACTAACTGGAGGAACAAGTGAAGCGGCAGGGGAGGCTGTATGCAATTTCCTTTGAAATCATGGTGCCGCTTTGTACTGTATCTCCAAAAATCTCAGTGCTGTCATGGCCTGAGTTCTTTCCAGTGGAAGCTGCACAGACTTGTCAGAGACGTCATTTAATTCTGCACAGGAGTGCAAGGCGAAAGCATGAGATTCCGCCTATTGCGGAATTATGAAGAGCAGAGTTTAATGTCTTAATAAAAGAATTGTCCCCTTTCGCCCCCTCTCAGAGCCTTTTGGCAGAGGTGCAAACCTCTGTTACAAATAGACAACATTTAATCCATTGAGTTAGCTCTGCTGTGATAGGCCAGCTCAGAACACTCACTAGAGTAAAATGGACACAATGTGTAGTCCATTAAAGTGGGCTCTATTCAGCTCATCACAAAAGGCAATGTATGATGTTTAATTATATCCATCTATAATTGATATCATGTCTCAATATATTTAGTCACGGGCAGAATGATGTGCAGATTTTCCAGCAATGTGACTACATATCATGCATAACTCATTCATGTCATTTTTCATGGTAGAATAAATATTTGAAATATTTCAAGTCCCGAGGGATGGAGTACAGATTGAGTGAGATAATAATGTGACATTTTTATACAGCGAACTATATATTTGCATAAAAGGGACCAAATCTGATCTTTGGTTGTGGAGGTGTAATAAGTACAGACTGAAATGTCATATATAAGTTGCATAAAATCACGCATAAGATTAACACAGCAGAAAAACACGAAGTGCAAAAACTGGTGCCCTCCATTAATCCATATTTACCATGAAGTCACTTAATCTATAAACACTGTTGCTGATGACAGTCTAATTTAGCTCCTGTGAACCGAAACTAAAGCAGACTTTTAACCTTGCAACTCGGAAAGAGCACAAAGGCATTGCAGTATTTTAATTTTTGAACATTATTGACAGTCGACGCCGTGACAGAAATAACAACAAAATAGTAATAAAAAAATAAAGCTAATATTATATATGTTTGATTTCATTTATATATAATGCTCAGAATGCCAATGTAAGCTTTCACTTAACTGCCAAAAAAAAAAGCCAAATTTAATTTGCTTTTCACAAATAGACAAAAAAAATGTAAAAACTACATTTAAAATGTACACTGTGGTCCGAGCACTCAGTACACAAAGCGGTTTGCAGTGTCTATTCACATATTGGCTCCATGGCCAAGCTGGTATTGATCTATACTGGATGAAGTGCATGCACAGTACACTCACTTAAAGGTTAACCCATCAGCACATGAAGCTACTGAACTCTAAACTCCTTTCACATCAGATCCAGGCTGCTAATGCTGATTACCTCTAAAAACAGACAGAAAGAGTGTGTTACAGACAATATCCAAAGTGGATTAGGATTTATCAACGCTCATTGGCTCCCTGTAGCTGCCCGCATCACACTCAAAACCTTGATGCTGACCTACATGATGGCAATGGTCAAAACTCGAGCTGTACCAAGAGCCCTTCGAGCTTCGAGTACAGCTCGTCTTGACCCACCGTCCCTCAGAACACAAGGAAAACATGCATCCAGACTCTTTTCTGTTCTGGCACCAAAATGGTGTCCCTCACTGTCATCAAACGCCGACTGAAGACTCATCTGTTCCAGGAGAATTTAACACCATAAAGACATTTGTGATTTGTGTTCAACAGGATCTAAGCGTGAGGAATCTCTAGGTTCTAGCCTCGTCTACTAGCTAAGGATATTCTGAGTGAACAGCAAAGCACTATTGTATGTCGCTCTGGAAAAGGGAGACTTTTTTTTGATGTTATCTTGTTTTAAGTGTGTAAGAGCATGAATAGAACAACAACAACCTGAAAAGATTCGATTTAAATGTGCATATAGACACACTACGTCCTCCACATTTAACCCACCCACACAGTGAAACAAACACATACACAATAGTGGATTCACACACTCGTCACGTCCTGCCAGTTCAGGGACTCGAGGTCACTAGCTTAGCTAAAACTAGAACAGGGCCATAGAACTGTCTATTTCAGCAACTCTGAAATATCCTGAAATAAATATATTCTCGCTCTTTAGTAAAAAGCTTGATTCTCTGTCATTTCACCTTAAGAGGAGAAGAAAAAAAAAGCCTTTAAAAAAATATTTAAAGAATATAAAAATATAAAATATTTTTAATGCAAAAAGCAAAGCTGGCTGTGGCAACACTTCTAACCTAAATTAACCCAAACAAAATATATCTAAAACCTGATAAGTTTACCTGCAACTGCTGCTGAAGAAGTTCAATGACGAAACCGACGATGAAAATTGAAGAAAGAAAAGAAAAAAAAATTAGTAATTGAAATATAAATTGAAATATAAATTGGAATATAAATTGGAATATAAGCTACAAATGTCTTTGTACACGTTTGTGTATTACATGAATAAATGATGTGACAGACTACAGCAGCAGGAAGACTGTATTCCATATGATTACAGTTAAATAGACAATCATGATCACAAACCAACTCTACTTTGTTACAACAATAGCCGTCGTTGTTGTTGATTCATCAGAAAGTATTCAAAGTGTTCATTCTTTTTTATTCCTATTATTTATAATGTTTTCATAATATTTCAGGTCAAATATTATTTGATTCGATCACCCTGGTGACAGACAGGAAGATGCTGGGATGGTTTTGGGAGGGTAGGGAGTTGTTTGTGTGTTGTTTACAAAATTCTAAATAAATGACAAAATGATGAAATGAGAAAGAATTTTTTACAAATGAAATTATTATTATTATTATTATTATTATTATTATTATTAGTTATATCTATTTTTTTGTTGTTACCCAACCATACTGCTAATATGGGTTTGAGGGCAGTCATGCACCATGCATTGTTCTCTCTGTGACCCTGTCCATCATTGTCCAGACAGCAAAACAACAGATGTGCCACCTTCGGTTTAAGTTATAGTCATGATTTAGTTGTTTTGTTATGATTGCCTTGGGATACCCTAACCATCATGTAAGGATAATTCAGCGGGAAGATTGCTAGCCTGTCATAAAGAGGTCCGAGATTAAGGTCATTTGTCAGTGACCTTCTTGAACCTTTGAGAAAATAATGGTGCTTCAAATTGTTCTTTGGGGAAGGTTATAGGAGATCTACCTTTGGGTCCCATGAGGAACAATGTTTGGATGGGAACGTTTAAAATGTCTCTTAAAAAGTGGATCTAACATGACTTTACTCAAAGAACCATTTGAAGCTCCAGCCAGACACGTAGGTGTGGTCCTTGATCTATGACTTAGGCATTTCCTGAACTGATTGTGGTACCAATCTCTTTCTACATTCGTTTTTAGATATTTATAATAACTTATTCAATGTACTTCACAGTGGTCCAATACAAAACAACCTGAATATCCTTTATTATTTTCATTATTTATGTATCAGAATTATCGTCATCATATTATCAGGACTTTTATTCTGAAATTTGAACATTTTCCTTCATAAACCAATATCTGGGTCAGGGATGTCATTAACCCCGCCCCTCTCTCTGATCAGTCAGAGTTTGCATGCAGGTCAAGTATATACACATGGACATATAAATGTGTATCATTTCTGTAGGTTATTCTGATCCTGAGATTAACTGCCCTCAAATGCAGATTTTTGGTTGTAAGAGTTAAAGCGATGCTGTTTTTTTTTACCTTCCCTGTGTTTCACAGCTGCACTGCAAATGAAAGCTCGCCTCGATGTAAACCTGAGCTGAAATAAAGAATCATTCTTAGTGCTCTACTGTCAACCAGCAGCAAAACTTTAGACAGCTCCCTTTGCCTGAGTTCAGGAAGCCGGAGTTGAACATGTTCAAGAAAGTTCTGCACGATCACTTATGAAACAGCTCGATATAGTGTATGGCCTCAACTTTTTGCCTATATTTATTTCTCCTTTCTCTCTTTTATGGATTGGGAAGATAGCAGGGTGCCCTGAACCTCAAAGGAGAGTGCAGCATGCGTTGGGTGTGTTTTAAGTGTGGGGTGGGCTGTGGGGCAGGAGGTTCAAAGACAACTACAGTGGAGCTGGAGATGACTTTACTTGCCACCTCCTGCTGCTGAGAAGGCTGAGGGCAGATTGACTAGGAGGTTTTTACATGGCCTTGTGCCCCACTTCGACCAAAACTGGACTATAGAGGATATCATCTCAGATTCAAGAAGTGATGTTCTGAATCTGGAGTCAACTTTTGTAGATGTAAATATTAATTATTCATTTTTTTAAAAACAGACTAATTCGTGCAATTTAATGTATGCGAGGCAGCCAGTTAATGCTACTGTAAAATTCTATTTTTTTATAGTATATTTAATATAGAATATTAAAAATGATCTAAATTGACTGACACTTGGTTGTAATTTACTTTTAATAACATTACTTAATGTTACATGACATTTTCTAGGCTTTATATCTCAGGATCTAACAACCTACAGTGCTTTGCACAAGTATTTCAAAATATTTATATGAATAAAAATCTGGCATGCGTTTGTATTCAGCCCCCCCGAGCCAATACTTTGTTGGACCACCTTTCACTGCAACTACAGCTGCAAGTTGTGTGGGGTCTGTCTCCACCAGCTTAATCAAGAGGCTGAAACGTTTTCCATTCTTCTTTGCAGAACAACTTAAAGTGATAATGTATGGAGAGCGTCTGGGAACAGCACTTTTCAAATCTTACCACAGATTCTCAATGGGATTGAGGTCTGGACATCGACTGGTCATTCTAACACAAATATGATTTGATCTGAACAAGTCCATGTAGCTCTGGCTGTATGTTTAGGGTTCTTGTCCTGCTGGAAGGTGTCTTTCCACCTCTATCCTCTAACAGGTTTTCCTCCAGGATTGTCCTGCAATTAGCTCTCCCCATCAACTCTGACCCATCAAGTCAGTCAGATTTTTACTATATCAGACTCAAACTCAGCCAAAGCTGCTGTAAAATGTATAACACTAGTGAGCCTCTTGGGGAAGCAGAGATATACACTGATATACACTGAGAGCACATCACTCAGCCCAGTGCAGTGAACTTCAGAACACAGCAGAACTAACCAGCACCACTAACAGCACACAAGATCGATCTATTGGTCCAGCAAAGCCTGTCATCAACAGTAAAGTGTAAAATGTTTTACATTAATGAATTATTATTTATTATAATACAGAATAAAGTACCAAAAAAGTACAGAATCAGCAATACTGCTATTGATGCAAAATGAAACACTATCCAACCCTAATTAAGTCAAAAATGAACGGATGACATTAGACTTTTACAGTGCCTTTCTGGACACCCAAGGACATTTTACAATCAGCAGTCTTCACAATCACACTCAGCCAACACATACCCAAGGGACGTGGCAGCCAGTCGTGCACAGCATACTCCCTATTGGATATAAATGTCTACTGCATTGAACATGTGTGTGTGTGTGTGTGTGTGTGTGTGTGGGAGGGGGTCACCCAGTACAGAGTGTCAGTCTGTATTTGTGCATACAGATATCCATTCACACACACACACACACACACACACACACACACACACACACACACACACACACACACACACACACACACACATACCATAAGCAAATAGAGTAGCCATTTTACCAGATATCCCCACATAGGGCTTAGAACCTAAGACACCAGTGCTGGGAGACAAATGTGCTAAGCTTTTGACAAGTTACTGGTGTAAACAGTTGATGATACACTGTCCTGTGTACTGGTTTATGTTTGCTGGCTGGAGATTGAAGCATGGGAACTGATTCATGATGCGTCTCTCTGTAAATCTCTGGGGTTATAATGTAGAAAGCAGTGTGGAATGTTCGGGCTTGTAATGTATGCACACTTGACACAGGCGTTACTCAAGTGGGCAGCAATTTCATGAAGCCAGTTTGAATAAGTTATACCTTATATGTTGTCAGAGCTGTGATTTTCCTGCTTCCCTTGGAGATTCCCCTGAAATGTTCATTTTGGCATTGTAAACAGCTGAAAAGGGGCTTCTGTGCATTTGCAAGGCAGGCAGATGTGAGGGGAATATAAAGCTCTGTGAGGCTCATGCAATCCATTTGTCTGCGACAAATGATGGTACCTGAGCGCAAGCCTGTGTTACGTTTTACTTAGAGAAATTCAATTAGTGTGATAAGTGGTATTTATAGCAGTGATGGCTGTTGGCGATTCAGCATTTGCAGAAAGCAGCTCTACACTAATGAAAATACACTCAGCACTTTATTTGGAACTTTTTATCATAATTGTTAAAGGCCTCCATCACAACAACCTCAACTCTTCACAGCATGGATTCCACAAGTGGTTAGAGAGCCTGGTGCTCTGGTAGGTTCAGATCTGATGACATCGTCATATTCATAAAAAAACGTGCATTATATTCCTTGAAGCCATTGAGTTCAAGGCGTGCCAACTGGGTTTAAGACTTACAACCTGAGATTCGCAGCTTTGTGGGCAGTTACAGGCCATTTCCTAGGCTTCATACAGTAACTCAGGATCAGAGTAACCTACATACATGACATATCATAACAACATGACAGACGTCAAAACTTTAACTCTGGTCTCATCATTGTGTGATGAATGATCAGTGACTAGTTTCCAACTAAATTAAATCCTAGTTTAAATGCCAAAGTCCTACTAAAATAATAAAGAATAATCAGGTTGTTTTTTTTTATTTTATCTGAAATATTATCAAGTAATATTGGGGCGGCACGGTGGCGCAGTGGATAGCGCTGTTGCCTCACAGCAAGAAGGACCTGGGTTCGATCCCCGGGTGGGGCGACTTGGGAAGTTTCTGTGTGGAGTTTGCATGTTCTCCCCGTGTTCGCGTGGGTTTCCTCCGGGTACTCCGGTTTCCCCCAAAGACATGCATGATAGGTGAATTGGTGACTCTAAAGTGGCCCTTAGTGTGTGGATGTGAGTGTGTGTGTGAGCCCTACGATGGATTAGCACCCTGTCTAGGGTTGTTTCCCACCCTTGCGCTCAGAGTTGCCGGCTGGGCACCGGCTCACCCGTGACCCTATTCAGGAATAAGTGGTTTGGAAAATGAATGTATGAATGAATATTATCAAGTATTTTGAAGAACTTATTATTATAAATATCATTGATTACTCATCAAAATTATTTTCAGCTCAACAATCACTCTGAATGATCAATTTCCAACAGGATGTCTGGGATATAAAACGTTTTTTAGTCCTTATAAGCAATCACATAAAGGACGCACGTACATTTTCAACCAAAACATGGTCAAATTCATACATATATTAAAATTTTGTTTATATTTACATGTCAAATGATGCAAATCTATGATTTCCTGAGAATAACAATATCTGGCATGTGTGACTCACTCTGATAAATACTTTTCTATGTTTTTTCTTTGTGTTGGCAAAATTAGTCTAAGGTTCTAATGGTTATTAGTCACAAATACATCAATAAGTGAGTATTTAATGTTTAAATAAGTATTGAAGGTGATTTGATTATCATTGGTCCCAAAACTTTGACAAAATCAACACTTTCAACTTACTATTGACAATGACACACTGTTACCATCTTCAAACATTTGTAATCTTGGAGTGATTTTTGACAGTAATCTCTCTTTTGAACACCATGTAAATCAAACGACCAAAACTGCTTTCTTTCACCTGAAGAATACAGCACCTATACGTTCATCCCTTTCTTCTACTGCTGCCGAAACACTGATCCACGCTTTCATCACATCCAGAATTGAATATTGCAGTAGCTTTCTATATGGTACATCCAGTAAAACACTAAACAAACTTCAGTACATCCAGAACTCAGCTGCACGTCTTCTTACTCATACACGTTCTCGAGATCACATTACACCTGTTCTTCAAAAACCCCACTGGCTGCCTGTTGCCCAACAGATTCTCCTAATCACTTACAAAGCCCTCCATAACCAGGCTCCATCCTACCTCACAGACTTGCTTCATCAATACACTCCTCCTCGAAGCCTTCGCTCCTCTGACTCTAACCTGCTGTCTGGGTAGCTTCTCCGTAGCTGCTCCTCTAAACCCATAAGAGAGTTCTGATCTGTCCGTTTTTAAGTCACTGCTTAAAACCCACCTTTTCAGATCTGCTTTTATTTTGTAACATGGTCCTTTTTATTGTGTTCTGTTAATGTAAACTTGTTAATCTTTTTCTTGCTCTTCCCACCTTCCTGTCATCCTTTCTCTTTTCTTTTATTAAGATTTTGCTAAAACGTTTTATGGTTTTAGTTCTAATTTTATTATTCTTGTTGTTTTTATCTGTTGTTTTGAAAGCGTCTTTGAGTGTCTTGAGAAACGCGAAAATGTATTACTGTTATTATTATTATTATTATTATTATTATTATTATTATTATTATTATTATTATTATTATTATTATTATTATTATTATTCAAAAGTCAATTTGCATCACAGGTTCAGTATCTCTTCAGGCTCCAACAGAAAATGACACTGGCCTGCCTCCTCTTTGCTTTCATTATAAAGCTGCATATATATGGGTGCTTGAGAGGCAGAGAGCCTTGCTAGCTATCACTGAGCTCCACTGGTACTTGAGAATAGTGTATTCTCATCCTTCATCATCAACTGGAGCTTTAATCATATTTATTTTTCTTTCTTGGTGCTTATCCAGCTTTTATTTGAGGCTTTAATATTGAGTGTAAAGCGAGGGGGTATATGGAGAAAGAGAGACATGGGTGCTTCCCTTTGCTTCACTCTGAGCCCTTCAGTGTCTTACATCAGAAGAAGCATTAGTGCATTGTTTTTTTCATGAGAAAATAAATAAGTAAAAGCATGAAGCATCTGTTGCTCACTTGCAATTTCAGATATAACCTCTCCTCTCCTCTTTTTTTTAACATGGCAACACTGATCGCACTGATCGCAACGACTTCATAATTGATGACACTTCAATAATCACCCTATGGATCCATATCTCACTATCATAAACACATTATGGGCCCATACCTCACTATCACACATAACCCCCATCCCTTTTTCCTGTGAGCAAAGTCAATAAGACTATTTTATATTTGTCCTGCACTACCTGCACCCTGTGCATTCCTGAGACCCACTGACATCACTAAACTTCTGCATGCTTTTTTTAGTGATGCTTTTCCAGGCTTTTGACTGCAGCCTCTTTCAGCTGGGGTTTGTTTATGGCATTTAGCAGATGCTCTTATCCGGAGAAACTTACAAGGTTACTCAACATTTTGGGGGGTTATTCCATTCAGTCTCCTCTTCAGCAGGTAAAATGCAGCTCTATAGGGTTTAGCTTGACCAGGCCAGTCTGAAGCCTTCCACTTTTTGCCCCTGATGATCTCCTCTGTAGTTCTGGCAGTGTGGTTTGGATCATTATATTGCTGCATGATGAAGGCTCTTCTAATCAGTTTGTGGCATCTTCTTTAAATTGACAGACAAAACGTTTCTGTAGACATCTGATTTCACTGCACTGCTGACATCATGAGTCACATCATCAATGAAGATTAATCAACTCATCCCAGAAGAAGACATGCAAGCCCAAGCTATGACACTACCTCCACTGGGTTTCAAACTGCATGTTTGGGATCATGAACATATCATTTCCTTCCCCAAACATTGGCCGTTCCATCACATTGGTAAAGGTTCAACTTTGACTCATTAGTTCATACTTTATCTCAGATCTGGTTTGTCTCTGAATACTTGGCAATTTCTGGCCTGGCTATCCCATTCTTCTTGCTAATTAGTGGTTTGTATCTTCTGGTGAAGCTTCTGTACTGTTGTTGATGAAGTCTTGGCCTACCTGTTCAACATCAGTGCCAATGTTCTTCTATCTTCATGTTTAGTTCTGGAAATACAGATATTGATATTATCAGATGTTCTCCATGTTAGAAAGGCACTTGGTTTGTGTTTGATTCAATGACATACCAACCTGCTCTTGCCAATTTGACTAGATGGAGCGTGGTGGCTGTAGCCATTTGCATAAAGTTAAACTCTGCTTCTAAATGCAACCCATCATGCACCATGCATGTGCAGCAGCAATCTCCATTAAAATGAATAAGATGGGGCAATTGCCAGGGGCAATTGTAGGATCAGAGCTTTGAGATCAGGGCACCCATTGAGACCAGTGATAAATGTCCCTCAACAGACACACAAAAATTGGGGTATCAGTTCCAACCAATTGGTAAATATAACAGGCAAACAAACAATGAGATTTTGCTTAAGACAGCAATATCAATTTATAGCATTTTTTTCCTTTTAATGGGATTTAGTGAATGATTGGGTGAAGTTTAGGACAAGAGAGCTGGACTGTGTGTCAGAAGAATTCATATAGTTTAGATTTATAGTTTTAGTTTTAGTGTAGATTCTGAGGGAAACAAACACATTTTAATATATCTTTATCTAAAATTCCTCCCACAGTAACAACTGCATTCTCCATGATCTGCTCTGATATAATCAACTAAAAGCAGGAACCACACAGACAGCTTTCCTTTAGCCTGTGCAGATAAATCATGATTGCTCTGGATTGTTCAGGTCATCTTATTGCCCTACTGTGGACACTGAAATCACATCATTTTGACTCTCGCACCTGAACCTGCTCTGTTCTCTGGAAGAAGCAAGCTGATTGGCTCTTTTTGTTAATGGGTAGGACCAGTTTTATATGGGTTTAACACTGATTGAACTTTCAACAAACTAACCAGCAAAAATGGACTTTTTACTCAAATTGAGGGCTGCTCAGGCTCCTTGCTAGTATATATTGCAGACATTACCAAACTGTGAATATCAAAGGCTGTTGTTCTTCTGCAACATATTTCTGTTGAATATATAATGTTGAAGAAGAAAGCCTGAGTATATTCAGATAACCCAGCTGTACAAAATGAAGATCTCACTGAAATCCTCCACTTTCACCTCTGCAGATGATATCTTCATCTCTAGGAATAAAACCTCAGCAGCACATGTTCCACAGGCAGAACAGCTGCCCTCTGCATGGTGCACAGATGTTTATGGAGGTGACTCTAGCTCAGGGTCAGAGCATGCCAGTGCTATAGCAAAGCCCTAAATGACAACGTGCCATGGTACAGTCTGCTGAAACGAGAGAACAAGACACTGATGGTGTTTTAAAGGGCAAGTCTGTTATTTCTGATATATAATACTAATATCTTCTTTCACTCCTTGGGCTGGAAAGCAGCAGGGTCTCTAGTGTCTGTCTCATGAATGTCAATGTGTTCAGTGGGTACTGCAATAGTAATGAAGAAAAGGGACATTAGGCCATTGTTTTGCTCAGGTTTCACACGCCAAGCCCTTGGTTAACTTTTAGAGCCTGAGATCCACACTGTGCGGTCACTTACGGGCTGATTTCTAGGCTTCATATCTCAGGCTCAGAATAAACAACAGACATGATACACATATCATAACAAACTACAGGACATAAACAGTGTGGTTTTAGATCTGATCAGTGTGTGATGAATTATCAGTGACTAATTCAGTTCGGAAAACAGATTAAATTCAATTAAATCCCAGTTTAAGTGCCAAAGCAGCTTCCAGTGCATGTTTACTGCTCTGTCCACGTGTACATGGTCAACCTGCATACAGACTCTGACTGATCAGAGAGAGGGGGCGGGGCTGATGCTCAACCTGCATACAGACTCTGACTGATCAGAGAGAGGGGGCGGGGCTAATTACATCACTCACCCAGATGTTGGGTTATAGAGGAAATTGAGAAGGGTTTGCTCTCTTTCTTAGCTCACATAGTGTTAAAATGTCAGAACAAAAGTGCTGAGAAGGGATAATTCTGACACATACATGAATAACAAAAATAAAGGACTTTTATTTCTGTCAAGTACTTGGATAAAACATATAATAAATATCCTTGTGCATCTTATTATTACAAATAATTCATTATAATACCAGTATTTTCAGGTCAAAAACACTGTGAGCGATGAATTACCAACATGATTTCTAAGATAAAAGTAAATAACAAGTACATTTTTTATCCGAACATGGTCAAAGTTACACAAATATCCACAATTTGTACATCTCAAATGAAGACATGGCATGTGTGACTGTCTCCTAGAAATGCTTTTCTAATGTTTTAGTGAATAAAAGTGCGTCAAACTACAGAAACATCCCACAAAATGGACCTAGAGTTCTAAAGGTTAAGCATGTCATACAGAGTCATCATATATTCCAGTTATTCCAGCAGCAGAGCCGGTAAAAGATACACTAAAATTAACAGTCAGTTCCTAATTAGATGAGTGTCTGCTCTGTTCAATAAGACCGTCCTTCTTTCTGCTTATGTTGGACCACAGAGTCTTGTTTCTGAGAAACCACTGCAGCATAACGATGCATTGCTGGATGAATCATTATCACTTCAAAAAATAATTTGGTTGATTTGTCTGTTCGTGCAGTTCTTCACACCAAAAAAATGAGCTTTCAGCTTACGTTTATGCATTCTCACCACTTCAGTAGCTGATGAGGATACGGGTTATAGCTCTTGAACCTAAAATGTTTTAGATATTAATTAAACTTTGCAAACACGCTTATTTTCAGCAACTCAGTCCATATTCATATGCAACCACAAGCATTCAGAGATGAAATCAAGGTCATGTTAAATCTTATTTATGTAAGCTTTAGTGCATTTGTGACAATACACAAGGGCCAGAGAATTCACGCCCTGCTTTATGCTGCCTGAACTGCCTCTAATACAGCTGACAGTGTCCAGCACCGGACAGCACTGTGCAGAGTATCAAGGCATATTGTAATGGATGGGATATTGACTGTTTTAACTCTGTTTACATGCTGGTTACATTCTGAGCTTAAAAATAATCATATTCATATTCATATGTTTGTTTTATTTTAATTGGACCACTGTCAAACATTTTGAAGAACTTATTATATTCTATCATTGTCAATCTCATCATTACAAATAATTCATCAAAATAATTGCATTTTCAGCTCAAAAACACCCTGGATGATCAAGTTCCAACAGGATTACTGAGATGTAAAGTGTTTTTTTTTAATAAATACAAGTACATCAAACTAAACATTGTTCTAGAGGTCTGGAAATAGGTGGACTGATGCCCTATCAAGAGGGTAGCCCTATCTGGGTCCTGGTAGACTCCAGACCACTGTAACACTGACCAGAAAGAGCCAAGATATTGATGGACCTGGATTAACAATGGATACTTTTTGAGGAAGAACTGGACTGTTTTCAGAAGGAAACAGCTCACTAGGGTTTACCCTGCCTATACAGTTTAGTTTCCTTTTATGACAGAGCTGGGGAGAGTTCACAGAAGGTGCAAAGTTCAAAGGTACATATATTGCTTTCAAACCAGCAGCATTGAACATCACAAATAAACCACTCCTCAAGTGTGTATGGGTGCAACCTCTTCTCCAGCCTTTTCCATGTGAAGGTCAGGCATAGCTGGAGCAGAATGTCTGAAAGAGGCATGGGACAGGGAGGTGGAAGCAGAGACAGAGTGGAGTAGAGCTTGCTGAAGGACTCTCCTAAGGGAGCAGGCTGGCTGGTGATAACATTTGCTTTTATCACTTGTCGCATGGTCCGCTGCAACTCATTGTTCGAGGCTGGCAACTCCCATCAGTCTTCATTCGCTTCCATACCGAGAGATATAGATCATCCACATAGACACCAGTGCAAAATGTCCCCACGAAGCTGGGTTGCGTGAGATAAATGACATTATAAATGTCCATTTCTCTCTGAAAGCCTGTTTAGGACCAACATTGTACTTAAGCAGGCTTGTCTAGGGAGCAGTCCTTGTCCTTTCGAGTCCTTGTTATTCTTTGAATGTTCTTGGCGTGTAAATACCTGTATTACACCTGTAATATAAATACTATAGCTGGTATGAATGAAACACTACATGTTATGATTTAATTACACATTCTGACTGTGCTTTTAAGAACGTTTCAATATTCGATGTAGAAACTTTTATTTTGTAAGCCGTCTTTGATTGTTCAGTTACTATTACAAAATAGTAAAATTAGTAAATATATATTTATAAATTATAATATAAATTATAAATATACTAGTTCATCTGAAAACATTAGCATACTGTGAATTATCTTTTTTGATAATTTACTTAAAAAAAATGTAAATATAAAAATATTTTATATTCATCACATGTCATTTATTTCAATCTTTCTGTTTCTAAAAAAGATTAACATACTTTTTTATTAATTTACACCAATATATGGCCTGTTTCATGTCATATATACAAAATAAAGTGCACTATATACTATAGTTTATTTATTTATATACTACACTTTATCTATTTCTTGCCTTGCTGTGCCTGGTGGTGCAGCATTGTAAACTTCCCCTCTGGGGGACTAATAATCTTACATTGACCATATTAGCAGAATATATTTCATCAAAATATTGTTTTGTTTGCAAATCATTTGCAAACAGAGCATCTCTTAGTTTTGTTATTTAATAATTTGTTTAAAAAAGGGTTCTGATGGAATTATATTGTTTTTTTCTTGCTTTTTCATGTGTGACCTGTTTGACTGTGATTTGATAAGAACAACATGGAAATTGCTGCTGTTTTGTAGAACAACTCCTGAAAGAAGTCCATGGTTAGATAAACATTCTTACTATCACATATAATTATGGTTCCTAAACTTTGACTTTTAGACACAAAAACCTCCAAACAAATTTAAAGTGTCATTTTTTTGTTCTTCTCTCACATGAAGGTAACCTTGAGTTACCACCATCTGAAAGCAATTTTGTTCATTCGGTCTCTCAGTCGCAGAAATCTCCACATCTATTAACCCTGCTTTGACACATACACAGTGGCAGCCTGTGCTTAAAGCACAGCACAGCGTCTCAAACTAACAACACACATCAAGTGTTTGCTGCTGATAATTAGCTGCTATGAGGAGGAACAGAGGAGCCACGTCATTACTGCTCCCCATTGGACACTGTAAAAGTCATCACGCACAAAAAGAGAATAATTCTTATTGGTGTAAGAAGTTATGAGCTAGATCTGTCATGGTGTAAAATATGTCTGTCTGCAGCTCCTTTGATAAATCTCACATTACCACAGGCAGGGACTTGGAATAGATTCAAGGTTATTCTAAGGCCCATCCATTTCCTCTGTCTTATCTTTAAATCAGTATTTTTGAGTTGAAAAAAGAAATCATATATTATCACATGGCTCAGTGAATATTAATAGGATTGATCATTTTTTTCTCTGCTATCTTATTCCACCGACTCATCTCTCTTTTTAGCGAATGTGACTTTTAGTTATATCAGTGTCTTCAACTAACTTGGTGCAACAGTTCAATTCAAGATCCAAGATCCATCCAAATCCGACCACATTAACAGGGCTCTTTATTACTATTTTACTATATTATTTACTATAATATTTATTATATTATTGCTCTTGAAAAACAGCCTCATTTTGTCACAATGTAGTTTCCCAAGATACTGAAAACTATTCAAATGTTAGAAATTCTGTTTTTACATCCCAAAGGTGCTGTTTTGGACTTTTTCATGGGAAACTCTTGAAGAACACTGAACTCATTGTCATGTTCATGAAACCAGTTTGAGGCAAACTTTGTGAAATGCTACACACTCCATTCAGCTATGTGTGTGTAACATAATTAAATTGCAATTGTAATGCAATCAGTCTGCGGTAAATATCAAATCAAAGTGAGTTATGAAATGTGCATCATGGCTGAAGGTGGTTCTGATTCTAAGAGACCAGCATGTCCTCAGAGTGTGGATCTCGGGTTGGAAGAGTTAATTCAGTTTAACTCATGTTTGCTATTGACTGTATGAAAGGCTTAATAATAAAAGGCTCATTATTTAAAGACAGGTTTACTAATAGTGAGACTAAACTTCTCAACTAAAGACTTGCACCAAAGGCCCTGAGACTGAGATTTGGACTCACTCCAGTAACGTGTGACTTGTGGTCATCTCTGAAGAACAGCCATTCTACTGTTCGCCTCAGTCTGTTTTACCAGTCGCTGGATGTCCTGTAGAGCTGTTTGTGATCTTTCATTACATTCTCAAAGCCATCTATTCAGTCATGTACATAAGTATTTGGACAGTGACCAGTGGTCTTTGGTCATTTTGTCTCTGTACACCATCACGATGGATTTGATACAAAGATGTGATTTATGTGGGAAAATCTACTTTCAGCTCCAGAGCACCAGTGAGCTGGAATTCATTACAGGACTCTCTAAATCGTGGCTCACTGGGGTCAATTAATCATTTTAAACTTTTACTTTCAGACACCCTGTGACTGATTGATGAGTTTTTAATACTCATCCTTTTTATTCTACTTTTATTGTCCTTTTATTTTTATTGTCATTCTTACTAAGTTCATTATTATCTTCATTCTTATTATCAAGTTTCATTGACTATTATTTTTTACTCTTATTTGTATCTGAACTCTTACTTTTGATCTATTTATTTATTTCTGGGGGTAATTTTATTTTGACTTTCGTTGACCTGTAATTGTTGACCTGAATGTAATTATTTTATTAAAATTTTTATTCTATTTTGTTACTGTGTTTGATTTTGTTGTCAAATTGTTTATGGAAGCCTTTTATTTAAACTCTGCTCAGCTGAGTATGATATTAGGGTCACTCTCATTGTAACTATGAGTGAAAATATAGGTTGATTGATTGATTGATTGATTGATTGATTGATTGATTGATTGATTGATTGATTGATTGATTGATTGACGTTAATCGTTTTGCTTTAATTTTTCATTTTCAACCACGTAATGTGACGGCACAAATGGATACTGACCAAAAACGTGGCAAAGCAACTCAAGAATGGAAGGAAATGCAATATCCTTATCTGATCTTAACTCAGTAAGGAAAGTGTCACTGAAGACACATCTGAAAGCAAGCAAAGAGCAACATCATGGTTTTCCAGCCCAGCCCATTTCCCAACTGGGTGAGCAAACATGCTGGATTACCATTTTGCTGTAGACACGTCTTAGTGTGAGGCTGCTGATGTCCACTTGGATAATGCATTGTGTGTGTGTATTTACTAAACAACAAGCTCGTATTGGGAGTCTACACAGCACACAGCTGAATGATTTCCCACCCTCCTCTCAGGGACTGCTTGGGAAATGTAAAAAGCTTACTGTGCAACTGTTTACTACAAAACCTGTGTTTGACTGGAAGAAAACAGCAGCCTTCACTAGTGCTAGTTTGTGCATCCTTCAAAGCATATATTGATTTATTCACACCTTTATTAAC
The DNA here is from genome assembly GCA_034509495.1 of Acestrorhynchus altus. NCBI lineage: Eukaryota > Metazoa > Chordata > Actinopteri > Characiformes > Acestrorhynchidae > Acestrorhynchus > Acestrorhynchus altus. Next base: position 4,588,647 of record CM067516.1, on the reverse strand, counting down.
AGCAATGCTTAATTCCTTCTCCCTATTCCATGCAGTGTTGTACACACTGTGTCACTGATCTATTTTGTTTCATTTTTTTTCCCCCCTCCATTCACAGCAGGGGGTATAAAAACATATTAAAGAGATATGAAGGAGATGCAAGCTACTCGAAATTTGACAGCACTTACTAAATGCAAATGCAGCACAGACGTGCACAGCACTCCTCCGAATCATTTGCATGGACAGACAGGCATTCCTTTTGATGGTGTCACCTGAAAATCTAATGGAGACAAAAAAGAATGGAAAAAAAAAACAAAAAACCACTCAGATGTTAGAGAAGACAGAGAGAAATGTACAGAGCTCTGACTATTCGTACTCAGTCTGAGCTCTGTTAACATCAAATGCATTGTGATGAATATTAATGTGGGCCATTTATTAAAACTGTCAGCATTGTGATTTAAGTGGCTCAGAATTTCCCTTGGAGGTTGCTTCTGCCGTTCTGTGCTATACAAGGGCTATTATGGTAATCAGGTAATTTGTTACTTTTGTCATTTCTCACTTGATTTTCTTAGTTTTCTACATTTCCGTGGTAAAGTATAACCTGTTAGTCTAATCAAGTATATCAAAAGGCCTCTGTGCCTGGCTCACCTTTCCGGCTGGTGAACCCTCTTGTCAGTCATAGTTGCTGTAAATGAAAGGATGAAAATAAATAAAGTCATATTATTTATTTATTTAAGCCAACCTTATAGAAAGTGATCATTCTGCTGATTTATGTAACTGATGCTTTACATTGATGGCATTACAGCTGTTTAACCTTTAACCTTTAGAACCAAATGATTTTAGATTTGAGGTCAGTTGTGTTGGATGTTTTTCTTGTGTGATATAATTTTGTTCACCAAAAATTAGAAAAAAGGATGAGATAAAAAACAAAGGACCGGAACTAAATTATGTTTTCATAGTATGATGTACTTTATTATTATTGTTATTATTATTATTATTATTATTATTATTATTATTGTTGTTGTTGTTGTGCAGATATTCATATTTCCAGGATATGCTAGGCTACTGAAATGTGTCTTCATTTGAGATGTAAATGTTAACATTGAAATATTAAGATTTAAATATTTGTAACAATCATCTATCTTTGACACAAAATTTTGGAAATAGTAGAATATGTTGATATGTTATTTGTAATAATTAAATTCACAAGGATATTAATAATAATATGACCTACAAAATAATTGACAGTGGTCCAAATAAAATAATAATTAAAAAACAAACAAACAAACAAACAAACAAAAAACCCCAGAATATCCTTATCAGTATAATCCCTTCCCAGGACTTTTCTGAATATTCTGCATGAAAAATCAGAGAGAGCAAACAGCCCCTCGCTTTCCATTTTTCTATGTAACCCAATATCAGCCCCGCCCCCTCTCTGTGATCAGTCAGAGTCTGTATGCAGGTTGAACATCAGCCCCGCCCCCTCTCTCTGATCAGTCAGAGTCTGTATGCAGGTTGAGCATCAGCCCCGCCCCCTCTCTCTGATCAGTCAGAGTCTGTATGCAGGTTGATCATGTTCACGTGGACAGAGCAGTAAACATGCACTGGAAGCTCCTTTAGCATTTAAACTGGGATTTTAGCTTTTTTCTGATCTGAATTACTTGATGATAATTCATCCCACTATGGTTATATAGGACAAGTCTTTTTGTTTGTTATATAGCTGTAGTTTATTCTGATCTTGAGAATCTTGGGTCTATTAAACTTTATCCCACCGAGGCACAACCATGGGACTCTAACCATCTGCCTTCTACTGGAGCACTCTTTTTAACTTTTTTATTTTAAAGTTGGAAGGGAAAAGAGGAATCTTGCTTAACTCTTAGGACTTGAGGTCCACACTTTGTGGCTCTACTGTTCTAAGCTTTAAATCTCAAGATCAGAGTAACCTACAGACATGACACAAGATTGACCCGATCAAATGTTGAGCTCTTGAGTAATCCATCTTGGAATCACTTTAAATCCCAGTTTAAATCTCTTAAATTCTGTTAATATTTACATCTTAAATGAAGACAAATTGGAGCAGCCTAGAATCTCCTGAAAATGACAGTATCTGGTATGTGTGACCAATAAATACGTTTTTGGTGAATAAAAGTATGTCAAACTATGAAAACATCCCACAAATATTGGCCTCAGCATAGTTAAGATTAAGAAATCCTTTTGTATCATAGTGTCAGTATCAGGGGTGGCCAAATTATTGCCTGTGACTATATCATTTTCCTGAAATGCCTCCATCAAATGGCTTAATGTCAATGTTCGTTTTAGCTTGGCTGAAAGAAATGGATCACTTGTCTAAGATTTGACCTCAGAGATCAGCCTGTTTATTCTGCCTTTTTCTGCATATCCTTCTTTCTCTTTCCCTCGTGCTCGCCGACAACTGCACCATTTTCACTACTCGGGGCACGGCTGTAATGGAGTTAATGGCGTTAACACGAGCAGACAGCTAACACGGCGCCTCCCTGTGCCTTATTCAAACTTTATGGCAGCGGAAAGAGTTGCCCCCCCTGCCGCCCTCCTTTCCTGGCAACCCGCTCTATGAATTATGCGTTTGCTCGACGGTGCACTTCTTTTAACCCTGATTTCTGCTGAATTATTGATGATCAACAGGGTCAGAATTTGCTTTTAGTGCTCCCCTGTGGTACACCCCCCTTCCCCAATGGCCTAAGCGCCGCGTCTGCACTCATAATATCATGGCTGGGGGAAAAAAGGCTTGGTGTGTTGCGCACACCGTCTTCCCACTTGAAGTAATGCATTTGCGTCCTTTGGCTGAACAGATGCGTCAGGAGGTGCAAACCCATTGCCATTAGATCTTTGTCTGGGTTCTTTCTCATGAGACCTTCACAGCAATGATGTTTTCCTCGTTATCTCACATGCCCACCTACTGTTCCCTGCACTGGTCACCACACTGTCACCCCCCCCCCACCCCCCCACCCCGACCATGAAGTTCAGCTAATCAACTTCAGTTCAAATCGAATTAGTCTGAGCTTTGATGCATCTCTGAGTGGAAGAAGATTAGCGGCCCCCTCATTGCCGAATGCAACCACATACACGCGCCAAAACAATTCAGAAGAAACATGTCTCGGCTGAAAGGCAGGAGCTTGATTAAGACAGCTGTGTTTAATTGGCAGCGGGGAGCATTCTTTGAGAAATGGCCAGGCGAAATTACTATGCTTTTTCATGCGCCCTTTTTCGTGCTCAATGAAATAATTATGCGGGCCAAGGAGAGCTAAATCATCAGGCTGTTCCACATTAGTCACATTAGTGACTGACAAGAAGAGAGAGAAAGAGAGATGGAGACAAGAGAGTCCTGAGCTTTCATATATACCATTCTACCTTAGACAATGTTTGCAATCACTGCATATACGCCGTGCAGTTAAACGCAAATCTGTGTGCACGGGTTCATGCATGGGAAGACCGCGTGTGTTAATTATTCATTCTGAATCACACAAAACAACAGGGAATGACCGGTCCATTCGCATGTTATTGGTATTGTGATGCCCAGGGAAGTGTATGTGTGTATGCATAATGTAAGTATGTAAATGTGCACTAACAGAGCTGTTAAACTGGTCTGTTTATATATCTTTATTAAAAACATGTACATTATTGACTCAGAACAGTGTGCTGGGCTGTTATTTCTGCTGCACAGTGACCCACCACCCACATAATAGCTGCTCTGTGGTGGTCCTGTGGGGTCCTGACCATTGAAGATCAGGGTGAAAGGAGGAGAATAAAGTATGTAGAGAAACAGATGGACTACAGTCTGAGATTAAAGATCTGATCAGAGGAGCTGAAAGAGTGGAAAGAGGGAGGAATCAAGGAGGTGGTCATAATGTGGTTGATTGTAACCCTTGTACGGGGTTCTAAAACGTGTGACCAGTTGTGGACTTTGTTAGAATGTTCACATATTGTGCATTGAACATGGCAAAGGGAGGGAAGGTCAATCATATCATCTGTAAAAAAACACAACTGATGACATTAAAACAAAGGGGGAAAACAACAACAACAACAACAACAACAACAACAATAATAATAATAATAATAATAATAATAATAATAATAAAGCACATTTTTCTCTTTATGTTATCAGTATTTAATCCATATCTATATTTGTATGTGTGGAAAATGTGAAAATATAATAAGTCTAAACATGCTGTATGGCTGAATGATTTATGCTGTAGTTGATGGAGCTGCTGCAGTAAAGTAATGAGTGTAGTCCAGGTTGCGTTGGTCCCTGTTGGTGTGTTTTATTTTGTTGTTGTCAAAAGTTCTTTCACTGATAAATGATCAATAAATCATTTTTTTTCCAGTTCTTTAGGTTGTTATATTTCATTTACGATCGCATTACCAGCAAAACAAGCTCTACCGCCCCCATGTTTGCATTCTCTCTATGTTGAAGAAGGGTACGGAATATGATAGGAATATGATAACAGTTATTTCTATTGTGATAAATTACGCCACGATATCACCGGTTAATGTGAAAACCTCCAGACCGGTGGTTCTCAAACCAAGTCGAATGATCATACGTAAACTTCCAAATACCACCTACAAGTCATTTGACAGGAATATGTGCTACAGACACACTCCGAGACATCTTGGAAAACTTGCCGGAAACAGGAGTGCAGTGTAGTGAACTATGGAGACTGTGTGAAGTCCTCTAGATCCCTAGGTTCATTATTCAGCTATAGTGAATGACTGGGTAACTGGTTTAGTATATGATGTGGAGGTCAATGGTAACATCTGAATACACTTGCACATGGTTGAATCTGGGCTTTCCACAAGCATAGGATTTTTGAGAAGTGTGCATTCACTTCTACACACTGACAGCCCTTGTATGACAATATTGTTTATTTTAATATATATTATTTGGGGTGGGTGGGCGCTGGGGTGGGGGTGGGGGGTATGCCTAAAACAGCGATCTCAGCCCTGCTTATGGAGTGCAGAAAGCAGTGAGGGAGAAAAGGCAGTGACTTCTTTTAGTGTTCCATCACAGCCATAATGTTCTCATAGTGATCTCTCATCACTTATTCACCAGCGTATCTATTATGGATAGTGAGTCGATTGAGAGAGAGGGAGAGTACACACTTTTCTGGCCTCGCTGTGAACCCTCCCGCATTTGTGCACATTCTGGAAAAAGCCAAGAGCGCCATGTCTCCTTGGGGAACAAATTCTAGGGGCGGGTGGGTTTTGAGAATATGATCTCATAGTCCTGTTTTTACTGCTCTCTGACTTGTTTCAGCTCATTTGTGAACTCTTATATAAACCATTTTGCATGTACAACTAAACATTCACGTTCCCTCTTCATACTGTTTGGTCGAATAGAGGACCAGTGCAATTTTATTTGATACGTTAAAGTAGAACCAGAATGTGTTTCAGTAAAATGACTCCGAGATGGTAGACGTACAGTGCCTGGAAAAGGAATAAACTACTTTAAAAGTCATCAGATACACAAGTACCATCTACACAAGCCTGTACCTCGATGCGAGGTACTGAGAGCAAGAAGTGTGAACAAAGCTATAGGAGGTAAAGAGGTCACTGGCTGAGACAGTGAAAGTGCACATCTGCTCTGTGTAGGAAGGTGTTTAGGAACCATGACTGAAAAAGGAGTTTATTAGGAAGCATCCAATGGGATATGTTTTACAGCAAATCCCAAAAGAGAGGTGAGGAAGGTGGCAGCATCATGTGGTGGGCAGGATCTTCCTCATCAAACTCATCAGTTTGCTGCAAAAAGGAAAGCTTGGAAAATACTTTGTCTTTCAGCAGCACCACGATTCGAAGCACAAGGACAAACAACACAGGAATGGTTGAAGAACAAATCGGTGAATGTGCAACAGTGACCAAGGGAAAAGTCCAGCTGTCAATCCGACTGAAAATCAATTTGGTTCACAAATTCACAAATATCACAGATATCATAACACATTACAAGACTTACCCTGTCTTTGGCAGTCTCATCATTGTGTGATGAATTACCAGCCTGGAAACACAAAATTCTCTTAACTTTTAAAACCCTAGAACAATTTTGAGGGATGTTATATTAGAGGTACTTTTATTCACTAAAAAGAAAAAGAAAAAGTATTTATAGGAAACACACACCACGTGTTATTGTTAGGACATCCTAAGCTTTCAGGTATAAAAAATAAGATTATTTAAAATGTGTATGAATTTGAACCTGCTTTGATTACTTTTTTTCATTATAAGGAGTGTTTTACATTGAAAATGCTGGGATTTAGATTTCAGAGCATAAAACAGACGTCAACCATGATAATAATGCTGTTATTAGAATGAAGAACTAAAATAAACTTGAATGAAATGTAATGAATATAAAATATTAGACTGTTTGTGGTTTTATTAGTGAAAATATTCCCTGAGGTGCACAAGCAACTTCTGAAATGTAATTTTTTATAATGTATTGGTTTATATTTCACTACAATCTCAACACATTTTATAATCAGCCTGGTCAGAGCAGCGCAGGGAGGCTTTCAGAAAAAAGCACAGCATCTCTGTACCTGCTAACCCACTCCCCCACGACCACCAGCCACCAGTAAAGGCTGCTGAACTCTGGCTGATGGTCCCTCTGATGCTACACTTCGGCTGCCAGCCCCGTCTCACTCGCCCCAAGGCTGCACTCCTCCCATGCACAGTCTAAGCAGTGACAGGTTTCTGTTGACACTGCTCTGGGTCAGCAACCAACAAAGCAGACCTAAGCGGACATGACTGATGCTCAGTCTCAGTGCACTTCCCGCTCCACCTTACGCTGGACCAAGACGTCACGGGTGGATGGCCATTGTGACACTCTTCTTGCTTCCTTCATTTCACTTAATTTAAGTCTATTTTTCTACAAACTTTCTACCACATTTGTTTGGGAGCAACTTTCAGTTTCTCATGGCAGATTTGCTCCAGGTTGCTGACATTATGGGAACGACAGTTAGATGTCCTGTGTCTCCTGTACCACTCTGGTATTGTTAACCACTTCTTTAACCACTGCTATATTGCTTTGAAGTTGTGCTTGAGATCACTGTAATTAGTAATTAGTAAAGTTTTATTTATGTACCTGTATCCGGAACAATCCACATTTCTTTTCATTTTAACATGCTGTCCTATAGCCTCGGGAAAAGAATGCCCACAACATGATGCTGCCACCCCCATGCTTCACTGTTCGATGTTTTTATTTTTAGTTTTTTGGGAGTAATTCCCAGTGCTGGGCTTGTGTTTTAGCATTTTCCATTTCTGCCACAGAGCCCAATTTGGCTTAATCAGACCACAAATCCATATCCTGTGTTTTAGAGTCAACCTGATGCGTTTTCGTAAACTGCAGATGTTTATTTGCAGAGGTGTTGATATCACTGACCGGCGAAGCGTCACTGCCATCTCATCTGCTGAAAGTGATTTTTGTTATTTTTTTTTTGCATGTTTACAACTTTACATTTCTTTAAAATTTCTCTGGTCTTCAGTTTCAGGGCTTAAGCTTCTGATTCACAGTCTGGTCAGTGCAACTTCAAACAAAGGGGTCTCTGATCTAGAAAACGATTCAGTAATGATTCAGACACAGAGGTCAATTCTATGCCGGTTGTGTCTTCAGTTGGTCGATATCATTGGAACCTTGGCGCTTTTACAGCGCAGGCATTGAACACACTTGAAAACAGCAGTTTTCCGGTCTCTAATGCAGGACTGTAGCTTTGTCATATGAGGGGAATAATACTTGCAAACTGCCCGAATACCGTGAGCATCTCTACTGTGCTTGGCCCAAGACCCATCTGTGCCATTCAGAACCAGATTCAAAAACAGAATGATATTACTGTATCATGGTATGTATGGTATGATATTATTGGGGTATGATATTTGTCTGTGTCTCTCTCTTTTGGAAAGACTTTTCTCTAGATTTTGAAAAATTGCTGTGAGTATGTGATTGCATTCAGTCACAAGAGCATAATTAAGATCAGGGGCTGATGTTGGATGATTAAATCCTTTATATTCCATCTGGCTTTTTATTCAACTGTAGTCGATGCTTGACAGTGACCATGTTGACTTTTAGGTGATCTTCTATAGAAATTCTATTCAATGAGTGTATGCAATTGAATTGCTGAGAATGAATGGTAGCTAGCAATCAGCCTGACTTACTGAAGCATATAAAGCTTGTAGTTTATAATTAATTACTGTGTCCTTTGTGGGAAAGTTGTCGATTAAAGTTTTGTGAGTCTTCGTATTTGGTGGGAGATTGTTTCCATGTTTTATCCATTATTTATCTCTTCTCTCATAGGACTCCAACAAATTTCCAGCTAGAAAATGTTTGTTGACTGTAAAATATGTGAGAGTTCATGGCTCTTTCTTCATTTTTTATATCCAGTAGAAACATCCATTTAAAAGTGTTGAAGAGAGACTCAGAAAACAGAATAAATGTTGAGGCTTGGAAGATATTAAAGGTTTTTTTTTTCTCCTTGGGGTTAAATTTCAGGTTTATTGGAAGTGTTTCGGGTAAACACACAATACCTGGATGCTCTGCATCTCTTTGCTCTTTGCCAGCTCTAGAAGGTAAAGCATAAACGATGCCAGTACTGCAGTTCCTTTATTTCTACTTGATGTTTTATTCAGCATTTCTAATGTTGGTCTCATGCAGAGCTTCATGCAGGAGAAGCTTTTCTGCCAACAAGGACACACACAGCTTTCACATGAACACAGCAGCCCACTGAGGGTCGAAGACATTCTCATGAACTGAACTTTGCAAAATAGCCCTGTTTACATGCATGAAAGTATAGTTTGATGAGCATCTCTGATCATCAAACTCAAATGAAAATTAAAAAGCTAAAATTCACTCGTTTCCAACTGAATTAAACCCCAGTTTAAATGCCAAAGGAGCTTCCAGTGCATGTTTACTGCTCTGTTCACATGTGCATGCTCAACCTGCACACAGACTCTGGGTGATCAGAGAAAGGGGCAGGGCTAATTACATCACTGACCCAGTTATTGGGTTACAGAGGAAAATGAGAAGGGAAGGGCTGTTTGCTCAATTCTAGTGAGTAATTTCACAATAAAAGCCTTGAGAAGAGATAAATCGATAAATAACAAAAATAATAAAGGATATTCAGGTTAAAGGTTGACCAGGTTGTCAGGTCAAAGTTCTTGCATTTTCAGCTCAAAACCCCCTTATTTTTTAGTTTTTATGAGAAAAGAAAATACAATGATTGTAGTATAAAACTATCAAAAATCGTTTCTCCTGAAAGTCCAGGATCACCTGAAAATTACAATGTCTGGTATGTGTGACTGTCTCTTATAAATATTGTTTTGGCAAATAAAAGTATGTAAATATTAAAACTGTATGAAAACTGTGGAAACTCTATGTTCAATTATGTATCGTGTTATCATTTTTAAACTTGCCTGATTCTACACTTTTTACAGGGTGATTCTGTTTGAAACACTTAGAAATGAAATGCTCTAAGGTTCTAATAAATAACAAAATAACTTAGAATCCATATGGGTTCTGCAAATGAGCCCAAACTTAAAGAATATAAATCTTTTCCGTGGTGTGCTATTCTCATCAGAGACTAAAATGGACTTTTGCATAAGTGTAATTTGCTGACGGTTGTGTGAGGAGGGCAAGGCGGAGGATTCATAAAATGCAGTGCTGTTAATTTTGGTCCAAGACAATGCATTGCAGTAATACAGCTGCTGCTGCAGCCGGCAGGGTTGGTCACTGGGTGGATTGCACTGGCCTGTGCCAGCCAGGTCTCGGGAATAAAAAAAGCAATCCATATGACCGGCCTTTCATGCTTTGAAAATCCTCTTTAAGCCCCCTGAGGAACTACTGCAGTCAGTCTTACCCACACACACACACACACACACACACACACACACACACAGGTTAATTAATTCAAAATGTACACATTTTCTAAATTGATGTGATTTGAATTAATCCAACCCACTGTGTATTTTTTGCCACATAACTCGGGAAAATAAATAAATAAATAAATAAATAAATAAATAAATAAATAAAAATAAGACTGGTAATTCAGGAAGCAGAATCTTTTCATTACATGCAATGCCATAAAACTGCAATGAAAAAAAAATGGCAACAACTTTTGTTCATGCATTGCTGTATAATATAATAAAATCAATTCTCATTTCAGGCCAGTACCAACAATATATCATTGCTGTCCTATCTCTTTCTGCCAACATTGCAGCGTATGGACAGCTGAAGATAAATGAACCAATAGAAATTATTCAGAATTACTTTGTGTACTCTGTACATGAACCTTATCACACCTTCCATCTACTGCTCAGACAACCACGTTCCTAAATCACTTTTGCTCAGAACTTAGACCGAACTTTATCTTCACTTATGCCAAATCAAGCCTCTCACCCTGCAGACCTCATGCAAGAACCGCGTAGGAACCTTCATTTATGTAGCCATACTTCATTGATGTTCATTCATTCTTTTAAGTTCACTATTTAGGACTTCATGACTATTTAAACTGCAATGACAGTATATAATACACCCCCTCCATGTGAAGATAAGTACACTCATCTGTATCCAGATCCAAGTACGTATGTAAATAAAAAGACTGGCAAAAATATGCAGAGCACAGCAAAACGGTTTGCCCTTTGTGTCTGAAATGCTATTAATTATGTGAAAATCTGTTTTAAACAATGCATTAAAGGTCACAGAGACAGAACAATGCACTGGCGAAAATGTCTAAATATAGCAAGATTATATCCCCATGAATGATCCACAACAGAATCAAGACCTAAGATCTATCATTAGGGGAAAGACTTTAACTCTGACAACCCGGGTTCCGCACGTTGCGGGCAGTTACATGCTTGTTACATTTCAAGCTCATCATTTCCTGTATCAGAGTCAGAGTAACATACAGACTTCCTACACAAATCATAACAAAGTACCAGATTAACCCTAAATAACCACTGTATGAAGAATTCAGATCAGAAAACAATTTCCAACTGAATTAAATCCCAGTTTAAATGCCAAAGAAGCTTCCAGTGCATGTTTACTGCTCTGTCCACGTGTTCATGTTCAACCTGCATACATACTCTGACTGATCAGTGAGAGGGGGCGGGGCTAATGACCACTCTGACTCTAGTTACAGAGTAAGGGAGGGGCGGATTGCTCTCTTTCTTTGTGTACAGTGTACAAATTTCAAAGTAAAAGTCCTGAGAGGGGATGATACTGATACATAAATAAGCAAATTAAAAAGGTGATTTGGGTTATTTTGAAAAAATATATATTATTATAAATTTCCTTGTCAATCTAATTATTAGAAATAGTAGTCTAGGATCTCCTGATAATATCAGTGTTTGGTATGTGTCTCCTATAAATACCTTTAAGGTTTTGGTGAATAAAAGTACATCAAAGTATAAAAACAATCCAACAAAATTGGTCTACAATTCTAAAGGATAATTTGGACTGTTGGAATGGAGTGCAGACAGGCAGGCAAGTTGTGTAGCTTTATTTCTGTTGGCAGTTGTGCTCATTAAATAGTAATATTATGAAGGATTCTATTTACATCTACATTGTTGCTATTATCACTGGCTCTCAAACAGCAGTGTCGTTTTAAATTCAACAATGTGTTAACATGATGTACTGGATACACAGTGCACTGGTTGGGTGCAGGAGCAAATAAAATGGAAGTTATATGTTATAGTATTTAGCAAATATGGAGAAATTTAGGAAAATATTTAGGTTATATTTGCATCTCGTTTTGGACTTAACACACTACTAAACATACATTCAGGCAGCAGAAGCTCTTTTATTTTATAAAGATTAGATGCTCTGGTTTATTTATTTATTTTTTTGTCTCAAACAATGTTTCTGACTAAACTTTATTTGTAAAACCAAAACATTTTGAATTGCTGCCGCTGCATCATTGCTGGGCAGCCAGTGCACCCTGAGGAAAGTGTCCAGCTTTGATCTGCCCAGCAACATTGCATGAGTCCTGTGATTGAGATATGTTTACAGACCTGATACAGAATAGCTGGTAATATCCGAGTGCAAGGTTGTAGGCAGCAAACAGGCGTAGACCCTGGTGTGACTGCTGAGTTTGTGTCGTTATGACTGTCTCTCATTTTGCTTCTGCTTCTATAGTTTTACTGACTTAAATGCTAATTACAGCAGCAGTGGACGTTTGTCACTCTAACAACACCTCCAAAATATTGCTTCAGTTACAATCGAGATAAAAATTAATCTGGCCTGGAAACTGATTCTAAGTGCTTATTAAACAGAAGAACGAATATACAAATGTTCTACATTTAAATTATAATGTATTTTTAATGTTATTTTATTGAATTTCCAGACTATAAATAGAATACATGTAATAATATTTACACCACACCAGCTTTTTCAGACCAGTATACGATTAAACCACTTTTTCTAGTCTCTGTAGGCGATTTGTAAAGTGGTGGCTAGAATAATTGTAAAAGTTTTGATTTCTGCCTCATTTGGATTAACTGTGATGTTAACATGCTTTGTTGACAGTAATGTGGTTGACCTTTCACAGTTATTTTTCTTTCTTTCTTTCGAAATTTCAGCTTTTGACTCATGATGTACGAATAAAACTTCCCTGAAAAAATCTTATCTAATGTGATTAGTGAGATACACGTACATTATCACATATTTAAATGTGATATCTGATTGAAAAGCATGTATCTCCAAAAGGAGAAAAGGAAACAAGACTTTCAATGGAAGCCAGATTATTTTTAATATTATTTTTAATGATATAGTCTATATGGGTATTGGCCAATAACTGAAGCATGTGTTGAACTGTGACATATATAAATATATGCCAATAGGTTCATATTTGTTTATTTGTTCCAGTGAGTCCTATTCTATTGGAAGTTCTTCTCCTCAGTAAGAGTAGACAAGTTGGCTATTTGTGCATTTGCACACCTGTTTCAGCAGTGAATGCATCTTGAATGGGTGTCTATAAACATTTGGACCTCCAGTGTATGCATGTATATTTTGAGCCATATACGTATCCCGTCTTTCATGGTATGAAAACTATGACTGGAGATCAGATTTCCTTCTGGGTCGTGACTGCTTTCATGAAGACACTGGTTTTCACATCCAGAAGCCTCCACACTAGTTGTATCCAAAGAAACTAGCAGGTTGTTTAGAAAGCTCACGCTTGTTTCAGCAGCATTTGCCAACAAGTAGCACATTGTACGTGAGGAGGCTGTGGCTTATGGTGCAGACTTGCTGTCTGGAGTGTTATGAGTGTTAAAATCATCGTTTGGATTTGATGTGTTTAATTTCATCCTGCTAAATCTGGATAGATCCTCTCAGCTATTGCTTTTGTAATTAATTCTTAGATGGCAAGTACTGTCCCGATCCATAATATCTAATAATATCCAAATGGCTTCTGCGATAATATTCAAATTGCTACTCTGTGTAATTAAACCATATTGATTAGGACCCTGTCTCGCCATAGCCTAATGAAGGACCCTTTAATGCCATGTAGACTCAGAGTCGGCGAGCTTTACCTAATGCCCAGGTCGAACGCTGAACGCCTGGGGCATTGTAAAGGCAAAATTGCCCTTGGTCCTGCATCTGACCCCTGAATCTGTGTGGTCTGGGAGATGGTATAGTGTCACTGAAGGAGGCAATGGGCTTGATAAAGTCGTGGGATGAAATGAGCTGCTGTGTCAGCAGCATGGCTTCTCTGAGCTCCTGAGTGCGGTAGGGCCTGCAGACAGATCGATACGGTCAAGATGAGCAGTGTGCTCACCCAGGCACATACACACACATGCTCAGAATACTCCAAAACACACACACACACACACACACACACACACACACATTACGCAAAACATGGTTTTCCTAATTAAAGTGTCTCACAGAAAAACCTTTAAGGGTCATTCCAATAATTGAATGTCTACAGTAACAATTTCCATGCGTAGTTCATGCACATCATACCACCCGTCTCGGTGTGCGCTGATGCTGTTGTGCTTCAACTAAATGGGGCCGAAAATATACTTTGCACAAGTATGCAAACAGTTGCACACAGTTGAACGGCTGCAGTACAATTAATAAAATCACATACATGCAGTCCAGCAGCTCCCAAAACTGTTCACATCAACCATAAGGACAGAGGACAACACGTGGTCTCAGGGACTGAGTGAGGATTGACTGAGCAATCTAGAAACATTCTTATGTCGATGTATTTGAGCTGAATGGTGATATATGATGTACAACATAATATGTGACATAAGAAATACAGCATGAAAACTTTTCCATTCATGGCATTTAGCAGACGCTCTTAAACAGGGTCAGAGGTTTTGCCCAAGGACTCTTATCGGTGTCGCACAGCATAGCTGTCCAGACTGTGATGTAAACACTGCTTTAGAGCAGTTTACACTATGAGCAGCTTTGTCTTGAGGAAAAGGCATCCATACAGGACACAGATTTGAGTGATCTGAATGGGTTTGTTTCAACAAGCCTGTGTAAAAGAGTTGTTCCTTACTATGACGACTGCTGCCTGAGGCAGAGAGAGAGCAGTGTGTCATTACTTTCCTGACATTCCTTACATTGTTTCGCCTATCCATGAGGCAGTTCGGTGTATAACCCCCCCCCAACCCTGAAGTACCGGCTTCGGCCCTCAGAGCTAACAGATGGAGACGGGATGCAAAGATCAATAAAGCCTTATCAGGCTGACCAGTGAGACGAACTGAATGGTATTTGTTCAGGAGCCTCAGCTTGGTCTTCTGGTTTACCTGCCTGCAGTAACAATGGGTCTCTCTCTCTCTCTCTCTCTCACACACACCCATCTTTTGCTCTGTCTGTCTTACTAATATTTGACCTCCCTCCTTTTCAGTGAAGCACTGTTTTTCCCACACACTGAGCAAAGTGGAGCTGAGAGCGAGTTTCCTCTCTGAGCGAGATAAAGGCCTCCTCTCCTTACAGATACATATCTTCACTTACTCCATACTAGTAATGCAATGCCATTGTAATGATGTGCTCTAGTTCTGCCCTCTGATATAAATATTATCTGGGAGTAGAAACAAAAACGCGTGTGTATGTATCTCACCACCGGTTTAGAGGCGCAGATTCTCAGCCCATTTGCACTGATCTGTAAACTGATCCAGTGAGAGCTGGAGTTCCCGATTCACTGAAGCCAACAGGACCACGTCGTCTGCACTTGTTTAGTTAATCCGTTTAATGCATTAACACGTTTACTTAATTTGGCTCCAATTTAATTGGTGTAAAATTCACTGATTTTACAGAGTGTGGTGTCATATTAGTACCGTTTTTTTTACAGCACAGGGTCGCTGCTGCTGAGTTCAGACGGTAGATTCCATTATTTACGCTGAAATACATGTTAAACCTCATAATGCTGCCTTACACTTCCTTTGCACTCTCTTGCAATTCTCTCGCTCCCTCAGTTCTCGCTCTCTCTCTTACACACACACACACATTAGAAACATCATACATAGCTTACGTGCTAAATATATTCTTTATTGGTTCACCTTAATGCGTCAGTCTCATACAGATATGTTCAATGTCTGCAGATTATGGAACATTATATCATATAATATTACTATTGTATATATAAAGAGGCAATTTAGTACGTTTGTCAAATCATGATCTACATTGGCATCAAGTCCACAAGTGCATTTCTCGAATCTCAATGAAATACCTGCAAAGGCACGTACCTCGCTCACAACTCTTTGTTTTGCCTTGAAAGCAAACATCCATGTCAATCAGCTTTTCCGTGCCTTCAGTATGTGGTGTCTGTGTGTGAGCGCCTATGAACAAGGCAGTCAAAATACTTAGTCATGTTGTCAGTCCAAGCTTTTGATTACATGCATTCTGTGGCGTATCAACTGAAACAGTACAAATTACCCACAAAATACACAGAGAACAAAGTCACACATGACTGTATGTGGGAGACTGACAGCAAGAGAGGAATCAAATGTATACGGTAACGTTCTTTTATGATACTGTTCTTTTACTGCAGTTTGTTAAGGAGTTCTAGTGATTTCTTTTCCGTACATCCTGACGCTCCTCTGTGTCGGGCCACGTTTTCATCCACATCACACTGGACATCGTCCCTTGCAATGCGGAGTGGAAAGAATCTACAGGAGTGTCTAATCCAGCCTCTGCAGGCATCTCACATGCTGCATCCATCCCCAGGTTGAGAGGAGCTCCTCAATTTGGGTTCAGGAATAGGAAACAGGGTGGGAGGAATTCCATCAGCATTCTGTGATGATAGTGTTAGAGTGGTGGAAACTCACATTATCCCAAATGACCACATATTTGGGCAAATCCTCTCACGTCACACCTCTCTCATTATCAGAGATGAGATCCCTGTAGAAGGTGTCCAAGAATGTGATGAGATGCTGTGTGTTATAGGGTCCTATAATGGGAATATGTGTAAGCACACCATTCTCTGTCGTAGCAGCACACATTATGATGTCTCCTCCCTGTTGGATTGGCATATCAATGGTAGCCCAGCCTCATCCAGGTATGTGGAGTGGTTCTCTTGATTCCAGCTCTATGATATACTACACATACACTGTTCGTTTTGGACAAGAAACGGTCCATATGCATAAGGGTTTCAGCTGTACAGATCTTTAACCCTGTCTCTCAGCTGTTTCATGCTCATCCAATGCTATTTCAGAACCCAGTTAATGGTGCAGATGCTCCAGATTTTGAAAAACATTGTCCTGTATAATGGCCTGCTGGACCTCCCTCAGCCTTATGGCATTATTTGCTATGACCATAGCACATATAGTCTCTTCTTGTTGAGGTGTGAAAATGAGACCTCTGCCACCCCATGAGATAGTCCTGCAGTCCGATATGGTATAAGATTGAATAGCACTTCAGAATTTATGTCAATGTGCAGCATCACAGCAGAATGCACATTTCTGAAGACATACTTGTTTTCTCTCTGCAGCGCCCACCGACCACCTTCAGCTATTCTAACACCATGATTAAAAACATGGTCCACAGTTGCTGATCTTATTTTATCTGGGAAAAAACAATGGGTACGGACTCTCTGACCACTTCCTTTGTTTTGTCTCCTCAGCCTCCCAACACACTGCCTTATCCCTCCTCCTGGCTGTTCACCCTGTGCTTGGCCTTGTCTTTCCTTTGAGATGTTGCGACCCTGCAGTAAATACGTTTGTCAATTGAAGGTTCATGAGACACACCTCTGACCTATGGTTGAGAATTGTTGATCTTAACCTTCACAAGTTCCCCTTCTTAACTGAAAGCCAAGAGTCATCTGAGAACAATTTAATTAATTAAGGACAAATGACCAAAACATACAAAATGTCATATTTCATTATGACAACATAGACTGATAGACTGAGAGCTAAATTGATAGACTGATAAATGGATATACAGACTGACAGATAGACTTATGTGATGTGATGTGACTGATGATGATGACAGACAGTGTGTGTGTGTGTGTGTGTGTTTGTGTGTGTCAGGTTCGGGCAGACGGTACTACAGAAGACTAAGGGTGAGGAGGCAAACGCTGGGGTTGAGGATTTAATAAGAATAAACAGAAAATACAAAACTAAGAGATTTTCAACAAACACTAACAAAACACAAACCAAATGGACATCTAGAACAAACACAAGTACAACAGTTACAAGGATTGACCATCAAGGACTCACCAAGACTGACTGAGAGAGGGTCTTAAATACAAAACACTGGACACACCTGAAACTACTGATTACAAAGGGGCAGGGTTACAAACAAGTCACAGGTGGGAATGGGCGGAGCAAGGGAGGAGACAGAACCAAAACAAACCAACCATGTGCTAAGGAGCACATGGGGGAAACTGACAGGGAAGACAGGGCTGACAAGAGACGGACATGACAGTGTGTGTGTGTGTGTGTGTGTGTGTGTGTGTGTGTGTGTGTGTGTGTGTGTGTGTACTACATGTTTGGTAGTCCACTTTGAAGTCCATATCAACCCCACCAGAGCCCACAGCAACCCAGTTTAACCAATCACAGGTTACACATGGTTACCTAGTAACAGGACAATCACATGCCGATATCATAGAAAAGTACCACTTTTTATGTCTCAAGCACACTTTTAGCTGCTGCTTTCATTTCTTATAAGACAGCAGGGACAGAGGTCACCACCATGAATTTAAAACATGTATTCTTTTTCACTTTCTCATCAAAAACGATTCTGGGTGGCAGACTGAACTGTGGTCTCTCACATGGTATCTTAATATCTGCTGCATTAATATTCACATAGAGGCCTGCTGCCAAAGGCCATTTGCCAGTCGGCAGTCAGAGAGAGAGAATCAGGCATGATGTGTCGTCCTGAAATGTAATTGAGTCCATCTGGTTTGGAATAAATAAAATCACGCAGGACGATTAGCTGACACGAGAAAGCAGCTCTCCTTATTTATTTGTCAGTGCCGCCTTTTGAGGGAAAGATCACGAGTGACTGCGATGTCTGCGTCATGTCCGCAAAATGTCAGATACTGTCTTCTTCTGAGCCTGGCTTGAATACCATGGACACCAGAACAAAATGAAGCTCTTCACCTTTCAGGCTGGAAGCTGGCCTGAGAAATGCTGCTCTTCCAGAACAGGACCGAGACTGGAATTCAGTCTGTCGCAAACGTCAAACTTAACAAATTCATTTGAGTTTTCATTGGAGAAATGTAAAAAACATGCATATAGACTGTGCTTGTCCTCCATATTTAACCTATACACACACACACACACACACACACACACACACACACACACACTAGTGAATAGGCAAGGGGCAGTGAGCACACATGCCCGGAGTGGTGGGAAGCCATATCCACGGCATCCAGGGAGCTGGGGAGTTAAAGGCACTTCAGTCATGTCCTGCCAGTTCAGGGAATCAAACCAGCAACCTTCCAGTCACATGGCTGATTCCAAAACCACCAGGCCATGGATCCCACTTTATGTGGCTGTACAATTACTATTAGAGATGAGTTACAGTACAGCTTATTGTAATGTACATGATTAAACATCTGAGCATCAAATAGTAGTAACTGTAGTATCTGTGTTGTAAATATGAAATATTTTATATCACCACAGTTATTAAAAATAATTGATATAAAGTGAGAAAAGTCATTAATATGAAGTTAATATAATTTTTTTCTCATTAACAAACTATAACAATGAGGTGGCTTTTCCGAGGCAAGTAAAGTGGTTTGGAATAATCTTATCAGGGCATTGTGTATGTGTTTGTGATGTTTTTAGTCTTGTTGACAGAAAATATTGTTTCTGTAACACCTTTCAGCCTTGAATTGTGTCTGGGTTAAAGTAGGGCTGCACAATACTGGAACAAAATGACAGTGCAAAATTATATATATATAAAATTTTATATTTATATTGTTTATATATTTTATATATTTTCACCAGATTTAGGACCTTATGATTCGGTTTGATTGATGATTGATGCTTCATTTAATGACAAACCTTTTTCCAAAAACCACAGATGTCAGATTGGGAAAGATAAAAATTAAAATGAGAAAAAAATGGAATTTGGAGCAAAAAACAAAAAAACAAAGCAAAACTACATAAAGCCATATAGGATTTAGAAGTCAGAGAGTATCAATGATCCAACATTTGATATTAATAAAGCCCTCCGTGTTTCCCAAATTAGAGTAAAATCAATGATATTGGGCAGAAACTATAGATATGTTGTGTAAATCTTGTATTTGTATCAATTTTTTATTTTACTTTGCACAAGAAATTTCACATTCTATGATGTGACTATTGTAAACTGACCACTTTAGTGGTCACAAAACCATTTTAATTCTATTTTATTTTTTTTCCATTTGGATTTTTAGACATTTCTTACACATCTACACCTGGTGAAAATTCCTGTTTTTATTATTTCAATAAATATCACAGAAAATCAAAATCATTCAATGCCATTTTATAAAATGTCACACGGCCCTGTTGCATATTGGAATATACTGGAGATTTACTTTTAATTAATTGTTAGTAATTAATATTTCTGACTGAACTGCTCCATACAACGTCCACTGACACACTCAGTGTCACCTGCTGGTCATCAAAATTACTGTTGCATGAATAGTTAAAAGGCAATGCTCTGACCGGATATTGGCCTTGTTGAATAATTAAGCAGGCGAATGACATTTCAATCTGACATTTTAAAAACTTTGTCCAACTGCTGTAACTTCTTCCTTCTTCCTTCCCGAAGGAAAGCACTGTTCTTCGGATCAAAGTGGGAGACATTCCATATTACAAAAGCTTTTGTGGATTACATGACTATTCCCATTTACACCCAAAAGAAGAGGGTTAATCGTATTTATTTGATTACAGGCGGCTGGTGTCCAGGACAATGCATTACTTAGCAAGAATGTCCCAAAGTGTCTCCCCAAAATAATTATTTTAAAGGGCTTGAAATGATCCGTTAGCCAGACTCTGCATGTAATGGATGACCAACGGAGCTGAGCAACCAGTGGATTAAATGAAAGAAAAACAAGTGGACTCCATGAATAAAAGACATTAGGCCCTCTATTGACTTTCTTGGCAGGGTTAGAAAGCTTGTGGCCATGTAGTGCCATTGTTCAGGAGTTCAGACCAACTGGATTACCAACGGATTTTTTAACATCCTAAGAAAGCACTAACATAGGCAATTCATAGCAAACATGGCCAATTATTTAGTGTCAAGACTTTGTTTTCAATGTGTCCTCGCAGCATTTAGCGGTAATGTGGCCTGAAAGGGGGGATGTGGGTATTGGCAAGGTTATTCACCATGGGAGCGGGCCTTGGGAAACGTGAAAGAAAGCAAGTGGAAGGTGGAAAATAGAAAGAAAGTCTAGCGCACAAGCAGGAGCGGCAGGCTAAGCACTTAATCTTCAATGCTCAGAGAATACTAACGATCCACTAATCGTCTTTGACCTTGACATGGAGCAACAAGGTCACTTGGGAGCCAAGGCATTTGCAAGGCTGTGAACTAGCGGATGAGATGTTGTGAATAATTAGTAAACTGGAAGGCGCTGGGCGTGTACTTACTCCTGCCCCCTCCCCCTGAGGGGTTATACCTGCCTCTTCTGCCATCCATCGGGCGATGTTTTATTATGATGAGCTGGGGTCAGTCGTCTGGGCACGACTGTGTGTGTGTGTGGCTCAGCGGGTTCTGCGGCGTAATTAAAACACGTTTATCTCCGGACGCTATAGAAGCCTGGCTATTATTCTGCCCGCCGCGAGGCTGAATACAATCAAGTTCTCAAGAGACCCATTCAGTTTATGTTTTGTAAGGTTTCAGGAAAATAAAATGAACTTGCCTCCAGAGGGTACTTCCATTTTATCATCAGAAGGAGTTATGTTAGTGATTTTTGCGAGGCTTAGATCGGATCTATCCCCACTGTAACTTTTCACTCCTCTTGTGTGTTTGTGCTCTTTGCCGGTAATGAAGACGCCTGTTCGACCCCAGATCCACACTTCGCCGGTTCATACCTTCATAGCTTCATACCTTCATTGTGTGATGAAATATCTGTGAGTGCTCCAGCTCAGAGCTTCCAGTGCATGTTTACTGCTCTGTCCAAGTGTACATGCTCAACCTGCGTACAGACTCTGACTGATCAGAGAGAGGGGGCGGGGCTGATGCTCAACCTGCGTACAGACTGTGACTGATCACAGAGAGGGGGCGGAGCTGATGCTCAACCTGCGTACAGACTCTGACTGATCAGAGAGAGGGGGCGGAGCTGATGCTCAACCTGCATACAGACTTTGATTGACCAGATAGAGGGGGGGTTAATGTGACCCAGATACTGGGTTATAAAGTTCATTATAGCTGGTCAGGGCTACATGACCAGCTTGTATCAAGAGGTCAAGGCTGGTAAACCAGCTCATCTCAGCTGGTAAGGGCTAGTAAACCAGCTTGTCTGAGCTGGTCAGGGCTGGTCAGCCAGCTTAGGCTCTTATGAGTTGATTATTCCAGTAGGGTATGCTAATTTGCTTAGTTCCAACCAGAACCTTAAATTTCAATTGGTCTTGAAGAGCTCTGGTGAATAAAGGCTGGTGTGCTAGTTCCTGTTTTCTTTGACTTGCTGCAGCTGAGTGGCTGCACCTGCAGACTCTGAAGGCGGCCAGAACTTGAAGAGCCTCTTGCTCTCCTGATGCCCAGTGGAGCTGCTAAAGCCGGTGTGGTGTGGCCACTGCTCGGCCCATAAATCTAGCCTATGATCCCAGCAGGCGCCGCCCCTCACAGGCCCCTGAGGCGCCGCAAGATCAATCCAAGGTGGAGTGGCTGCAAGCCTCAGCAGCTTTTGTACTGCTTTAAGTGCAAATGGAGGAAATCAGCGGGGAGCAAAAGGGTGAGGGTGGAGGGGAGGGGGAGTGGTTACTGACAGGTACTGTCCGACTGTCCCTGAATAGGAGACTGAAATTCCGTGTGTTGAACATGAAGGTATAGATGTTCCAAACACTTAGGATTAGATGTACTAACTTCACAGGATTTGAAGTGAATGTCAGAACATTTGGTCAAAGTTCATTTACGGAACTCCTGGTTTTGAAGTGGAATGTTCCACAGCAGTTTGGAATGCCGAGGCAGAATTCCTCGTCATCACATGGGTCTTTCTTATCACCTTTCAGAAAGACTGTCCCCAACATCCCCCAGATGTTCTCTGATGTTGCAGAATCCAACAAACAGTAATTTTGGTAAAATAATGTATGTTAAGCTTAAACCACATGACATAAAAGGTTTCAAATGGGGTTCTCTTGAAATATTGCAAAATATATTGCAAAAAAGGTTTTTTTTTTTATTTAAAAAGTCTTTAAATGTTGGTAATACAGGCAAATAAATTATCTTAATTTTTCAAATCTTGAGCTACTTTTCTGGATTTTATTTAGTCTAGTTTCATGTTCTTTTAATCACCAAAACATTTCAATAGTATTTACAGGAGACAGTCACACAGACAGTCACTGTTATGTTCTAGACTACTTACATTTGTCCACGGATTTCTGAATTTGAATGTATGAATTTGTATTTGTGCATTTAGGACTAAGAAACACTTTATATGTCAGAAATCTTGAAATTGATCATTCAGAGTGTTTTTTTCCGAACTGATACAGAGCAGTAAACATGCACCGGAAGCTTCCCTGCATAGGCGGGGTTGCAAGTGCAGACGCTGGGCAAAGCAGGACAAGATGGTGTTCTGGTGTTGTTGATGACCCTGATAGCAGATGAGGACGCAGGAGCCATATAATCCTCCACTGACCTGTGGAGGTCTGAACGGGCTGCTCCGAACCCAACCTAAACCTAGTAGAGTTGGATCTGTGGAATCCAGGGAAAGGGGGTCAGATGGCCCTTTTCCTTCCTCCTGTATCAGTATCTCAACATTCTTGTTTCTCTGCACTAAAAAAATTAAGTTAATAAATTAAAAGTGCACCATGGGAAGCTGAGTCACATGACTGGATAACTATACCAAACCCAGAGAGACACAAATGCAAAACAACATAAGCATTTTTGCATCAAATGGGAAAAAGAGCTCCACTGTAAGAGATCCATCGTTAGTCCAGCAGTGGGGAAATTCGCAAAGAGTCCAGTGAGACAAAGTTTGAAGCTGCTCGATGCTCCTATCTGACAAGTTGCATCTGTCTCTGATCAGGGGAAGAGTCCCCAGAGGGACATATTTTCATTTTAGATTCAATACAACAAACTGTGCTATATTGAAAATCCAGCCCAAACACAAATACAGTTTCTTTGCTTCTTTTCTAACTTTGTTTTAACTTGTCTTCATTCTTTTCTCCCTCCTGCAGATGGGGGACCATGCCGGACAACCTACTGTGGAAGGGGCAGAGAATGTCTGGTCAGGCCACTGACGGGCCAGGCAGAGTGTGTGTGCCAGGAGAAGTGCCACAGCTCGTTTGTACCTGTCTGCGGTTCTGATGGGCATTTCTATGAGAACCACTGTGAGGTGTTCCGTGCGGCCTGCGTGCAGAAGAGGAGGATCTACGTTGTTCACAGTAAAGACTGTTTCTTTAAAGGTAAGTTAGTAAGATCTCTCATGAACCTCTGCCCACTGTTGGTGCTGCACAGTAACAGAGCCAGGTTCTTCCTCTTGTTCTTGTTGGAATATTCATTTGTTCTCTTGGTTGTGAGATTATTGAAGCACTGTTGAAGACTGGTTTTATCGACGGCTGGTGCCGTAGTGCTCAGAGCAGTGGATGTTTTTGGGTCCTGTTGTGGAGCGTGGCATAAGACTTACTTCTCATTCATCATTTAATGATCAATTAAGGCTGTCACTAAAACTGATATTGGTAATCAATAAATCTATGCATTATTTTGATGAATAATTGAGCAATGACTGTTTTTAAAAGGCCAAACAGCACAAACAACAATTATGAGTCAATAAAAGCACCACACATAGGGTCTTCAGCTCATGTCTCAAAAGTAAGGATGTACAGGACTGTACAAATTACTAGACCCCCTGTGTAAATGAGAATGTAAATCTTATTTGAGCAGTGAGAGTTTATAACCCCAGTAAAACACTAATATTAGAATAAACACTAAAAACATTCCTACCGAAAGTGCTGGTTTTCCATCACTGTGTTCATTAAACATCTCCAAAGTTCTCCTCATGGGAGTCCAGTGTTATTTATAGTCTCATCAAAACCTGCTTTGGTAAATCGATGCTTAGTGATGTTAAATCAGGTGTGCTGCTGATGGAATTGAACACGTCCATGTTGCTGTTTTGGGGGCATCCAGAAGAAATCTGGAACCAAGCTTTGTTCTTCAGAGCAGCTCATAACATCTGATCTGTTATACTTATAGCTGTCATAGCATGTCTTTGGAGATGATGGAGCTATTTATGAGCTTTGTAGCAACTCGTTGCATCTGTTAAAAGTAGCAGTGGAATATTGTGTTCCCTCTCTCTCTGTCATACAAAACCTCTTCTTCACATTGGCAGCCCACCTTCTGACTTGTTGCCCACCTGCATCACGAACCATGTAGAAATGTACACAGACCCTAATTATCTGCTACTGTTACTATTATGTCCACCTCCATACTATCAACACTTCAGTACACGTGAGCATTACAGCAGACGTGTGGTGGTCCAGTGTCCCCTTCTCAATAATGTATGAGTAGTTTGACCACGGGACGGGGGTCCCCCCTTGTGAGCCTGGTTTCTAGGAAGGTTTCTTCCTTCAAATAATCTTATTTTTGATTTCTGTAAAGCTGCTTTGTGTCACCAGGTGTAAAACGTGCTGTAAAAAAGCATCTTTTTTGTTGACTTCCACTGAAAGTTAGGGTTGTCTCCTGTAAATGTTATGCTCAGTATGTTTTTGAACATAACCAAATCACCAGCCCTTTGTGTCGTTCTCCATAACAGTTCAGAACAGCCTCTCTTCTCGAAACTGAATATTAACAAAAAGAAATATGTAACAGACAACATTAAACAGTGCATTTGTCACTCATTCTTATTCTGCTGCTGCTGCGCCTATTCCTTTCCCCACTGATACGTTCCAGCAATAAATAAACAACCGCTTCGTGACATAGGGAACGATGCCTCATTTTCTGAGTGCCTCTCATCTCCAGCCCCTCCAGGAAAGCAGTGATGTGTAACACGGCGATTGAACACCTGCCTAATTCGGATTAAGCATGCAAGAATTCCACTGGAAATCGTCAGGGATGATCCCCCCCCCCCCCCCCCTTTTTTTTTTTCCCAACGATGTTGTGTGATGTGAAGGCTGCACCGCGTGCCACTCACTGCTCATGCATATGGACCTCCCAAGACCTGGTGGCACAGTTCTGTATGGTGGCACTGCAAATACAGGGGGTTCATTGTTAGGAGAGCGTTCTATATCAGCAAGCCTCGGAATGACCTTGGGCTAGTTCGAGGAAAGATCAGCTCCCAGCTACTTAAATGAGCCACCCACAAGCCTTCCTCCTGCTGGGGCCAATGGCGGGCCACCAAAACAACTGCTTATAGATACATGTCAGAGCTGACATTGAGTCAGCATCCAGAGGGCATAGTAGGTTTGTTATTTAAGGTGGAAAGTGTATAGAAGCTGTAGTTGGTGGTGGATTTTGATCTATCTATCTATCTATCTATCTATCTATCTATCTATCTATCTATCTATCTATCTATCTCTATCCTATTATCCTATGAAAAGGGTTTTTGATCATTTAATTGAAAAATGAAACTGACAGTTAAGTGATTTTTCTAATTGTAACTATATTCAATTTTTTTAGATGCTCTCTCTCTCTCTCTCTCTCTCTCTCTCTCTCTCTCTCTCTCTCTCTCTCTCTCTCTCCACACTCATATGCCTTGTAAAGCAATTTCTCCAACAAAAATGATTTCATGCTGATCCAAAACCTAGATTTAGTTAAAAATTCTGTTCAACTGTGTCTGTAACTCCTCCTCAGTTGGTGATGAAATAGGGAGGATTTTTCCTGACAGGCTCCATTGTCTCCTGTCTGCTAGTGACTAAGACATCATACTGGTGGTGAAAAGTGGTGGTTCTCTGTAACTGTCTTCGTCTTGGCATAGAGGAATAACGAGAGTTTGCTACACGGAAGGGCGGCACGGTGGCGCAGTGGATAGCGCTGTTGCCTCACAGCAAGAAGGACCTGGGTTCAATCCCCGGGTGGGGTGACCTGGGAAGTTTCTGTGTGGAGTTTGCATGTGGGTTTCCTCCGGGTACTCCGGTTTCCCCCACAGTCCAAAGACATGCATGATAGGTGAATTGGTGACTCTAAAGTGGCCCTTAGTGTGTGGATGTGTGTGTGTGTGTGCGCCCTACGATGGATTAGCGCCCTGTCTAGGGTTGTTTCCCGCCCTTGCGCTCAGAGTTGCCGGCTGGGCACCGGCTCACCCGTGACCCTATTCAGGAATAAGCGGTTTGGAAAATGAATGAATGAATGAATGAATGCTACACGGAAGTGACAAACTATGATCCTGAAACACTGCTGTGTTCTTCAAAATAAAATATGTCCTAATCAACACGGACCTGCTAGTTTTAGTTTATTACAGTGGATGAGGTGGTCCAGTGTCCCCAGAGGAGGAGGGGTCCCCCCTTGTAAGCGTGGTTCCTCCTGAGGTTTCTTCCTCCAGCTCTTCTTATTTTTTATTTCTGTAAATTATAAAAAAGTGCTATACAAATACATTTTGATTGATTGATTGATTGATTGATTGATTGATTGATTGATTGATTGATTGAAAGACTGGTTACAAAATCAACAATGACAGTGACCCATTCTGTGGCAGGTTTCACAATAAGGATCAAACAGTGATCTGTGCTAGACTGAAAGCTAATGACTTACTTCAACCATCTCAACCATTACCTCAACTGACTTCCAAACTGGAGTTAAACCAGACTTGCCTCTTGCCTCTCCCGGAAGAAGCGTGACTCTCCTGAATATTGATAATTATTACCTGATGTCTGCAAATCATACTCTCTCTCTCTCTCTCTCTCTCTCTCTCTCTCTCTCTCTCTCTCTCTCTCTCTCTTTCTTTCTGAACAGAAAAGATGAGTAGGGCTGAGGGCTATTGATCCGTCCTTCATCCCCATCACTCTCTTCTGTCCAGTGTGGTGTTCTCCTCTATTCCTTCGAAACAGGGAACAAAAAATTGCTTTCCACACACAGGTTTTGATGCCAGTAGAAAAATACAGATAGCTACTCAATATTATTGATGAAAGCTTTTGGCTGTTACCTTGCAGTCCTGGGGTATTGGGGAGGGGGGTGACAAAGTGACAAAGAAACTGACTGCAGAAGGTTTTACTCCACTTAGTTTGGAGCCACAAAAATATTGGGAAACAAGCTTCAGCTGAAACTGATGAATTGATTTATGAGATTGTTAATCTGAGTTTCATCCCTCAATTTGTCTATAGTTAATTCCCCATTTGCAGGTTAGGACTCCCTCTATAGGGAACCCCGAAGACTCCTGACTATGGATGGTGTTTGAACTTATGACCTCCTGTCTCCCAGAAACAGACATACAGTCTTGAACCCAAGCAATCCCCGTCCAAAACCTGCACCTTTTAGAATATTGCATGAACCTGAAAATGTCTGACGTTAAACACCAGCAGAATGACATGAATGACATACAGGAAAATCTTTTGTCGTTGGAGAACTTTTGGTCTAATCACTTTATTTACGTTATTATCTAAATGCTTATATTTCAACTCTAATGACAAAACTCAATCTAATGAGTAGCCTGGAGGTCAACCTTCCACAAAGTTTAAAATGAACTAAAAGAAAATTAATTATCTTGCAAGATTAGCAGGCTTTGCACTTTCTTACCTTTCGAAAGCGCATGTAGATCTGTCTCCTACGCATCTTTTAATTACATGTCCCTGCATCTTTTTGGGGAAAGAAAAAAGCCTGTGCTCTGTGTCTCCAATAGTAATTAAAAAGAGACATGGATCATGCCTACCTTGTGACTCAGCTTTGATTAAAACTTGCTTGAAGAAAAAAAAAAAACGGTATTAAGTCATGGCAACACATGACCATTCCTGACTTTCATCTTGGAAGTGGCATGAGGACTGTTTGACTGCCGAGTCTGACTCTCAGCAGGAGGCCTGTGAAGTTGGAGGCGGCTTGACCGCTCCGTCCCATTTCGCCCGGCGTCTGGCCTCCCCTCGAGATCCACACAAATTAATCATCGCTGGTGCAGACAAAGTTTTGGAGGGGTTATGGTGGAGGCCACGTTTGGGTGACACGTCTTCCAATGATCAGAAGACTGATCTGGGTCTTGGTGGGTTTATTTGTCAGGGGGCAGGGTATTACTCACCCCCGCTGAGGGCTAAGGGTAGCACAGATTGATGTGTTCTTATCACAGCCTTTTGGTTTGATGTCTGGAGTGCTGGAAGTGTGAGCCGTCAAAGCTTTTTTTAACTGATTATGTCCAAGTACCAAAACTTATCCCTCAAGTCCGGGGTTTGGTGAAACAGTAGGCTAGTTGGGTTAGTTTGTATTTATATATATAGAATATATTATTATCAATCAATTAGGTAGGGTTAGGGATGACTGGTCATTCATTATTTATATCAAAATCAAGGGTATTAATACTAAATAATAAAATAAATAATAAAAAATGGAGAAACAATTTCTACTGTCCAGAGAAGACCTCCTACTAGATTCTGGAGAATTGCTTGGAGAAGTTTTCTTATTTTTATTCTGTTGCCAGCACTTCTCTAGAGGACAAACTAGACAAGCTGTGTGTGCATTTGCACATCTGTGTCAGCAATGGGTGCAAGAAGAATGTGAATACAAGAAAGTGAATACATAGACTGGAATGGGTGTCTACAAACATTTGGACATACAGGGAAAAAGCATAAGTAAATCTCAATTAGAGTAAATGAAATTATTAAAATTAAAACCATTAAAATGTATTCAAACATAAATTGTTTAAATGTATATGTTACATGTTTTGGTGGATTTTAATTTACGCCTCAAACATATTTCCATTCATGAAAAAAAAAGTTAAATATGCTGACGTACTAAGACAAATCCACATATTCTGTTACATATTTATAATCTAAATGGTGACATATGTTATTCATATTTTACTGTATTTCTTCTTCTTCTTTCGGCTGCTCACTTTAGGGGTCACCACAGCAGATCATCTGCCTCCATCTTGCCCTATCCACTGCCTCCTCTACTGTTACACCAACCATTTCCATGTCCACCTTCACTACATCCATAAACCTTCTCTGAGGTCTTCCTCTTCATCTTCTGCCCGGCAGCTCCATCTCCAACACTCTTTGCCCAATATATCCACTATTCTTCCTCAACACATGTCCAAACCATCTCGACCTGGCCTCTCCAAACTGCTCCACCTTCACTGTCCCTCTGATCTGCTCATTTCTAATCTTGTCCATCCTTGTCACTCCCAACAAAAATCTTAGCTTCCTCATTTCCGCCACATCTAGCTCAGCCTGCTGACAGAGCCACAGTCTCCAACCCATGCATCATAGCAGGTCTCACTACTGTCTTGTCGACCTTCCCTTTCACTCTTGCTGCTGTCCTTCTGTCACACATCAGCCCTGACACCCGTCTCCACCCATTCCATCCTGCCTGCACCCTGTTCTTCACCTCTTTTCTGCACTGTCAATTGCTCTCTGTTCTTGGTTGAAGATATTTGAAGTCATCCACCTTTACGACCTCTAATCCTTGCATCTTCCACCTGCCTCCCTCTCATTCACACACAATTATTCTGTCTTGTTTCTACTGGCCTTCATTCCTCTCATCTCCAGTGCAAACCTCCATCTCTCCAGTTTATCTTCCACCTGCTCTCTACTCTCACCACAGATTACAATATCATCTGCAAACATCATGGTCCATGGAGTCTCCTGCCTGACCTCATCTGTCAACCTGTCCACCACCATTGCAAACAAGAAGGGGCTCAAAGCCGATCCCTGTTGTAACCCTACCTTCACCTTGAAACCATTTGTCACTCCAACTGCACAGCCCACCACTGTCTCACTATCCTCATGCATGTCCTGCACCACCCTCACATACCTTTCAGCCACACCTGACTTCCTCATACCACAGTTCCTCTCTTGGCACCCTATTACATGCCTTCTCTAGATCCACAAAGACACAATGTAGCTCCTTCTGACCTTCTCTGTACTTCTCTACCAACACTCTCAATGCAAAAATTGCATCTGTGGTTCTCTTTCTGGGCATGAAACCAAACTGCTGCTCACTGATCTGAACCTCTCACTTTAGCCTCGCTTCAACAATTCTTTTTTTTTTTCGTGCCTTCATGTTGTGGCTCATCAACTTTATACCTCTGTAGTTATTACAGCTCTGCACATCACCCTTGTTCTTAAAAATGGGGACCAGTACACTGCTTCTCCGCTCATCAAGCATCCTCTCACTCTCCAGGATTTTGTTAAACAACCTGGTCAAAATGTTCCCTGCCTTCTCTCTGAAACATCTCCGTACCTCCACAGGTATGCCATCTGGACCAACTGCCGTTCCATTCTTCATCCTTTTTAAAGCTGCCCTTTGCTTCCACATTACAATCTCCAATCTATTTTAGGTGGCATCTCCTGCTAAGGATATAATCCACCTGTGAAAATATGTGTTCACCACAGCCATTTCCGTTCTCTTTGCTTCTGACCTGCATTTCTGTCTTTCATACCATACATACCCAGCACCTCTTCATCCCCTCTGTTCCCTTCACCAACATGTCCAATGAAGTCTGTGCCAATCCCCAATCTCTCCTCTCTATGGACACCTTCTTCCACTTCATCCATCTAACTCCAAACTTCCTCTTTCTCCTGTAACAGACAACCAACCTTTGGTGCACATGAACTGACAACATTCAAAATTACATAATCTGCTTCAAACTTCAAGCTCATGATCCTGTCTGACACTCTCTTTACATCCAGAACACTTTTCACAAGCTGTTCCTTTAAGATTATCTCTTCTCAATTTCTCTTCATATCTACACCATGATAGAACAGTTTGAATCCACTTCCAATGTTCCTGGCCTTGCTTTCTTTCCATCTGGTCTCCTGAACACACAAAATATCTACCTTCCTTCTGTCCATCATGTCTTCAAGCTCTCTGCCTTTACCAGTCATTGTCCCTACATTGTCCCTATCCCTAACACTCCTGCCTTTCCTTCTCTCTCGCTCCCTTCTAACCCATCTTCCTCCTCTCCTCCTCGATGGTCTTCGACCTACAGTAGTCTAATTTCCACAGCACCCTGCTGGTCAAAAGCTCCGGAGGCTGCTGTTTTACACCTGATGTAACCTTCAACATTTGGGCCCAGAAACCAGCAGTGCACAAATTACACCCCTAATGGCTGGTTTATTCATATTTTACTGTATGTATTTTATTTATTTATTTATTTATTTTTATTTGTACTTTCTTTTGCCAGAGAGGTTTTAAGGATTTCTGGATGTCCATTTTGGCACCCAAACAGGTTCAGAGAACTGGTCATTAATATGCATGAGCTCATTCACATGTTGCTCTTAATTGACTTTTACTGAGGACTTGTGAAAAATAATGCAGCTGTAGGAAGAGAGCAGTGCACAGTTTACTGACACTGCGTGACTATGAACAGGGCTTCGTCACAGTACTGCACTTTTTGCAAGACTGGTTTTCACTGGGTTGTATGAAAATGACCCAGATCTTGGTGAGCTTAGGAGTGTGGTGAACATGGATGTGTTTCAAAGCAATGAAGTGATATGTGTCAAAAGTAGAACAGTTTCATTCTTATTTCGCATTCTGCTGTGGACCGAGAGGTAGAGCCAGTTTGTCCCAGAACTCTTTAGAGCCCGAAGCCAATCTTGTGGGATTTTTTCATAGTTTGATTTGTTATTAAACTACTCTAATTAGTCCTCATTTGAGCTGTAAACCTCATGAGAATTTAAATATTTGTATACATTTCACCATGTTTTGATAAAAGAATTGCTTGTGCTTCAGAAACCCTATTGGGAGTTGATCATCCAACATGTTTTTGGACTGAAATGGATTTTAATATTAATATAAAATATTAATATATATATTATTAAATATTATATATAATATAAATATTATATATTGATTGATTGGTTATTTTAAATGATTAGATTGACAAAGATATTTATAATACAATGTTCTTCCTAATACATGAAAATGGTCCAAATAAAATAAAAATATAATTTATATTTATAAAATAAATATAATTTTTTATTATTTGTGTTATCCCATCTCAGGTCTTTTATTCTGATTTTTGAACACTGTCAGTGGGTCAGTGATGTCATCAGCCCCACCCACTATCTCTGATCTGTCAGAGTCTGAATGCAGCTTGAGCATCAGCCCCGCCCCCTCTCTCTGATCAGAGTGTGTATGCAGGTTGAGCATGTAAACATGGACAGAGCAGTAAACATGCACTGGAAGCACTTTTAGCATTTAAACTGGGATTTAATTCAGTTGGAAACAAGTGGATTTTAGCTGTTTTCTGAACTGGTTTACTCTCTGATTTTTCATCACATGATTAAATCGGGTACATTTTGTAGTTTGTTATGTATTATTTCTTTAGGTTTCTCTAATCCTGAGTTATGGGCAGGTAACTGCCCGTAAATTGCGGATCTCGTGTTCTAAGAGTTGAAACTGTTGTAGTATTGCCTGTAGAAGCCCAATGGAGCTTAGCTTTACACACCTTTTCAGTTTGCTTTCATTCTCGTGTGTGGGTGTGTCTTTTGCACTCTCTTTGTGCTGGGTCCTTGTGGCCACACCCCCAATTCCTTGGTGTGCCTTCTTACATTCTTAAACAATGACATTAATTATTTTTTATTATTATTATCAATTTTTACCCAGCAAGTTGTTTGCAAGTGCCAAGTTTTCCAACCCCATTATCATCACTCTATCACTCATGATGCTCCTGACACTAGGATGGTGAGGATGAACTCATGCTTCCTACATGTGACATTGACCACCGCCTCTTTTCAAACTCCCATCATTTGCATCCTCATCAGACAGTCAATGCACTCATTTGCGGCATTTAGCCAACGGCCACTCAAGTTCCCAGCTCTGATACATTGGCTAACAGACGCCTGTGCCAACCAGCATGACAGTGAGTGTGATTTGGGGAAAGAGCGCCACCAACCCACAGAGAGAGGCAGAGTGAAATTGGCCTGCTCTCTGACTCCGGCTGCCGATGGCAGGCAGCATGACCCAACTGGGATTCAAAACTGGGATTCATAGTGGCAGCACTTTAAACCCCCTCAGAGCCAAAACAATAATATTCATTCTGTTTTTTGTTTCATTCTTGCATTTCCATTGCGAAGAGCAATACTTTACACATATTGCACAATGATATCATAGCAGTGTGACTTCAAATGTCACACTGCTATGTCACTCCAAACCTCATAAACATCTAGAAATGTTTTATGGTTTTGCACTTGCTTTGTGAAAAGCATTCACAGAAGTACACACTCGTGCTATACAATGATGTCACTCCAATGTGAAGAACCAAATCAAGTGAAGGTTCTTTACACCTTTAAAAGTTCTTTATTACAAACGTGGATTGTTATGGAACAAAAGGTTCTTCTATGGCTTTGCTCAAAGAACCATTTGAAGCCCCTTTTTGATTTTTAAGACAGTAGTAAAATGCTTCCAGTCCATTATTCGGTTCTTGCACGACGACAAACATTCACGGATGTTTATGGCATACTTATGCTGCAGAATGTTGTCACAGCAGTGATGTCAGACGCTCTCCAGGTTGGAGTGTAATTTCCCCAAAGTCACACAGAAAAACTTTATTGGGGCCACAATCTGTAGTTTGAGAGCCAGGTGTGGCCGTGCCTTTCTGAGCAACCCTCAATTTTTCTTGTTTTTCGGTTATTAACGAGCTTCAGGCCGCACCCCATTCTTCTTTCACCATTCCGAATACAACGGGTCCCTGAGTCCCCTTGGTCACATGGTCACCTCATTAACTTGATTGGTCCCTGGTGGTTCATTATATTAAAGTATTTGCTGTTTGAAATGGATGCTGTGTCCCAGTTATAAATGTCCCTTGTTCCGTCATTAGTCCCTCGCCTCATAAACATCAGTCTGGGCCACTAGAGAGAGTGCATAAAGTTCTCCTGGACACCAGCTAGTGCATACTCAAGGATAGTGTGCCAGCAAAAGCCATATATTCTCACTATTTTGTTTTTGTAACAGACTGAGACAAAAAAATGGCAGAACGAAATCATGTTGTGCGATTCAGTGGAGCAACTTCCTCTGAAGACTTAAGATTAGGGCTATTAGAGGCAGCTTTAGGCATTGTGGAGACTTGGGAGACTTGTGCACAATTTTGCTGAAGCCGGGTTTAGGACCTTAGACTCTCTGGAGCATCTTTAAAATCAGGCTGCTGTTTCATGGTGAAGAGCACCAGCAGACTTCGAATGAGGGGGATGAGTGCAACCCAGACTTTCACTTTCAACACATGCCCAAACATCTCAAAAACAAAATAATCTCCTTTGAAAGCACATCCTTACAGCTGCCTAAGAGTCTCTGACATTCCCTTTATAATGCCGTTATCACTCTTCATGCCTTTTCACTGGAGATGACAGGCTGGCGCGACGTTGTGTCTTAGTTTCAATGCCTGGCTTTTGCCCAGCTAAGCTCTACTTTGCCCTCAAGCTGATGGTAAATTGGAGTTTAGAGCAGCTCAATTTGAAGAGATGCTTTAACTGTGTTTTGAGATTTCTCTTCAATAATATGGATGTTTGGGAACTTCCAAGGGCTTTGACTTGTGCATAAGTACATAAGTAATGTTGAATACAGGGCTTATTTTGGCAAATTTAAATGAATTGAGGACAAATGCTTTATTATTATTATTATTATTATTATTATTATTATTATTATTATTATTATTATTATTTTATTTTTTTATTTTATTTTTTTAAGAAACATACTACATACAAACATTAGTGGTTTATTTGTCTCAATTTACAAATACAATTTTATTGAATTGCCTATTCAATTACTTTAGATCGTTAAGTAAAATGCAATAAAAATCAATATTTACTGTAATTAAATCATGTAATACAGTATAATAATAACAGTTATCAAACATGCAAATCGCCTCTTTGAGTTAACAAGTAATAAATTACTCAGAGATTCATCTGAAAGAAGGCTGAATGTCAACCTTCTTGCTTAACTTGTTACCACGTTTTTAACTGCAAGTGGAAGCAGGCGATAATGGAATTTGAGTTTTGTTGATTTGTGAAATGAAAGTAGCTCTAACAATGAAAACCTCCTTAGCTTTCAATAAAAGCTGCTTTTAAATATTTACATGAAACATAAAATATGACACATTCTGTGTCCTTTATTTTTCTAATGGTCATCTTGCATTACAGTGTGAATACTGCTGTACAGGATGTGGACAAATGTTTTACTTCTTGACCTGCTGTCTTTTAAACATGGTGGTGACAGGAGTAAGAGAGTGCGGTTCCTTCACAAACCAGGAAATCTGTTCTGTTCATGTCATTCTTAAATAAACTGTTCAGATGTCTGAGATGAAGGCTGAATGAAAGTTCTCACATGATTCTAATAGAGATGCTGCAGGAGGACCTCAAATGAGCAGGCTTTCATGGACAACCTACCAATATAACATTGTAGTTTCAACACCAAAGAAGCTTCCAGTGCATGTTTACTGCTCTGTTCACATTTACACGATCAACCTGCATACAGACTCTGACTGATCAGAGAGAGGGGGCGGGGCACAGTGTTAAAATTTCAGAATTAAAGTCTATATATATATATATAATAATTATATCAAAAACAAAAATAATAAAGGATATTCAGGATTTTTTTTTTTGCTCACTGTGAATTATTTTGAAGAGGTCATTATTATTATAAAATCAAAATTCTTACATACTGTATTTAGCTAAAAAAATACTGTTTTTGATCAAAAATGGTGAAATTCAAATGAATATTTAAATTCTGTGTGTAATGAAGACAAAGCCGTGTAGGGTCTCCTAAAAGTGAGAATAGCTGGTATGTGTGTCATAAATGCTTTTCTCATTTTTTGGTGAATAAACGTATGAAGATGGCCAAGAGTTCTCAAGGTTGAAACAAACAAAGGGAAACATGAAGCCTTCACAGTGACTGTGTTGAGTCCTGTGTTTTATATCGTACCTCTGTAGTGTTTTAAATAAAAGGTGAGAGACTTTAATACATGCTATTCCCTTCCAAAGATAGCAGTGCTGCGTGGTCCGTGAGATTTCCATTGAGCCTTAGTTCCCGAGAGCGCAGTTCCCCACTGAGACGAGCCTCTGCGTCTCACAGTGCCCCCACTGATGCGCTTCCAGAAATGGACTGAGAAAATATTATTGCTTCCCGTTTTGAACGGCATTTTACAGGAACACTGAGCAGGTTCTCCTCTTTTGCCCTGCGTCGGATGGGCTGATTTTACAACCGTTCATAAAAGATGATCTTTAAGAGCTCCTGACAGCTGGACACGAACAAGTGGCCAGCGTTCACTTCACTCATCAGGTTATGGGTTCTATAAAATGCATAAGAGAAGGCACCATGGCCAGAGAGATGGAATGGTTGGACGCGAGCTGAAAGGTTTGAGCTTATTAAGTGTATTACATTCCTGTCAGGCTCTCAATTCAATTTCGTGTGGAGGGGGAAATAATTAACATCCGACAACTTGGTTGTGTTTTAGGCTGCAATCTGTTAATGCAGCCAGGCCTCACAGTTGCTCTATCGTGACTTCCCCTCTTCTCTGCTGGCACATGTACTGTGTACTCTCTCTCTCTCTCTCTCTCTCTCTCTCTCTCTCTCTCTCTCGTTATTGTTACTAAAGTGAAACAAATCAATAAGTGTTTCCATGGTGACACTGATCTGCATTCTCTAAACAGTGCATTCAACACTAAGGGCAGCAGGAGGTTCTTTTATACAGCTGACCAATTTTGCTGGGACCAGGGTGGACAAGCAGGATGGACATGCAGGATGAAAATGCAGGGAGGACATGCAGGGTAGACCCCCCACCCCCCTCAATGCATAACTAACTTTAATCAGTTAAAGATCTTAAAGATCTCAGAATGTCCAAGTCATTCATTTTGAAGTGTAAATAAATGTCTCAGGTTCTCACTTTAACAGAAGTCATGTTCCTGAAACCTCTGGTGGTCTGGTCTGGTCACACACACACACACACACACACACACACACACACACACNCTCTCTCTCTCTCTCTCTCTCTCTCTCTCTCTCTCTCTCTCTCTCTCTCTCTATGGACTCACAGGGATTTGAGCAATGCTGTCAAGCTTCCTCCCTATTTTCTGGCCTGTGTAAAATTGGTTCGGAGATGAAGTAGAATGAGAAGCTCTGAGCGAAAAAAAAAAAAAGATAGCATTACCTACCTAGGCAAACGTGTGTGTGTGTGTGTGTGTGTGTGTTGGCACTGAGAGAGATATGGACAGAGTGAGAGCGAGGGGGAGCGAATTTATCCAGCCCCTGAAATGAGTTCTTTAGAAAGACCCCAAGGCTGTAACCGAGCTCTGTGCTGATAGTGTGTCATAAGAAAGCATGAGCCAAAGAAAGCTAAAGGCTATCACCCTCTTTTATTTTAACAGCACGACTTTAGTCCTCGAAGTGTGCCTGATATTAAAATCCTCGACATGCCAACGTCACACCTCCTCGCAGACGAACAGAGAAAGATGTTACTGACATTTCGGTTACTCTCAGACCAGCACACTTAAAGTGCTGACTGGGATTTGCACCACTAATAGCTATCATATTACTGGGAATAATGGTTTTGATGCTGTAAAACTGTGAGAAAATAGCTTGTCTCGTTCCAGTTTTAGAACTACTGCTTAGTTGGGGTGCCTTCAGGGTCAGTGTGGACTTCCTTAGGGCCCTAAGCAGTTCTGATGAGTGGCCTTCCAACCTTCCTTCTGTGAACTAAGATGTGACCATTTTTGAGAGAGTTGCACCTGAACCTTCCCTAAAAAGAAGTGTGATTATATTATTATTACCTGCTTCTCTGTCTGTACTGTAATGATGCTGCTGCTGGAATCTTAATTTCCCTGAGGGACGCCACCCAAAGGGATCATTATCGATCTATCTATCTATCCGGAAGCTTTTAAGGTGGAAACTGGGAAGCAACACATTTTAAGGTGGATGGGACAATAAGGCACTTAAGTGTTTCATTAGTTTAGAGGCCACACATACTGTGCATATAGGGTCACAGGGTTGTTGGTTCAGTGTAACGTTCCACTGACGGACCCTTGAGGCACTTTGTTGCTGTATATGGCTGAGTCTAGCTTTTTTAGGCTGGAGTGTGTGAAGAGAAGTGCTTTGTTTTATTGTATAATGGTCATAAATGAAGTAACAGAAAACACTAGATGATTAGTTTATGATTCCGTTTTTCGGACAGATGAGTAACAGTAACATCACAGGCATATAGGGGTGATTCGTCAGCTAGGGGCTCTTTTTAGCTTCGTTATTAATAATTGCATTATGTATTATGTAATCATAATTCAGTGTTGTGCTGGTGTTGTGTGATGGCACTTAGTTTCAGGCCGTGGGTTCCCTAACAAACTACTCAAAGGTTGTAAGGACACTGAAAGAATCTGCTCGATGATTAAGGAGGATGATATGATTGAAATGCCACACATTAAATGACACTCTCCTTTCATGGCTGACATGTGCTGCCCTGTCAGTCTCGTTTCCGTGGTTATGACATAAACCGTAAGAACGGTGTGTGTACGGGAAAAGACATGAACGTAAATAATATCTCATTATATTTTAAAACACATTGTGACTTCTTTTTCGGAGCACAGAAGTTTCAAAATCTGGGTTAGAGGATGAGGCCAAAAGAGCAAAACATAGATGTTTACAATACAACAAACAAACAAACATTAAATAAATAAAATTCATAGTGATTTTGAGGCATAATTGTTTTGGTGGTGCAATACATAATGTAATACATGAGACATAAATAATACATATAAGCTATTTTTACTTATGTGTCACACCCCGAAGCAAAACTATATCAGCCTACACCGTTTCCTTTTGCTTAGAGCACATCAAACATTTTTTTGGATCATAAGATCAGTATAAAACTGCACATCGCTGGTCCAAACAGCTGGAGAAAATTCAAATTTGCAGGGGCTTTTAATAGTTCAATATCTGTAGGTTATATCTATTCAAATGACCATGCTTCCACTCTGAACATTTTATAGAAAATAACCCACATTTTCCTCCATGTGGTCAAATTTGCTGCCAGTCTGTGCAGTGAGACCAGAGGCAGACGTGCCTACTCATCCCAGACCCTGTGTGTCTCGGACTGAGCACTGTACAGAGCACGTTTTGTGGGCAGTTTAATGCCGTTTTCTAGGCTTCGTAAGTCTACAGACATGATACACGTATTATAATAAACTACAAGACCTACCTTCCGACTGTGGTGGTCTCTTCATTGTGTGATGAATTATCAGTGAATTAAATCCCAGTTTAAATGCCAAAGGAGCTTCCAGTGCACGTGCACTGCTCTGTCCACGTGTACATGCTTAACCTGCATACAGACTCTGACTGATCAGAGAGAGGGGGCGGGGCTGATGCTCCACCTGCATACAGAATCTGACTGATCAGAGAGAGGCGGGCGGGGCTGATGACATCACGGACCCAGATTTTGGGTTATAAAGGAAAATGAGAAGGGAGGAGCTGTTTGGTTCCTTTCTTTGTTCGCAAAAAATTCTGAATAAAAGTCCAAAGAAGAAACAATATTGATACATAATCTAAATGATTAAGGGCATTTAGATTGTTATTTAATTTTATTTGGATCACTGTCAAATATCCTGGTCAATTTAATCACTACAAATAACTCATTCTAGCATTTTATTTGGCTCGAAATACGGCTGGATTTCTGAGATATAAAGTGTTTTTTTGTTTGTTTGTTTGTTTTTTTAAACAAAACATGCTCAAGTTAATTTTTACATCCCAGTACTGCACAGAATAATTTAATTAATATTTAATTAATCACTGCATTGTTTTAATGAATAGGTATGTCAATTCAATGTCAGTTCTGTAGTACTTTATCAGAAAAAAGGAGCGTGTGTGTGTGTGTGTGTGTGTGTGTGTGTGTGTGTGTGTGTGTGACCTTGTGCTGGAGAGACATTCATCTCAGACATGTGAAATGTGAGCTGTCAGATTATATACAGCTGCTCCACTGGTCTAGACCTGGTGTCCACAGAGCACAGGGTCAGCTGTGGCTCAGGTACCTGCTTCCAGCCAATCATTCACACCATCCTTTCCCACCCTCTAATTGGTCAACGCAGATTTCTGCACTTGTGTTTGTCAGTATAGTGTACAGAAGTGAGTGTAGGCAAGTCATCCTCAGGAATGGGTGCCCATTGGAAAGACAAAAATGTGACCATTAAGCTAAAATTCACTAATTTTCATTTGAATTAAATCACACATACATGCTCAACCTGCAAACAAACTAATCATTTGATTTATTTGGACCTCAGTCGAGTATTTTGAAGAATTTTTATTATAAATATCCTTGTTAATCAAATCATTACAAATAATTCATCAAAACGAATGCATTTTTAGCTCAAAAACACTCTGAATGATGAACTCCCAACAGGATTTTCTGAGATATTAAGTGTTTTTCAGTCATTAAAAGCAGATAAAAAAGTTTCAGTAATCAAAATATTACATATTAATTGAAGACAAATTTCAGATTTTTTTGTTTTACATTTTCTGGTGAATAAAAGTATATAAAGCTACTAAAACATCCCACAAAGGTTGAGTAAGTTTGATAAAGTACATATAGACTTCACTGATAAAGCCCTTTATTGTATTCTGTAACAGGTGGGTTGATTATTGGCTGATTATTGATTATTTGGGGGAAGAAGAAGAATGTGTAAGACGGACTTTAGGATAAATCACCAGCGGATGTAGTTCAGTGATGAAGAAACATTTGAATGTGCTTGATGAGGATTTGCAGTTTTGGGACCCAAAGGCCCGGCAGGGAGTGCTGTCGCTCATTAGGAGAGGACTAGCACCTCAATCACATGAGATGCTCTTCACAGCATGGTGGGGTGTGTTCCAGAATAGCAGGCAGCACTGTCCTGTCCTTACGTCTCCCGAGGTAAGCAGCACTGCCGTGGGGAATTAACGGTGCATGTTATTGTTTTTTGTGGGGTTTTTGTGATTTCCTCAGAGACAAATGTGTGTGTGTGTGTGTGTGTGTGTGTGTGTGTGTGTGTGTGTGTGTGTGTGTGTGTGTGTGTGTCTGCTGAGGTACGTTTACTGTATAATTGAGTGTGACGTTTTAAATAACAAATTACTGTCAACAACACACACTAAATGTTTCCCAGCACTGGAGGGAGAAATTTTCTTGTGTGAGAAATGTTTCTGGGAAATAAAATGTCCAGACCAGTCCTAACCAAAAGTAGATTGGTTGGCTGTTTGTGGTCAGATTTATGAGCTTATTTTTCTTTTCAGAACTGACTTCAGACTTTTCAGATTTTATCTCAATTATAATAAATGACTAAAAGGCATTTTCTCATTTAACTTTCCATTGCAATCCATTTTCATGACTGAAAATAAAAAACAAACAAACAAATAAACAAATAAACAAATAAACAAACAAAAACAACTATTTTAGTGGTGGCCTAATTTCTGCACCATTGTTTTATATTTATTTATTTATTTATTTACAGAATCATACACAGATCTTTGTAAAGATGATCTAGAATGTCAAACTATTTTTCTTAGTGTAATTCAATGAATGAACTGACACTCAAATCATGTTCTTCCTCATTCAAAGGATAACAGTGAGGTCCCCAAAATCAAGCCAACTACAGAAAGCCCCAAAGAGTGGGTGGATGTGTGTCACCCTTGTTGTCTAAGAAACCAACTATTTGCAATAAAAAAAAGAAAAGAAAAAGAAAAAGATATTTAACAAAAACTAAATAAATAAATAAAAACATGAAAATAGATCATTTGTGTAATTAGTATATTTTGATCAAATAAATTTGTAATTAGTAATAAAATAAACAAGCAATTAAATTTGTGAGAAAAAAATATAATACATTTTAAACAGAAAGCGAAATCAATAAACCGAAACTAGATAAATAATAGAGATAGTAAATAAATAAAGACAATAGAATAAACAATTACTATTACGTAAGTCATTAAGAGAAAAACCTGAGAAGTAAGGTACTACATTATTTAGCTGTTGGGTGTCGCAGTGACAGAGCCAATAATTACAAAGGAAAATCAATATTTTATTTGAAGTATAAATTACATGTTGGTAAATTGTAAATAAATAGTAAAATAAATAGTCACATGTTTATAGTTACTGTAGACATGAAAACCAACTCAAGCCTTATAAACCATATTTATCATATTTAAACATATTTGTGTTTGTGAACCTCTGTGTCAAACATCTGTGTCAAAAGGAAATATGTAATATTTAATTATAAAAATAATAATATTGAATATTTAATTATTGTCAATTATACTACTACAATTACTG
This sequence comes from Acestrorhynchus altus, assembly GCA_034509495.1. Classification (NCBI taxonomy): domain Eukaryota; kingdom Metazoa; phylum Chordata; class Actinopteri; order Characiformes; family Acestrorhynchidae; genus Acestrorhynchus; species Acestrorhynchus altus. The sequence goes on along the minus strand of CM067516.1, from coordinate 4,545,709 downwards.
CTACTAATACTGCTACTACTACAAATAATAATAATAATAATAATAATAATAATAATTAATAATAATTCTACATTGAAAATGACCTATAATTCAGTAAAATCTTATTGATATTGTCATGTCTGTCATGTTGTACTTCTGCTCCTAGCACATGCTCTGTGTTTTGGTCTTGGCTCCGCCCATTCCCATCTGGGTCTTGTTTGTAAATCTGCCTCTTTGTAATCAGTTGTTTCAGGTGTGTCCAATGTGTTGTATTGAAGACCCTCTGTCTCGGCCCTCTTTGTCCTTGTTGTAGATGTTAGATGTCAATCCTTGTAGATGTTGTTCTGGTGTTTGTTCTAGTTGTCCATTTGGTTTGTTAGTTTGTGTTTTGTTTACTTGGTGTTTAAGATCTGTTTGTTTTGTATTCTGTTTATTAAATCCAGGACCCCAGCGTTTGCCTCTGTATCCTTAGTCTTCTGTTCTGTCTTCCCGAACCTGACAGATATATAATGTAAATCGTTTCAAGGTGATATTTTTTTAATTGTTCAGAAAGTCAAATAAACAGTTTGTTTTAGGGTCAATAAATATGTATATTTTTATTATTGGTATTAATAAACCACCTTTAAACCATTAATCTGTTTTGCGATTGTGAAAGTGACCTGAACTCATTTATAAAAGTCCAAAATTAAAACAGAATATAAACAGTCACTGTGTGGATTCCTGTTCTGTGTGTCAGGATCACAATAAAATATCTCAGTCACAGTTAATGTCATCACTGGCCTTTACAGCCTTTTCTGTCGTGGGTCAACGAGATCATTATCCCAGGTACAGCTTCTTATTACTGAAGTGACATTTAAGTGATAATTACCTTTTATTTTACAAATGAAATTTACATCCATTCCTTCATTTCATGCTTTGTTTCAACATCACCATCTAGTGAAAGGTCTATCAAAATTCTAATGTGCATATTTTCCACTGGCCATAGAAATGTCCTACTTTACTGCCCACTCAACCTGCGTCCTCTGTAAGGGGCTACAGACAGGTTGATGTGGTTTAGGATGCAGTACGGCTTTTGCACAGATTCTACACTAAGTCCAGTTGTGTCCTGTTAGGACGGTCCCCTATCACATATGATGCTCTGACACTGGTAGGGTGAAGCCAGCCACCTCCTCTTCTCAAACTTTGCATCATTGCTGGGCAGCCAACCTGCTCGGAGGAAAGTTCCGGCTAACTGACCAGCATCGCACTGTGATGTGGGGAGAGAGCACCATCTACCCACCTTGAGAGACTGTGGCCAGTTTTGCTCTCTCAGACTCTGACTGCCGATGGAAAATTGTACTTTTGTTAAATTAATATTTTAGTTTATTAGTTTGCTATTAGATTTATTAGATTAAAGTCCATTTTGGTTTAAACACTCCAGCAGCACTGCTGTCTGTGATCCACTCGTACCAGCGTAACACACACTAACACACCACCACTATGTCAGTGTGACTGTAGTGCTGTGAATGACCCACCACCCACATAATAGCTGCTCTGTGGGGTCCTGATCATTGAAGATCAGGGTGAACAGAGGAGAATAAAGTCTGCAGAGAAACAGATGAACAACAGTCTGTGATTATAGAACCACAAAGTGAGTGTAGAAAGGAGGTGGTCAGTGATGGACTGGTCATTGGGTGAACCGGGCAAACAGCATGAGCAGGGATTCGAACCTGCGATTCTCATAACACTGCAGTACGTACAGGTCCCTGTCCCTAGTTCTGTCTGCTGTTTAATTGATTTCTTATAGCTCTGTTTTATCTACATGACTAATTGAGTGGGGTTCATAGTGTGTTACTTCCAAACTCATTAATCAAGAACTTGATTAGACCTAAATGAAGATTGAAAGGCTTCTGGGTGTGAATTCACAGAAGATATAGAGACGATTGACATCTAGTGTTTGACTATAGCTCGAAAGAACCTTAACCTTCATGTTGTCTTAATATTCTGTGTACAATCTGTGTCCTGCAGGTCAACATGACCCACCTTCGTTAAAACTTTAAAATAAAATTGCTTAATTGACTTTTAAACAATCAGGTGGATTAGGACAAGAATCAGCCCCCCGAACAGCTTTCACAGCTGCAGCAGAGACTCACACAATTACTGTGGGTGGAGTGTGTGTGTGTGTGTGTGTGTGTGTGTGTGTGTGTGTGTGTGTGTGTGTGTGTGTGTGTGTAAACCTGTGTTTGTCTGATTTTTGTAGCCTGGATGTACAGCTTTCATGGAAAAGTCACCAAAATGTCTAGTTTATGACAAGCCAAAGTGCAAACTTAAATGTTCCAACAGTGGTTTAAAAGGCTTTTTCCTTGACACGAGAGAGAGAGAATGAGAGAGAGAGAGAGAGAGAGAGAGAGAGAGAGAGAGAGAGGGAGGAAGAAGCTCATCTGCTGCAGCCAGAACATCTGTTACAGACCACTGCACTGGCAATTCAGAAACCACTGCCAATGACAGAAGCTGCACACTATCCCTATTAGACCCCTAAAGAGGACAGCACTGACTCCATTTTTATAGCACACAGAAAGAAATGGACCGGAGATCCCCCAAGCTACTTTCTGAGCCACTTCCCTCGCTCTCCCATGAGCCTGTATTTGCTCTTCTACTCTGTAACCTCCAGGTCCCCTCCCACTCAAAACACACACACACACACACACGCACGCACGCACGCACGCACGCACACAAGCAAATCTAGCCCTGACAACACACCCCAACACTGCATTACTATCCCATCAGATTTAGCTGAACCAGGCCTCCAATGGACCTGCAATAACTGCTGTAAAACTCCTTCCTCCACTGACATTTACTGGAGCGAGTCACTGAGATGATGTGTGAGTGTTTTTCCGTACTTTTTCTCGACTAATATGCCCCGAACAACTGTGGGAAACCAAATGCAAGAGTAAAGAGCAACAATATATATATACAGACTAGTGCATCTCAGAAAATTAGAATGTTGATTTGTTAGATTAGTCGATTTGTGTTCATTTCATACAAAAATTTAAAGTGTCATGATGTAAATCAATCAATCACATTTTATTTATATAGCGCTTTTTACAACAGAACGTTGTCACAAAGCAGCTTTACAAGGATCCGGGTCCAAGCCTCAAATGAGCAGCCAGTAGGCAAACAGTGGCAAGGAAAAACTGAAGGGAAAATAAATAAAATAAATAATAAATAAAAATAAAATAAAATAAAATAAATAATAAAAATGAAAATAAAAATAAAAATAAAAATGATGTGCAAAGTGACATATTTCGTAACCTTTACCGTTGATTTGTTTAGCTTATAGCAAATACATTTGACTGAAATAAGTCATAAATGTTTAACTTTTAGTGCTTTTCGGCATTAAATAAGAATGTCCTGTGACAGTTTCCAGCACACAGTATGCAGTAAAGCTGTTTTAAGTGGGAACAGAGTTTATGTGACAGATAAAGAGAACAGCTTTGTTAAATTGGTGTTTGGTTCATTACTGTTTACTGCTCTTTTTATTTTTAGTCTATTTTGCTTGGATATTTCTGGTTGGTGGACTGTTCTCAGTCCAGCAGTGACTCAAAGGGGTCTAAACACTCCAGCAGCACTGCTGTGTCTGATCCACTCGTACCAGCGCAACACACACTGACACACCACCACCAAGTCATTGTGACTGCAGTGCTGAGAATGACCCACCACCCACATAATAGCTGCTCTGTGGTGGTCCTGTGGGGTCCTGATCATTGAAGATCAGGGAGAAAGGAGGAGAATAAAGTCTGCAGAGAAACAGATGAACTACAGTCTGGAATTATAGAACCACAAAGTGCTCCTGTGTGATCAGAGAAGCTGATAGAGTGGATATTTGGAGTAGAATCACGGAGGTGGTCGTAATGTTATGGTTGATTGGTGTATCTGTAATCTTGTTATATTAATTCAAATAGTAATGTTTTAAATGCAGACTGATCAATGAGAAGGGGCGGGGCCTAATAAGCCAAAAACAGTGTAGGCACAATAGCATTTTTTTATCAACACGTGATCAAATTAAGACTTTTTTTTTTAGCAAATTGGAGGAGCCTAGTAAATAACAGTACACATTACTAATTTCTTGGTAAATAAAACTACAAAAACATCACACAAAATTGACCCATTGTTCTAAAGATTAAAGGCTTCATTCAGTTCACCACTCAGTTCATTAGTGATACAATTCATTGTTTGTGGTGCATCAAAGGTTGATCATTTGTGTGTTGTTTTAAAACCAGGGCAGGGACTCCGCTGAATGGAGAGCACAAAGCCTGCTGTCCCTTGATCCTGATGATGAGACAATAAAGCTTCTACCTCCGCAATTCCTTAATGCGTAATGACGGTAGCAGCTGCTTTGCACTGAAGCAGGACTGATGTTGCCAGAGTGCACAATTAATTGAGAGCTATTATCAATAACAGTACAATGTCGTCCAGTGGATCTTTGGGTGATTTAATTAAGGAGTGTGCAGAGATCAACAATGTTAATTACAGATTTACAAGCAGGTAGAAGCATCAGAAATAAATGTCAACAGCTGGCAAACCTAATGCATTACTCATTCTGAGTCAGTTGCTTTACACATCATGTCATTAGTACCGTCGGCATAAACGATTAGCATTTTAGAGAAATCTCCTGAGAGGTCTAAGGGTCGTACAGAAGAAAAACCATTAGAAGGTAGATCTCCAGTGGGTGCACACCTAATGAGACTCAATGAACTTGTTCTCGGTTTAGTACTCAGTAGAAGTCTGCCAACATTTCTCAGGAATGTCAGCCATCTTCCCTGAAACAAGACTCCTGCAGGTTTTTCACCAAATTTTTATAAAGGTAATTAAACATCTCGCACAGTTCCAGTCGGAGCTATGTTGCCGTTTTGTACATCCATGTTGGAAGTTGATGAGACGCCATAAATGTTTATGTTCCCACTTAATCAAACAGCAGGAGTGACATGCCATAACACCTTACGGTAGCCTTCTGATCCAATTAAACCCCCTATCTGGGCAAACTCATTTCCAAAGGCCAATTACTTTCGGGAAGGATCAGACAGTAACCTTTCAACAACCTTCTTTCACTGATGAGACACAAGTGCAGTTGTTATATATGATCAGCATAGTTTGTGGAAATCATCAAATCCGGTTTCCCAGATCATTACAACTTTCTGACAAGTATATTAATTTATAAACTCAATAAAGAATTTCTTTACCATGAATTGCTGCATCAGTGCAGCCTGGCATGGAGCCAATCAGCTTGTGGCACTGCTGAGATGTTGCTCAAAATCACGTTGCTTTAATAGTTGCCTTCAGCTCGTCTGTGTTGTTGAGTTGGGTGCTTCTCCTCTTGCTCTTGACAATATGCAATAGCTTCTCTGAGATTCAGGTCCAGAAAGTTGATTGGCCACCTATGACATCAAGAGTGTTTATGACTTGATGAGACAAAAAATATTACACTCATTATGCTCATTTATTTATTAAAGACAATGTCATGAGTCAGGATTTTGACCAGGCAATTCCAAAACATTAAATTTATTCTTCTTCAACCATTCTTCTGTAGATCGACCTGTGTGCTTAGGGTCGTTGTCTTGTTGCACGATTCACATTCTCTTGAGATTTAACTCTTGAGATTCTCTTGAGATTCAACTCACACTGTTCTTTAGAATTTGCTGGAATAGTTCCATCAATCATGACAAGCCACGATACAGCAAAACAGGCCCAAATCATGATGCTACCACCACCATGTTTCACAGATGGCATAAGGTTTTTATGCTTTAATGTGTTGTTTTCCTTTCTCCAAACAATGTTTCTCATTCAAGGCAAAAAAGATCTGTTTTGGTCTCATCCATCCACAAAACATTGTTCCAGTCTTTATCAAACTGCAGGTGGGCAGCAGTGCTCTGTTTGAAGAGCAGCAGCTTCTCCTTGGAACCTTGTCATGCTCACAATTGCTGCTCAGTGCTCGTCTGAACACTCGGTTTTGTAGTCCAAACCCTGCAGTCCAAAAGATGGTTTTGTAACCTTTGAGCATCAACAATTCTTCTGAGATCCTGAGAAATCTTCTATGTCTGTGCCATGATGCACTTCCACAATCATATTAAAACAGGACACACCTGATTGTCTCCCACTGACTGAAAAAATTGGACTCATTTTGAGATTATCTGAATATTTTTGTCATATTATTATCAAGAGAATGAAAAAACTGCAAACCTACAGTTGAGCCTACAGTGATTGTGCCAGGTTGACGACCAGACTATTGATAGTCACATATCAGCAAACATTTGGCTTTTTAATGTATGAATTACAATTACATTCATCAAATAATCAGTGTATCATGCCATGAATGAAATACTGTGTATTTACTACACCCTAAATAAACTACATAGACTCCAGTGTGACAGATAATTGCACTGGTCTGTTTCCTTGCCTTTATAGCCTCACTTAAGCTCAGATTTTCCTGAAGTAGCTTTTGGGTTTAGGCTGAACCTTTTCAGCCCTCTGCCCTCACTGCGAGGCAGAATCACACCTTGTGTTCTCAGCTTTATAAGTCAGGAATGCCTTGACTCACAGACCCAAAACCACAGACTCTACTCTTTCTAATAATAGTATTTTTTGTGGTGCAGTGAAGCATGTGTCAGGAATTCAATGTGGATTTTCTTTTCATAAAATGTATAACTGATTTTAGAAGCTCCTATTATTAAAATTCAATATAATAAAGCAGTAATAATAATAATAATAATAATAATAATAATAATAATAATAATAATAATAATAATTTCAAGTTTGGGCTGCTATGACAAGCAGTTCAAGAGCTTGGCATGAATCTAAAATCATCCAAAAAATTAAGACCACTTTCATTTATTTTGTCACAGTAAAAAAGCTAAATTATAAAATATCTTTGTTTTTTTATTCTCAACTTTATAGACACCCATCTGCAACTTTTTGTTCAGATTATTTTTTTTTTCAGTTTCAAATCTCTACATTCAAAACAAAGTAAAAAAAAACCAAAAAAAAAAACAGGTGTTTTACAATTTTTGATTAAAAATTGCTCACTTTCATCAAGATAGTAAACGTCTGGTAATATGTACACATTAACTAGCCATAGGCCTTCAATAAAATATTGTCATATGCCATGTATCTCATGTAATTACTGTGTTAATACAAAAAAATGAGGCACAAAAGACAGAACTTGTATAGCTGGGCTGTACGGGCATGTAAGTAAACATGCATCCAGACTCTTTTCTGTTCTGGCACCAAAATGGTGGAACGAACTTCCCCTGGGAGTCCCTCACTGTCTTCAAACGCAGACTGAAGACTCATCTGTTTCAGGAGGATTTAACTCCATAAAGACATTTGTGTTCAGCAGGATCAAAGCATGAGGAACCTCTAGATTCCAGCCTCGTCTATAACCTAAGGATATTCTGAGTGAACAGCAAAGCACTTTTGTAAGTCGCTCTGGATACGGGCGTCTGATAAATGCCGTAAATGTAATGTAAATGTAAAGTGGGCTGGGTATGTGTACATTTGGGGAATGTGAACTGTTACAAACCATTTTTGGAGTGTTTGGCCTGTTTTAGAGCCTGTTTCTTTTGAATGAAGATACAGTGATACAGTTTGAGGTTCACAGTTTGTCAGTTCAATGTGATGAACTTTTATTATTCAAGGAAAACACAGTTTTCCATTAAAAAAAGCAAAACCTATGCAGTAACAGTTACTTTTTGCAGAGCATGGCATCATTAAGAGCTTTTTTATTGCTATAAGTCAGTTTGATGGAAATGAGCTGCTACAAGCACTAATTTGCAGTCATGGTAATAAACACACTTTCATTTGAACATTTGCAAAATGTGCATAATCGATGGAAGCCTACTTAATGATGCATTGCACTCTTTACACACAACGCAAGTCAAGCTATTTAAAAGAGCTTGAAGTATGCTAGACTGTGTGCATTTTCAAGGAGGTCACGTTTCCCTCTAGCCCAGCAGATCAAGTGGAGTGGTCTCTCCCCTAGTCTGGTACGTTACGCTGTAGTAATTAGCAGGTTGAGGTATAAGACATTCCTGGGACCCCCTGTTGCTCCTCCTGTGGAGAGTAAGCCACTGTTTCTGACTCCTGCTGGTGAGATCCTCGGCTAAACTGATGAGGGGGTGGAGGGGGGGCTCTCCTCAGCAGTGTTGTGTTGTGTTTCAGGAACCTGATCAGCATTTCAAGAGCATCTTCTCACGCTTTCATGTGCAACTTCAGTCGGTAGATAAGAATGAGGCTGAAAATGGAGCAGGGGGCGTGTAGCTGCTGCACTGGAATGCATTCCGTTTGGTGGTAAAGTACCATGTCTGGGTGGGCGATAGGGCAAAAATATGAAATCATGATACAGTAACGTTATATATAGATTCCACGTGATATTGAAAGTATGAGATTTTGGTCCATGGTCAGATGATCAGAAAATGATCTCTAATCCCACCACATCCTCATTGTCAATTATTATTTTATTTTTTTTCCTCTATAACCCAAAGTCTTGGTCAGTGATGTCATCAGCCCTGTCCCCTCTGGCTGATCCATCAGAGTCTCTATGCAGGTCGAGTATGTATATGTGGGCGCAAGGGTGTAAATCTAGGATGGACAGAGGTGACGCATCCCTACCATTACCAAAAGCATTCATTTGTTCCATGTGCATAAAATTAGCATTGGCAGATTGACCTCTGACCCTGAGATATGAATAGGGCATGTAGCCACAATGTGGCTATCGGTTTCTAAGAGTCGGGTCTGTGAATGTAGTCAATACCAGCACTGCAGCTGATGACCGCCAGGTCGTCCTTGTTGGTAGCCAGTCTCAAACTGCTGAACGTTGAGTCAAACGAAGCCCCATAGCTGAACTCTTCTTCTGAGCTCTTACTCCAATTATAAACTCATCTGCTGCTCCGTAGGTTGTTGGGGGTAATGGATTGAGTATCTATGTTGTGATTACAGCACAAAGTCTTAATGGGGTGATTAGCCTGCAGTCTAAGGGCATGTTAGTGTTGTTCCTCAGGTCTCTAATGGCCACATGAGGTGCTGGGGTAAAGCCAACCGATGCTCTAGCACAATATTTCATACACTAATATCACTGCCCTGCAGTAATGGTGCTAATCGCCATAATAAAAAACAATTATGACAGGTGGTAGTTAAACCTCATGAGGGGGTCCGACAGGCAAACCTGCACTGGAAAAAAAATCTGCATGTGGCAAGCATCAAGTTGGGACGTAAGTGTCCGAATGAGACATATATTTTGTGATGATGAGCGAGGTTAAAGCGTCTGTGACCAGTTTAATCAGCAGGAGATGATCGGTTTTCAGATATTCTACACTTGACATAAATCTCGCTGGCATTAGCACCACTTAAACATTCATTTCCATCTCCAGCTGCTTGAGTTCAGAAAACATTTCCTGCTGAAGACAGGGTTCCTGGTGTACGGAAATACTGCTGGGGCTGTTTAAACCAATATTGCACTCCCTGTAGCCTCAATTATTGAGAAAGGCTAAGACTGTCATCATGTTAGGAATTTTAATTTTCCCTCTGAAACTGCAAATTATTGTACAAAAGGTTGCATTTAAAAACGCTGATTTATCTGGACGACCAGAGGGACTGTAAGCCAACACATACAAGAGTTGCAAGTCCATGAATCTCATCATTTCAAATCAACCAGGCTGTGTGATTTATGATGATGCCAAAACAAAATGTAATCTGTGATCAAAATCATGGATAATGTTCTAAATGAGTAAACAGATGCATGAGCCAGCACTAAGGGTACCTTACACCTTCATTAAGTACATCATTATTGGAGTATTGGCCCTGATCAGCCATAACATTAAATCCACTGCCAGGGGAATATCACTGATGATCTGGTTCCAGTACAGTTCCAGTGGGGTGGGACAGATTAGTTTTGTGTTGGAAGCAGGGATCTTGAAACTGTAGACAATTAGGTCAAAGCATCTCCAAACAGCAGGTCTTCTGGTGTGCAATAAAAGTGCTCCAAAGAAGGACGGCCAGCCACAGGCTCATGGGTGCTCAAGGCTCATTGATGTGATCTACACTGAACCCACCCCACAGCTCGCAGGACTTCAGAAATTTGCTAACAAATTGGTGCCAGATGCTACAGGACGTCTTCAGAGGTCTGGTGAAGTCCATATCTCGATATCTGGGTCAATATTGAAGGTTATTGTTAATTAATTCACAATTAAGTATGAACCAAAATTATTCAACCACCCATATAAGGACTGTGCACGTATGTATATTAATCAGTTAATCATAACTATTATTATTGCGTTGCATGCTTTAGTTGAACCAAAGCAAAGTGGTGTGTTTGCATTTTTATCATAAAAGATGTGGTACAACATGAAAACCTTGCCGTCGGTGATTATAATGGTCATTGTAGAACATTCAACTAGTTCTGCAACCAGAACTATGCCCTTGAGTAGAGTCGAGTGGGTGGAAGGCAGTGATGGAGCCCAAGCCAAGACCTGGACAGGCTGAAAAAAAGCAAAAGCAGTGTTTTTGAAGCGGCCTGTGGAACAGGGTGTCCCCGGATTCACATCATTTGTGTTAGTCATGTGCATTATTCATGTCACTGGATGGTGCTGAAGGGACTGCGATTCTTTTGCCTCCCCCAATTCGCTGAAAACTAAAGGGAGAAAAAAGGCAGGTGGCTCTGTTGCCCGAAGCACCTTGCGCTCATCTTCAAAGAATGACCCTGAAATGGAGGTGGAGGAAGAGGAAGGGCTGATGGTCAGCGGGGCAAGTCCAGAGGGAGAACAGCAATGATAGAAGGCCTAACCATGCTGTCCTAGACTGAACTCGGGCTAAAATACTGCACCATGCTGCCATATCTACTGATTTCATAAGCACCCAACCAAACAAAAATACAACAGCATCATCATCAGCATCAGTCATCTTCGTCTTCACATTGTTGCACCTCGTGCTGAAAGAAGGACACATTGTCATATGTGTGCTGCACTTCTTTCTGTATTATCTAAAGCTGTGAACTGGAATAACTGCAGGCAGCATTCACAGGGGTCCACGCACTGGGAATCAGGAATCTAATATTGTAGTGATTCGGAAAACTCATGATTGGTTATGCAACAAGTCTAAACCCTCAGGGACTGAGCCCTGTTTCATTTATTTATTTATTTATTTATTTACATTGCCTCTTTTATTTGTAATAACAGTAATCACACGAGACAGTCACATGCCATGTGTTTATATCAAATCAAATCAAATCAAATCAAAATGTATTTGTTTAGCGCTCTTCGTAACTGAAGTTGTCACAGAGCAGCTTCACAGAAATCAAGAAATGAAAAGGTGAATAAAGGATGAGAGATAGATCCCCATAGATTCCATATCTTTGTGGCTCCTGAAATATGTAATTACCTGAGGTATAAATACTAAAAGAAGACTAATATCTTCATGAAAGTTTATCAAAATTTACCAAGAGCCTGTTTTTTACCCTTAGGGTCCTCGTCCTATAAATTGTCTTCCCCTGTTTTTTTTGTGGCCTCTTTTATTTTGTAATAACACAGTAATTACATATATTGAGATTTTTGTAGACGCCCTTTGGTTTCTCAACTACGTAATAACTTGATGTGTAAATACTATCGGAAGTTTAATATCTTGCTAAATTACCAAGCGCCCGTTTTTTTTTTTTGTTTGTTTGTTTGTTGTTGTTTTTTCTAAATATGATATTTTATAATATAGCTTATAACTATGACAAAATATATGAAAAAATCAGGTTTTCTTCATTTTTTGAAAGATCCTGCAGATTTCTAAAACTGCTGGTCACAGCAAGCCAAGCCTTGAAGTTATTTGTTCAGGGCCAATATGACGAAGATCTCAGGTAATAAAAACTGCTTTATCGTACTGGATTTCAATAACAGGAGCTTATAAAAAGAGTTATTATTATTATACAATTATGATATTCCACAATGAATTGCTCGCAGACGCTTCACTGCACCACAACTAAATGGCTATTTTTAGAAAAAGTAGGTTCTGCAGCTTCTAACTGGATGTTTCGTGCCAGTGTGTCGAGACATTCCTGAATTATAAAGCTGAATACAAGGTGTGATTGTGCTCTCACTGTGATGGCATAGGGGTGATTGGGTTCGGTTAAGGAACTAGATCCCAGATTGCAGATACCCTTAATAAATTTGGTTGCGATTGCCTCCCAGTTTGCAGACCTAATACTCAAATCCATAACATTTGAATCATCAGATAAACGCTCTGCAATAGGAGAGACGCTCTTTTCAAATCCATCCCGTTCGAGGCATATTTGTTCGTGGAAATGAGGGAAGTTTGGTCATGTTTACTCATATAGCTCTTAAAAACTGACATTATCACAAAGTCGCTTTACCGAGAGGGAAGTCTAAGGCCTCAGTGGGCACAGCAGCAGTGAGAGTGGCAAGGAAAATAATAGGGACAAGCACCACTGCACACAAAACCTTTCCTCTAAATTTGGAGCCAGGATGACTTACTGCTGCTCCCCATCATGTTTAACATGGAACATGTCATATTAATAAGAAAGAGGATACAAAGAGAAAGCTGGGGTTCCAGCTCCTGTGGTTAATTGTTGCTTCAAATATCACTTTAGTGTCTTTGAACTTATCACGATATGGCCTATATATTGATTAAAAATAATACTAAATCTACTATCAAGACCCCCTTTATCATTCCTGAATGACGCAAGGTTTCAGTTGCACGTCTTGTGTAAAGTTCAAGTGGGTCATACTGTATCCAGTGCCAGTGTTGGGCTGGAGAGCAGCTGAATCACAGAACTCACTACCTTTGGGAACATTTGGAATGATGTTTGTGGTTCGGAACTGTCAAGATAAAAGAACTACTTTAATTGAGATCTCGTCTCTCTCTCTCTCAGGATGTTCTCCTAGACACGGAGGAATCCTGCTTGAAATCAAAATGAACCTTGACAACATTCTCCTCTTTCAGAAAGTCAGGTTTCCCCATTACGATCAAAACAAGATACTGATCTTCAGAAATCAATACTATTTTTGTGTGAATTCTTTTATATTTTGATGAACTTTTAAAAGTATTTGTATGCAGTATTATTTATTAAATAGAATTTAGAATTTTGTATTAATTTGACCATGTTTTGATCCAAATATTTACTTGTGCCTAAAATTTTTGTGGGTTTTTATTTATTTATTTTTTTATAAAGACTAAAATACATTTTACATCTCAGAAATTATTAGAATGAATTATTTGTAAGGATTAGATGTACATTTACATTTACATTTGCAGTATTTAGCAGATGCCCTTTTCTAGAGCGACTTACAAAAGTGCTTTGCGGATGAGGCTCTGAGGCTCAGAATGTAGGTTTGTTAAACAGACTGAACGGTTTTCTAGGAGCTGGATCTGCTCATGATTTAGTTAATGTGTTTTAACTCGGTTCTCTGGACTTAAGTAGTTACTGTTTGTAACTTTTGGGCAGTAAGTCATTTTTTAAAGCCTCCTTCTAAGGGTTGCACAGTATATCATCCCAGCATCGTCATCGCCACATGGGCAAGATATGCAGTGTCCTGTAAGGCAAATGGAGTTATTTTTGGCAAATGGAATTTGCTTTGATACAAACGTAAAATTCATTTTCCATGACAGACCAATCTGACCGATATCATTTATTCTACCCCAGTCTTTGATACACAGAGGGCTTTATTATGTCATACAGTGGATCACTGGAGAAATCTGCTGAAACATTCTGTGTTTTTCTAATATCGCAATATTATATCACAGGAAAAAATATACTGTATATGAGAGCCTGCAAAAAATCCATTACTGCTACTGTTGAACTGCAGTCTGGAAGTCCAAGATGAACTGTTCCACCTCCGTTAGCTCCTCGCTCTCCTTTATGCCCTATAATCCGTTGATCTGCCACATGCCCTGTGACGATAACCACAAACCACCACTGCCACATCTCACCAAGAAGCAATTGGTGAGTAACATCAACATGACAGTTTTTTATTCGTTTCCAGACCTTCTTCTGCCAGGTAGGTAATTGGGATCACATGGTGTCTTGTCACTGGATTTAAGGGATTATCTTCAAATCCATTAGCGGGATGTGGAGAGGATGAGAGAGGGTGTATGTGTGTATGAGAGACAGTGAGAGAGAGAGAGAGAGAGAGAGAGAGAGAGAGAGAGAGAGAGAGTGAGGAGAGCTCATTAATGGTGCTGATGAATAGAATTCTGCTCCGTTAAAGGTGCCTGAGGACAATATGGCAGTGAGTACGTGACTATCTCTCCAAAGAACAAGACAGGCTCCGGGAAAGAAGAATGAGGGGGGAAAATTAGCTAGGCAAAAAAAGCATTGCAGCAGAGGTATCAAAAAGCGAATTTCAATACAGACAGAAAATGCATCCATCATACGATGACAGCTTGCCAGCACTGCTTTGCTTATCCACCGAAAATTGTTTTAGGCATGATTCAGATGGTATTAAGCTAGAAAAAATTGGATTACCCTTGCCGTGAATCATGCCATCCTGAACAAATGTGTCAACGGGACTTGCTGTATGTAGTGGTATTTGTTATTCTTTTGTGTTCCTGTTACACCCGGGTGTCAATACTAAACTCTTTATTCTCCTGTGAGCGAGGATGGAGCTGAATGGTGATGTTAAAAATGCTCTTATGTCAAAGTTTGGAGCACAAAATTGCCTCACACACACAAAATCCATCACACTGCCCACTCCAACCCTGTGACTGCTATACAGTTGAAGGTCTGACATGGGGCCAGTTCATTCATCACCCTCTGCCCTCTATAGTGCAGCAGTGCTGGACAGTATTATAAACACACACACACACACACACACACACACACACACACACACACACACACACACACACACACACACACACACACACAGTGGGACACATTTCAATGCTGTGGGGCTCTGTGATGAATAGTGCATGTTTGTATGTTTACTACTCACTACTGTTCACATGCACATGATCAACCTACATACAGACTCTGAGAGAGAGGGGGCGGGGCTGATCAGCCACCCCCTCTCTCTGATCAGCCAGAGTCAGTATGCAGGTTGAGCATAAGCCCCGCCCCCTCTCTCTGATCAGCCAAAGTCAGTATGCAGGTTGAGCATCAGCCCCGCCCCCTCTCTCTGATCAGTCAGAGTCTGTATGCAGGTTGAGCATCAGCCCCGCCCCCTCTCTCTGATCAGTCAGAGTCAGTATGCAGGTTGAGCATCAGCCCCGCCCCCTCTTTCTGATCAGTCAGAGTCTGTATGCAGGTTGAGCATGTACATGTGGACAGAGCAGTAAACATGCACTGGAAGCTGCTTTTGTACTTAAACTGGGATTTAATTCAGTTGGAAACGAGTGAATTTCAGCAGTTTACTGATAAAGCTGGAAGGGGGAAACCTAGCACATGCTGAAGCAACCACATCTTGCAGTGTCACCAAACTGAAGATGCTTGGAGGAGAACACTAAGTGCGAGTTCTGTTATGTGAAGTAAAAGAGGTCGTACGCTCCAGTGTTAGTTCTTTCATTTATATTATTTGTTTACACCTGTCATATTTATCAGTCTGCAGATGCCTGAAAATGGCATAAATGTCTGAAAATCCGTCTCGTTAATATTGAAATGAAAAAAGCTGTATTGGATTGAGCTCAGCCCTGTCCGGGATGGATCAATAAATCAGTCAACAATGATAGAAAATTTGGCAAAAGACCCCACTATAATAGGCAAGCATTAAATTAAGATTGATTTTGCACGTTGCATCAAAGTGCAATCTTAAACCTGTTTACTTGCGATCGTAAACGAAAGCAAACAAGCGTGACAACCGGCTGCACCGAAAATGTATTAGCAGGTGCAGAGGCATCTGGGAAAATTCCCCCAGGGTCCCAGGACGAGACTTGGTGAGATGTGCATTATTCAGTGACGAGGGGGTTTGCGTTTGTGTGTGTGTGCATGGGTCTGCAAAGGATATGGGTCTGTGCCAGCCCTGTCAGCTTGGTACAGTGGTAAAATTCATTGTGTGTGTGAGTGCATCTATGTGTGTGTGTGTGTGTGTGTGTAGATGGGTGTGGACTGGGTTTCAAGCAAAACAACAGCAAAGTTAAAGTGTCACTGACTTATTAAATCATGAGGTGACTGGCTTCTGGCAGCAGCCTGAGCCTGAGCAAAGCGATGGCCTTTGAAAGCTACAGCTGTTGGAGCATAAGGGAATATGGCAGGCTTTCAGGGTGCGAGGCAGAGGGGAAATAGTGCTGGAAGTTTGTGGAGATCAGAGCCTTCTTGGTGTTCTCACCTCACATCCCAGACTGCTGCACGCATCTTCTGTCAGCCTGGCTGATGAAATCTGATGCAGTCCTATGTCCTTTGTCTTCCTTCCCCTTTCATCATAATTTGTGTACATTCGTACTCTGTACTGTATGCTGGATACATTGCATCCGTGAATATCTAATTGCACTCTATCCAACGCATTCACACAGTTATCTGAGCAGAAAAGATTTGTCAGAATGCACAGCACCTCCAACCTTGAGAAGGATGGACCATGATGGCAGAAGATCGTGTTGGTTTGCAGAAGAGAAAGCTGAGGCTGCAGTGGGCTCAGCATAACTCTGACATAGCAGTAGCATTAGTTAGAGTGGACTGGACGTTGGTATGAAGGTACTAGTCACAGATTTTGACTAATGGTGTCCTGTGATGATCCATCCCATTCACCTTGAATGATCTCACTCAGTTCTGCAGATGGTGTGGTAGGGGTGGAGTGTTGATAGAGCATCCAATAGCATCCCACACATTTTCAATCAGGGACAGATCTGGAGATGAGACCGACCACGGCGTAGTATCTGTCTTCAAGACGAGATCTTGAGGCGGCAGCAGTGTGTGGACGAGCGTCGTCCTGTTGGAATAGAGTGTGTGTTCAGAAAAGGTAGAACCACTGGTTGCAGGACCTCACTGATGTAACATTGGTCTGTAATGAAGACCAAAGGTGCTCTGGCATCATATGAAATTGCACCCACACCATGAAACCAGACCATCTGGAGGTATGACAACAAACCATTGATCTTGGCACTGACCACGGTGCCTCCAAACTGAATATGTCTTCTGCAGCCATCTACTCTATACCTGTTGTTTTAACTGCTTTATGAAATCTTTGACAAGTGCTCACTGTGTTACACCTGTAGTAAGATTATTCTCTTCTGACGTCTACTGTTGCACATCAACTCAAAAGGAACGGAGACAAACTCAGTCAAAGCCAAACTGCACGTCTTTTTCAATGTATGAAAATTTGGATTCGAGCTGTCCAATCCTGCAGCAGCAGTGCTGGCAGATATATAGAGGGTTGAACAGTGATCTCCTGCCAAGTTTGTCAGATTTCCCCTCCTGCTTGTATCTTTATCAAAATTCTTCCAATTACAAACCTGAGCTCCTACTATTTCACACGAGCAGGAGTCTGGCATTGTGCAGCACTGAGAGGGTGCAATCTAGGCCATTGATTCCCAGTCCTGGTCCTGGAGCACCACTGCATCACACATTGGTATTTTGCTTTTCAAACACATCTGAAACTCATGAAGAGCTTGTTAATTAGCTGATGAGTCTAGTCAAGTGGGTTGGGTGCTGGGAAAACAAATGCTCCTCTGGCTAGTTCACTGTGACTATTTATTTATTTATTTATTTATTTATTTAGTTTGTCATGATTATAATTTTGTGCTGTAATTCAAGTCAGAACTAAGCAATCCATTCATCAGTAGACTTACTTTGACCCACTTTGACATTAAACCGACGGACCATAAGAACAACCCTGCTGACAGGTGAAGTAAAATGACACTGATGATCTGGAACCAGCTGTGAACCAGCGATTTGGTCGTAGCCATTGAAGGCTCATTGATTCTTATGGACAAGGTCCCAGCTCACGACCTATAGGACTACTTGCTTGGTTCCAGATACCAAACGACACGTTTAGAGGTCAATCTGATGTCTGGGTATGAAGTTCACCACATCCCAATGCTGTTCTGTTGGGTTCAGATCTGGTGACTGGGAGGCTCACTGAAGAGCACCAAACCCATTGCCATGTTCATTTAACCATTTTGAGATGGTGACTAAACTGTGACCATGAAGGGATGCACAGGGTCATCTAAGGTAGAGTAGCCTTTCTGTCCAACCAGTATAGCCAGTCTAGAGACGACTGTGCGGTAAAACCCAGAGGATAGGCAGCCTTCTACTCTTTTGCCTCATCATAGTTTAACTTAGCAGACGAGAGGTGTGCACATCTGTTAGGTAACTGTTAGATAAGATCTCATTTGCCCTAATGAATTATTAATATAGCCATTATTAAGACCATTATTAATGTTTACTAATTTTCACAGCTCAAGAGGCCTGTAGTGTAGTTTTAATCCTCTGCATGATGTGAAAATCAGACGTGTGTGTGTGTGTGTGTGTGTGTGTGTGTGTGTGTGTGTGTGTGTGTGTGTGTGTGTGTGTGTGTGTGTGTGTGTGAGTGCATGTGTGTGTGTGTGTGTTTGACGTATTATGTTCCCCACCGACTAATTATATTAAAACTTCAGAAAGCCCATGAGGCGGAGTGTGTGGAGGATGACAGTTTGTGTGGTGAAAGATGTGTGTGCAGTGGAGCTGCTGATGGAACGTAGCCCGAGTTTGATATCTGTATTTTCGTTTTACCACTTCATATCTGCCTGGACTGTGATATCTCACTCGGTCATGAGGTATTTACTCCTGAATGCTCATCGGAAAAAGCGTGTGCATGCCGCTCTTCTCCATACCACTAGTCTTACCCTGCTTTTTGGATCCAGTCATCACCTCTGGCTGTGTGTAACGAGGGGTCCTAATAACATTCTTCATTTCCCCATCAGCTCCTGAGGGTGTCTGCCTGTGTGTTCAGTCTCTCCTTAATCTCAGTGTAGGAGCCGTGCTGGGAACGAGACAGCTTTTTGTCAGAATTTTTAATTAAAGGCCCTTTGTCAATAGACTCACGCTTCCCTCCATTGTCGTCAAATTAGCCACCTGAATGATCTGGAGAGGATCACAGTCGCTCCAGGGAAAGAGGTGGTAATTTTATCAGTCTGCCCCACATTTCCCCAGTCTTTTCTTAGACTTTTGACTTATTCTGTTGCACGGTTAACCATATCTTAATTCAGTTACCTGCTCCTAATACATCATTAATACTGTTCTGGAGATACAAGTAGATTCCATCAGAACATTGTAGCCACTCACACGTGAAATGAATAGCACTGATCGTACAATGGGGTACTGTGGGTACTGTGGGTACAGTGGGTACAGTGGGTACAATGACACCATGTTGAAATGTTGAAGCAGGACAACTGGACAAGTGTAAGACTAACTGTGATGGCTAGACGACTGGGTCAGAGCGCCTCCAAAACATCAGGCTGCCTGTTCCGGATATGCAGCTGTCAGGACCTATGAGAACCAATGAATTGGCTTCATTGACATGATTCATGGAGCTCTCGCTGCATAATTTACAGCTTAAGCCTTGAGCTGAAGCCTTCTGTTTTTGTTCTTGGAACAAAACATGGTTCAAAGGAAACGTTTATGTATACCATTGCATATGGGATTTGTGTAAGTGGCAAAGAGGCACAGTATCTCCACCAACTGGAGATACGTGCAATGTCCACGCTGGCCGTAGAACAATGCACCAGCCTGCACTAGTGCACATTTTATATAATAATAAAAAAATGCAATGAATGCATTTTTAAAGTGGGAGTATATGATAAAAGATTGCATTTTTAAAAGAGAATAGGGAAAAGGGGAACGCTCGCCATGCATGTGCTCCAAAGGTCCATTTAAAGGCTGGAATTCACTGTTGTTGAGTGACAAGCTTTAAGGAGAGAAACTCCGCTCGCAATCTGGAGGAGACCGAGTACCAATGGGTATCTTAATGGCTTTAGACCTCAACTTTGAAACATGTCATTTCAGCTGACAAGGCACCATGAAAGAGAGCAGCACAAGGATGTAATGTGTCCCAGAGCAACAGGATATAGAGTAGCTCTGGTTGACTAAGGAATCCAAACCATAGAAAAACAAATAGTTATTGTTTTTTTTTTTTTGTTGTTTATTTGTTTGTTTTTTGGTTGCTCAGGGATTTAGAAATCAGGAATTGATTTGTTTGTTCAGGGATTGAGAAATCTCTCAGTTCACACAAGAAAGCAATATATGTGTGTGTGTGTGTGTGTGTGTGTGTGTGTGTGTGTGTGTGTGTGTGTGTGTGTGTGTGTGTGTGTGTGAACCTATTAAGAGTAAATCATAACAGCCAAAAGCTGAAACACAGATGTTAGTGGAGATCCCAGTTTGCTTCCCCGGCTCTTTCTTCAGTACATACTGACTTTGAACTCCGTTTATGTGGAAACGTGGAAACTGGTGCTGGATAAGCTGCGGGTCATGTAACAACCCGTATTACTAGCGGGAGTCTGGAGGTGATGTGCTGATCTCCAGCATCAACAACACCATATCCTCCCAGTCATAGGTTCATGTTTTACCACTTCTCCTGCTTCAAGTAAGGCTTCCACTCGTGTCCTTTATGTATGTAAACTTTGTGTCTGTGAATGTAATGAGGGAAGGCTGTTGAGTAACAGTTTTGTTGTGGAATTGGAATGTTTTCCAGATTTTTTTTCCAGAACAGCAGTGTTTGAGGTTCACAGTTTGTCATATCCATGTACCAGACTCTCACTGTTAATGTATGACCAGGTACATTTTTTCTTTAATTCTATGGCCCTTTTTCACAAGGACTATATATTTGATATATTCTTATTTGTAATTTGCTTAATTTCTAAAGACAATGGGATCCAGCATCATAACAGCAGAGCTTTGAGTCTTCAAGTTAAGACATTTTTTAATAACTAATTTAAGACAATTCACTGTAAGATGTTGGAGAATGAGAATTGAACTGGGTTTGGGTCAAAATAGCACAAGTCTCACTTTAAAAAGTGGGTGGTCATTAGAGTCACTTCATTTGATTTCAGTGGTTCAAGTGATGAATTTAATAAATGGCCTAATCAAGCGTGTGTGCTCGTTGGCTTGTTTGTGTTTGGCTCAGGAAGGTTGTGCCTCAAACCAAACAAGTCTCTTTTTTGGTTACGATTGTGCTTGTATTTACATATCTGCAGGGATTCACCAACACTCAGAGACATGTTTGACCCACATAGGATAATGAATGGGGTTCGGAGGGAGGGTGTGAGGGGAGGTTGAGAGAGTCAGATGGTGTGTGAGCCTCCGCTATGTGTGTTTGTTGATTTATTAATTTGCCCCTTCATTAGTTCTGTTCCCTGGTTAATGACTTCTGTTCATTCTATTTACCTGCTTGCGGAAGGAAAAGGTTGGGGGGGGTGCTGATAGAGGGGGAGCATGGGCAGTGCTTGTTAATCACTAATGGCTTTGACATCAAACTTTCAGTCTTGAGGCTCCAGGGTAACGGGGTCGGGCGTGCGACCAAGCTATTCCTGTAACTTTTGTTTGTTTCAGCTAAATGGAGGTTTAAGTGTCGGCGGGGGAAATGGCGCATGCCGTTTAAATGTGCCTGCATTCAAATTAAAAGGCAGATCCCTTTCAGTTACAAATGTCCTCTGCTTGCCTTCAAATGATGTCCTGTATCCCTGTTGTGTCTTTTACTGCGGCTGTTTATGACTGCAGATAATTCCAGTGTGCTCTGTGTTGGAGTGGGTGAATAATGGGCTTGTGGGTCAGTAGCAGACAATAACGCTGAAAAGACCAGAGCGATTTGACCACTAGGTTCAGCTTGCCAGAATTAAAAGGAACATAAATTAGGGCTGTGATTTGAGCTTTTCTGTTTGCTATTTACTTCTATTCATGTTTAGATCACAAGGACCACAAAAGCAAATGTGTTTAAGCCATCTGCTGCTTCACAGGTCACACATCAGAGAGAGAGAGAGAGAGGGAGAGAGAGAGAGAGAGAGAGAGAGAGAGAGAGAGAGAGAGTTAGTTGAATACCTCTAAAGTCATGTAGCTATGGTAAAGAAAATGAATTCCTAAATATATACTTATTTAACCCTTTTCCACAGCATTTCTACTGGATTAAGGTCAGGACTTTGACTGGATCATTCCAAGATGTGGAGATTAGTCAGATCTTATTTTGCCAATAATTTTTTCTCTGATTTTCCTAAATGGTCAGTGTAATGGTCACTTTTACTGTCATCAATTATTTTATTGAACAATAACCTCCCAATAATAACAATATTTAAAAAAAAAAACACTTCAGTGTTTACGGCTCCAAATTATTATGTGCAAAACATTTTCATTTTTTATAATTTTATATAAAACATTTTATAGTTTGTAAAAAACTGAAAATGATTATTTGTTGAATTTGCAGCATTAAGAGTCACATTCACTGAAATCAAAAGCTATTTAAAAACATCTTAACAGGTTGAAAGGTAGGACCCCTATTTTGAAATCACTTTCATAATTCTTACATCCATTGAACTGCATGAATTCATTTGCAGGATGTCAGAAAAGCCTCCATGAGCTGCTGTTCTGATGTGAACTGTCTCCCTGCCTCATAGATCTTTTGCTTGAGGACACTCCACAGGTTCTCAACAGGGTTGAGGTCAGGAATGGATGATGGCCACACCATGAGTTTCTCTTCTTGTACGCTTGCAGCAGCCAATGATACAGAGACATTCTGTGCAGCATGAGATGGTGCACTGCCATGCAAGAAGATCATTTTGCTATGGAAGGCACAGCAGAAAGTGGTCAGTCAGAAACTTAGCTGACCCTAAAAGGGCTTACCCGCTCTCTCCCCATGATTCCGGCCCAAAACATGACCCCACCACCACCATGCAGATGTTGGAGTCTTGTTGAGACATGGTGGCCATCCACCAACCATCCACTACTCCATCTATCTGGACCATCCAGGGTTGCTCGGCACTCATCAGTAAACAAGACTGTATGAACATTTCTGCTTGTGAGTATTGGTTGGGGGTGGCCGAATAGTTGGTTTATGCTCAACAGCAAGCCTCTGGAGGATCCTACACCTTGAGGTTTGTGGAATCCCAGAGGCACCAGCAGCTTCAAATATCTGTAATAGTTTAGCCGATGAATTTGTCTGTCAGAAACTTTCCTCATTATGCTTTTATCTGACCAAAGCCATCAGTTTGGCTTATAGTTTATGAAAATCAGAAATCCAGAATTTCAAAATATTAGATTTTTTTTATTAAAATTTTAATGGTTTTCAAATCACAGTATCAACTTTCAAACAAAATGCTTAAAATTAGTCACTTAAAACTGTTTTGCTATGTTTTAATTTGCAGCTCCAGAGGTGACCTTTATTTTTGTCTGAGAGTATTGGTCGTCATGCAGTGTGTGTGTGTGTGTGTGTGTGTGTGTGTGTGTGTGTGTTTCCTAAAAGCTAAAATAAAAGGTACTTTCAGTGTGCTGCCTAAAGATTGATCCAGTGCACTTGAAGTACAGCTGTGTGTATAGACTGGCAAGCTGCCATTTGAAGCAGAAAAAAACCTGTCCTTTCTGTCTAAAAAGCCCCACAGAGTTCTTTAAAGTAGAAAAAAAGAGAGAGAGAGAGATCAAGACAGTGCACTTTAAAGCAAACATTCAAAGGCGAAATGTAGATGAAAGCAGAAAATCTAACATGAAAGTAAGAAATGCATCTCTGTCTTGGTCTCCTGGACTGAAAGCACTGTCTCTCTCTCTCTCACTTTTCCTCACCTCCCTCTTTTTATACTGTAGTAGGCAACATTAGTCTTCTAAAGGGGTGTGTGTTTGTGTGTATGTGTGTGTGTGTGTGTGTGTGTGTGTGTGTGTGTGTGTGTGTGTGTGTGTGTGTGTGTGTGTGTGTGTGAACAGCTTGAGGTCATTTCTGGTGTAAACACACGGTCGGTCACATTCACCCGTTTGAATTGACATTCAGACCCTCAAAATCAGGAAACTTATAGGCAAGTGAGTCTGAAGAAGCTTTCAAAGATGGTTCATTTGATATTTTTATAACATTGTATTTTGTTATATGATTTAATTTGATCTGCATAAATGTTTATATAGTTCTACTGTTCTTATCATGTGCATTTAACCCACCCGCATACTGAATTCACACACTGAGCACACATGAGCACACATGCCCGGAGTGGTGGGCAGTCTTTTTCACTCAGGGAGAATCTGGGGATATAAGTGCTTTGCTCAAGGATACAGACATGTCCTGCCAGATCCGGGATTTGAACTGGCAACCTTCCAGTCACAAGGCTGGATACCAAAACATCAGGCTGACCGTAACAGACCACCTTTGGATTCCTTTTGTTTCTGTTTATAAAAATGTCCATGTGTACATGGTCAACCTGCATACAGACTCTGACTGATCAGAGAGAGGGGGCGGGGCTGATGCTCAACCTGCATACAGACTCTGACTGATCAGAGAGAGGGGCGGGGCTAATTACATCACTGACTCAAATATTGGGTTATATAGTAATGTAATGTTATGTAGTATATAGTATATAGAGCAAAGGAGGGGCTGTTTGCCCTTTTTCTTTGTTTACACCGTGCTCAAATTTAAGAATTAACATCCTGAGGAGGGATTATACTGATGAATAATAATAGGATAGTCATGTCATGTATTTTAAAGAACTTTAAATTCTGCCAATCTAACCATTACAGCTCAAAAATAATTGATTCTGAAAATAAATTCAGGTTATTGATAATCAAAAGATGGTCAAATTCATATAAACACTTAATTGTATAAATCATATTTTTTTAAATCTCAACTGAAGACAAATTTGAGTATCCTAGTATCTCCTAAAAGAGTTTCTAGTATGTGTGACTGGTGAATTCAAGTACGTCTACAGATTTTGACGTGTTCTTTTCCACCTTCTGTTGTTTATCGGATGACAGTGTTTGCATCAACCTCCTTGAATTGGTCCAAAAAGTGTTTTCATCCTGCAAAGGAACTGTTGATCTGGTCTTGGTTGATCTGGACTGAGACCATCTCTTTGGTTCAGACCAATTAATGTGGATGAATTTAATTACAAGCTCTCCTGATTTAACACCATTAAGCACTGAGTTACCAGACCAGGTGTTGGATGATGACTATAAATAATACTAGACTCCCACGAGGAGAGCTTTGGAGGTTTCAGGGGAGGTTTCAGTGGATGTTCTTTTGGTCTGGCCCATAGTTTGTGGCACCAAAGGTCACAAACACAGGTCGGTGTGAATGCACCCTAAATGTTCATCTGTACTACAAACATGTTTCTTCATGTTTCTTCATGTTTCTTCTGTGGTTGCTCTCTGAGTAGCACCTTGGTTATTTGGAGTTTTTAATTAGGCACTATACATGGGCAAATATTGATGTTCTCATTTTCCTCAAATGGCATTCTTATGCATCTGCTTAATGGCTAAATGTAAATGTATGAAGTCTTATGTAACTGCTCTCACTTGGCTGATTAGAAAAATACAGGATTGCTGTGTGAGGGCTGATTTGATATGCATGCCTGATGAGAAAATAGTAATTGATTAATAGATGGGGGTGACAATTTGGAAGTAGATTGCTACTAACGCTGAGCTTTACGCAAGTAAGAGCTGTGTGATCTCAGACTCCTCTTAGTCACCAGCATGAAATTCACATTTATTTCTATATTAGTACCAATTCACCGGATGACCCAAAATGTGTTTGTGATGCCAATTCTGCTGCTGATTCACTGCATTCATTCTCCAATTATAGTGCATTTGCACATTATACAGTCATATATATATATATATATATATATATATATATATATATATATATATATATATATATATATATATATAGTGAAGGAGAGTGAATTAAAGTGGAGACATTTTGTGTGAAATACACTCGCAACACTGTAAGTGCATTTCAGTGCTTTCATGCATTTAGAGGAGAATGGATCTTCAAGCACGGGTGACTGAACACACATAGAGTATGAAAGTATCTCTTCTATTTTTTGCACAAAGAATTCAATATAGCTGTAAGCTGACTGGCATTTGACTGTGGCCCATGCAAAGCAGGAGCTAGAAGACCCACCAGCCCATCTTTTCTGCCCCTCTTCCCTTGAACACACATCCTAAGGGGGAGGCAGTTGTCCAAAGTGGGCTGTTAATGATGCTTTAAAAGTCTATGTGAAAAAATGACGTAGTGCAAACAAACTAAAGATTTAATCAGCAAAAATAGAGATGCACAAATGATAACACTGCAGAAATGACACAAGGCAAAATAAACGTGATCGGTTTGAGACAGAAGAGACATCTGATGCAGACGGTTAATGAACCAGACATGAAGTTCCTTAAATGAAGAAAGAATGAACACACAGTTTCTCAGAAAATATCAGATAAAACGTGACAGTCAGTAGAAATAAAGAAGCCCGGTTACCCAAGCTCCGCCCCTTTGTGGGCAGTTACATGCTGTTTTCTAGGCTTCGTAGTTCAGGATCAGAGTAATCTACAGACATGATATGCATATAACAAACTACAAGACTAACTTTGGTCTCATAATTGTGTGATAAATTCAGCTCAGAAAACACTCGTTTACAACTGAATTTTTCATCCCATATTATTATTAGAAATATCCCTGTCAATCTAATCAAATACTCGGATGATTCGTTTTCAATAGTATTTTTAGCCCCTAACACAAAATGTAGGCATAATTTGAGTAGCCTGAACAAAACAATACCTGGTATGTGTGACTGTCTCCAATAAATACAGTTCTTGTCTAATTGTTTGAATAAAAGTACCACAAACTATGAAAACAGAATTGGCCTTCGGTTCTATTGGCTAATGTAGACCTGTTTTTGATCCCCTTCTCCCACAACTCAGCCTTCAGGAAAGAACAGGGTCTCACACTCAACTGGCTTAAATGGATATAATGCAGATAATGAATGTCAGGTGTTCAGGGTGGATCTGGTAATCAGACTTCTGCCTAAACTAAACTTCACTGACCACACGAGGGGAGAAGATGATTGACGATGATTACTGTAATAATGCCTTTTTGGTTACATAACTGTGAGTGTTCGTCTTTTGATTTTATGAGCCCTACATAAAAATATAACCTGTAGAACTTTTTACATTTACTCTGCTCTGCACCGACTCCCTCCCAGGGGATTATATGACACTATACAATACAAACTGTAGGACTGTCTGTTCAGAATAAATGAAAGGAATCCTAGCCTCATGCGTTTGTAGGGTCCTGTTGCCCTCACTTTTCAACCACCCATACATTTGTACATTTCCAGAGATCCAGAGATCCCTCAAGCTTGGATGCTGTCAATACAAATGCCCTCAAGATTCAGTATCATTATAAACCTTTAATGACTTAAATTCTCTTGAAAGAGCTGGGCTTCAGTTGTCATTTGAAGACAGCAAGTGACTCAGCTGTTCAGATCCCCAGGGGAAGTTTGTTCCACCGCTTTGGTTCCAGGACAGAAAAGAGTCTGGATGCTTGATCAATAAGTGAGTTTGGTCTAGAACACAGCTTGGTATTCCTAACTCCCTGCCTCCCAACCAGTACATGGATCAGCGTGTTCAATTCCATCAGCAGCACACCTGATTTAGCATCACTGAGCCCTGAGTTACCAAAGCAGGTGTTGATGAGACTATAAATAGGAGAACTTTGGAGATGTTTAATGAAGACTGTGATGGAAAACCATGACTTTCTGTAGGATTGTAATTAGTGTTTATTCGAAGAGTATAATGTTTTACTGAGGTTATAAATTCTCTCTGCTCAGATCAGGAGATTTTTATTATCTATTTTTAGAGGAAAGCTTTTATACATTTTTTGTAAAGTGTGCAAATGAACAAAAAC
Source organism: Acestrorhynchus altus (assembly GCA_034509495.1). Lineage (NCBI taxonomy): Eukaryota > Metazoa > Chordata > Actinopteri > Characiformes > Acestrorhynchidae > Acestrorhynchus > Acestrorhynchus altus. The sequence continues at coordinate 4,517,939 of CM067516.1, read as the reverse complement.
AAAGACGAAGACAACCAATTCACCATTTGTGATGGACCCAGATGGAATTTAAGTCATGCATGCAGTGAAGACACACATTCACACTAGTCTTCCGTTAGTCTGTCTGGTGTGTGATTCTCTCATATCACCTTGTGCATTGTTGACTTCCATGTCCAGTGTCCAGAGTTCAGTTAACTCATTACAGGAATGTTGTCTCACTCCACAGACCCTTATTGGTTTGTTGTGGCTATAGTTACTAAATGCACTAACCAAATGTGTAATGTGTACACCAAGGGCAGTGACTGACTAGATTAGTTACTATGCAAACTAACTATTGCACTCTTTATCACTCTTTATCACTGCAGAGTGTTTAATGCTCTGTTAGACTGATGACAGGTATAATGGACTTTATAGAACCTAGAGTTCATCTAGGTCTTTTCTGCCAAATGTAAATGTTCCTCTTGCAAGTCATCTTTCACTTTGCAACCCTCTTGTGGATGGCGGTAGTTCATGGTGGAATCTTGGACACTGTTTTTCTATGAGGCAAACAAGGCCTCTAGTTCTATGAGTATTAGACTGTGTTCTTCTTTGACCTCTTGATGAGCTGTTGTTGCTCATCTTGGAGGCTCCTCGGTAGATCAACTGCTTATGGGAACTAATGCTAATACTTAGTTTGCCAGAATCCCCTTAGAACTGGCTTTATAACTTTTTCCTGACCGGTATATTTGTGTGGGGCATAGTGTGCTGCTTGTTGAGAACTTTAAAGGTATATTCTGAATTCTTATTAGCTCAATTTTTCAGTCAGGACTGGGTTGGTGTTGGACAGCTTATATAATAAAATAAAATAAAAAAAATTAAATTACAAACTGAATTATGAGCTTAAAATAAAAATAAATAAATAAATAAAATAAAAAAATGTATACCCAACAATATTTCTAATATAACTGATATGACGAAACAAATATCATTAGTTCTGTGTTTAGTTGATGTATCTTCACATTCGATATGATGAGCAGTTTACACGCCACTGAACTGCTAAATTTCCATTACCTGTTTGCTACATTAGCCTTGTAGATCCAGTGCAAAACCAAAGGAAACATGTCCTGGCACACTACGGCGCGGCTATGGGGAAAACGGAGAATTTGAATTTTTGGCTGAGGCCTCTCTTTAACTCTGGATGGTGGGGAAGCAGCTGGTTGTCCTCGGGAATGCAGACATGCCTTTGGCTTTATTTTCTAGCCCTCCATCTACTCCTGTGTTCGAACAGCCCTGGACAATTTTTGATTATATTTGTGGAAATAAAACACTAAATGTCTGTTTTGCACCAAAATAACACTTGCAATAATGTCTGTCAATCATCATCATCATCATCATCATCATCATCATCATCATCATCAACTTAATTGCTATGTCAGATCCAGAGCACAAAATAACACTGTCTTGACACATTGAAAGGGCAACAGTGCATTGAATAGGTCACCTCCTATCAAACACGACGACTATATACAATACATAGACACCCAGCAGGCAGTTTAGGAGATACGCCTGTAGACATATTCAATTTCATAATTATCTAACCAGCTAATCGTGTGGCAGCACTGCAGTACTAATGCAGATAGAACCCAGGAGTTTCACGCAATGTTCATAAAAAAAAAAAAACCTGTACTTGACCTGCTGATCTTCTGACAGGGAGTGGCCTGACTCTTGTGACTCTGTACAATTGTGGTGATTAGGAAAGCATCTCAGTATCCACAGCACATCCAGTATTGAAGCATTCGGCTACAGTAGCAGAAGACCAGAAGACTTGAATGGAACCCCCAATTTGAGTATTGTTGCTGACCCTGTGCATACCTTCATGGCCACAGTTTGCCCATCTGTTAACTCTTAGAACCTAAAATACAATTTAATTAAATCTCAGTTTAAATATCAGAGATTCCAGTGCATGTTTACTGCTCTGTCCACGTGTACATGCACAACCTGCATACAGACTCTGACTGATCAGAGAGAGGGGCAGGCTAATGACATCACTGACCCAAATATTGGATTATAAATTGATTTTGGAGGAAAATGAGATGGGGGGGAGGGCTGTTTGCTCTCTTTTTTTGCTCACACAGTATTCAAGTTTCAGAGTAAAAGTCCTGAGATGCGATAATACTGATACATATATAATGAAAATAACAAAGGACATTTAGCGTTTTATTTAATTTTATTTGTCCCACTGTCTCATATTGTGAAGAACCTATTATTATTAACCGTGTCAATGTAATCATTACCAAAATTCTTACATTTTCATCTTAAATACACTTCAGTCGATCAATTTCCAACAGCTTCTCTCATGTGTAGAACAGAGGAGGTAAACACACCAGACTTGCTGTGAAGGTTCCACTGCGTTAAAATTGCATTTGTTTCTTCGGTCAGAAAACACCGTACTCAGTGGGAGGAAGAAGGAGCCATGCTGGTTGTTCGTCCTCTGATCAGGGACAGCTGCCAGATCTAAATCCAGTAGAACACATTAGGATGTGGTGAAAGAAGGGGAATATCTGCTGGAACTACAGCAATCAGGTCAACATGGACCAGAATCTCGAAAGAGAGAATGGAATATCTTGTTGAATTCATGACTTGAGGACTTGAGTCCTGGTTTTAGTCCTAATACAGAAAGTGTATATTCAGTGCAATTGTGCACTGTTAGGTAAGCATGTTTTTATCAAATATGAGGTGATTTCAGCAATAGTGCTCTAATATTCTTGCTTATTTTAAACCGATAAGCCGACATGTGGTACCTACATCAGTTAAATTAGCCTTGACTGACAATTATTCATCACTTTCATTTTCATCAGCCAGAATATATCATACTGTGGTACATCTTTGAAAATCAAGAGGTATACCTTAAATGTATACATTTATCGGAGGCTATAGAGACACAATTTGATATAGATTTTGATGTTGTAATTTTGCATTTATTTGCTTGAACCTTAACATTGCCTAATTGTTTAGGCTGCTCCATCAAATATTTACTGTACATTGAATTCAACATCATTTCTCACCTTGCCTTCCACCTCAAGCAAGCAAGCCAGGGTTCTCACTATTATGAAGGGCAGCTTGCTGTGGTGAACGAAGCAGCCAGGGCAGCTAGTGCTGAAGCAGCTCACCAAGCAATTTGATGCCCTGGACTCCCCTGGGGCCATAAGGCCCTGGGCCTAAGATCAGCAACCAGAAGCCCACAGATTACTGCACTGTACAGTAGCTTCCAATGTGGGTGAAAAAACCGATGCTTAGTGTGTAATCAAGGCCAGGGTTTGTAGTCTTAATCTATTTGCTTTACGACAGCTAGGCGATTGTTTTCAGACAGACTTTGGGGTCAGGGAGATATAGAGTTTATTGGAAGCCTTTGCAATGTTTTTCAAGGGAGGGTCATTGTTAAATTCTGCAATGTAAGTGACACCTTAGGGAGGGGCTCACCTTGGCAGGGGTTATTGGAAAACCTTTGACAAAATCCAGACTTAAAATTTAGAGGTTTCTTCATGATTTGTGAAGAAACAGATGCATTTAATAATGAGCAAGTCCCGACGTCTGCACTGTCTGTTGTTAGCGCTGTGCATTGCAAAATAAAGTGCAACTATATTCTTATTTTTCTGTCACATATCTCATCTCCAATTTGCCTCCAGATTCAGACTGGCATACTGCTTTTGGTAAGGGTTATGTTTATGGTTTCCAAATAGCATCAGATTTTAATAAAAGATGCCATTTCCAATTGAAATGTGGTGTAAAGGTCTGCGCACCCAGTACCAACACAGCAACCACATGCCAAGACCTGAGCAACCACCTGAGACACCATAGCAGCCACTCGCAACTGCATAAGAACCACCTTAGCAATCACCACGTAACACTAGAACAGCCATCTAGCAGCCATTGAGCAATGTCATAGCACCAACCTAGCAACCTTATAGCAGCCACCCACCAAAAACGACTTCATCATAGTGACCATCAGGAACGGTCTTAAGCTGCTCAACCACCCACTTTTCTAATCCTGAATCAAGCATTTTTCTACTGTATATCATATTGGATTCTGCTTCTTTATATTCAATACTTCAGGCCTTTTAGGCTGTGATATTTTGTTTCCTATGGCCTTTATAGTTGTGAGAACTCTAAAAGGGCTCTTATGCCTAAGGTTATATCCACACTTCATTTATTTAATGCATTCTGAATTTATTTTTCACCACTTGACTCTTTTTTCATTTTCTTTTCCTGTGAGACGAAAGAAAGCTTCATATGCAGCACCGTCCAGCCCTAAATGAACTCGTTTGACTTTTATTTATATAGAGCTGAACATCAAATGTGAACTAATATTGTACACATTTTAAAAGACAGCATGTTTAGGCTGCATTCACACAGCAGGTAAAATGGCCCAAATCAGCTGATCCCAATTTTTGTTTTTCAGATGTACAATCTGCACAGAATAAATCATTTGTGTGAACAGCAACAACAAAACAATCCCTTTAAAACATATTATTGAAATCCGAAATATATCCGATAGATTTCCATGAGTTTAATGTCAATCCAACTCAACATTCCTCATAAATGCTCACAGAAATGAAGAGAACACTGACGGTAATGAGAGAACTAGATTTGTAAAAATATTTTACAAATAATAAAAATAAGTTCTTCAGAATGCTTGACATTTGTCCAAATAGAATAAAAACCTAAATGTTCTTCATTATCTTTATTATATTTGTTTGTATCAGCATAATCCCTGATCAGGACTTTTATTCTGAAATTTGAACCCTGCAAAGAAAGAGAGTAAACAGCCCCTCATTTCTCATTTTCCTCTACAGATGAGAGCAAGACTTGACTGGCAGTAAATACACATTTCCAAATAAATTTAAAATAAATTTAAAGCATAACCTGCTGATTTGTAGCTATTAGAGTCCAAAACTTGTGGTCAGCCAGAACCAAAATGATATTATACCGTTCAGAGCTGTTTAATAGAGATTAATTAAAGGAATAGGGCTGAGTGTCCTTTCAGCATACCTCTGTCAAAGACAGAGAGACCCCACCCAGTGGCCAAAAGTGTGATATCATGTCAGATCCACTTTGAATTTGGATTATTATGATGATGATCACAACATAAAATTGTAGACTGAGCCTCAGCAGATCCATCCAGGCAGTCGTAACCAAATCCTGGAGTGGATTCTGAACCACTCTGCAGTTTACCATTTTCCTCCTCTCTGCAGACAGCCTGAAGCCACAGATCTCTCCTTTTGATGTCCTTCACTCGTTGAGGAAGTTCAAAAAATTGTAAACGTTTGTTGCTGGATGAGCAAAAGTAGGTTTAAGGCCTGGTGATACTACTATTTTTAATTTGGTGAAGGTTAGATGTCACCCGAAAGGGGTTATGTTTGTTCAGATGACAAGAAAAAGACATGTAGTTGCTCTCATCTATAACTCGATATCTTGGTCAGTGATGTCACTACCTGAGATATTGGCCATGTTGGCCCTGAACTAAACCAGCAGAGCTTTAGAAATTTGCTTGGACCCCAGAGACGGGATCGTCATAAAATATAAGCCATTTAATAAAGTATCATCCATTTGTTTAGATTCTCAACTTATAGGCACTCAGCTGCAATCATTTTTACAAGAGATCTAAGGATTATTTTGAGTTTCAATTCTCTTTATTCAAAAATAAGTAAATGTTTGATAAAAAAAGGCTACTTTCATGAAGATATTAAACTTCTGTTAGTATGTACAGCTCACATAATTACATATTTAAGATCATCCATAAAGAAATCAACATATGTGATGTGACTGTCTCATATAATCACTGTGTTTTTACAAATTAAAGACACAACGTCACAAAAACGTGGGAAAATACATAGTGTAGGTCCCTAAGGGTTAAACATTTGGTTTGTGAGGTTCAGCTCAGTGTGTACGGTTGAGCAAACTGAGCTGCAGGTTTGAAAAGCTGAGAACTTTGACAAAATTTTGCCCATTTTTACACAGTTAACTGAACATCAGTCGCGACTGCAGCAATAAATAATTTTGTGCTTTGCCATCTGATGTACGTACATCTGGCCCCAACTCTGCACATATGGCTTATTGAGAGTCTAAGCTTGCTTATCACCTAGTGAGATCCTAAGCTTAGTTAAAGCCTACAATCCTGCCAAGCGAGGCTAAGAGATGATTGGCTTACAGCTCGATGGATCTGGCAGTTGCACTCTCATTTCCAGGTGTACGCCGACCTCCTGGGACGTCCTGTGGAAGACATTGCTGTGACTGCCAGTGGAGATATTCCTCATGCTTTCATGACTTTTCATTGGTTAGATGTCACCCTGTGTATAATAAGTAAGAGCACTTTATCGCTCTATTTTTACCATTTCCAGGTGTGTTGGCTTCTGCCCGGTCCTGTTTGAAAGGAGGAACATCTGAATTTTTAACCTTAGATTCCTTCTATCATATATCCTCGTTCTGAAAGCAGCACATTGCATTTTAAATTTCTGAAGATCTTCCCATGTATTGTCTGCAGTGATAGCACCGTTTGGGTGACCTACGCCTTTGAGGGCCTGATTGAAGAAAAATTTGCAGCAGATTCAATAGAGCATCTAATCCCCATGCTGTGAGCTGTGTCGCACTGAAGGAGTGCCAAAGCTGTCAGTCTTCCACCGAGCATCATTTCTATTCTCCTCACAGCTTTCGTCTATCCCCTTCCTCCTAAATGGTGATTCTGCACTGCGGCTTTCTGTGTTACTCTGAACGGACCCAGGGTCATCACAAGGCCACAAGGACATTTGTTTGTTGTAGAGTGAATTAAAGCCACCTACACTGGCATAATGTAATTAGAAAAGTTACTTACTTGGAACTAGACTACATTCTGTGAACAGGTGCCAAAATACAAAAAGCGTTCAGAATAAGTAGCTACAGTGGAGCCATTGTTCATTATTCATCGACTGATCTGGGCAGTGAGAGTTCGTTTCCTCAGTAAAACACTAATATTAGAATAAACACTCATAACATTCCAACAGAAAGTGCTGGTTTTCCATCACTGTGTTCATTGAACATCTCCAAAGTTCTCCTCATAGTGTTCTCATGAACATCTGCGTTGGTAAACCTGTGCTTAAAGATGTTCAAGCCAGTGTGCTGCTCATGGAATTGAACACACCCAGACGCTGGTTGGAGGAATCCAGGAGAAATCCGGAGCCAGCCTTTGTTCAAGATCTCAACTACGTTCTTCTGAATGAGACATTCTCTCTTTACTGTATTTCTGCTCTATCAGAGTCTGGAGTTTCTATACTGATCACTTGAATTGATCAGAGACAGGAGGAGAAATAATGGGATTTGGGGACTAAAATGTTTGCACCTTTGTATTTACACACGATCTGTGATTTTTAAACCCCACTGTTCTATAACAGTCTCTACTCATTACATTTGCACCCCAAAAACGTGACGGTGACTTGAAGAGAGTAGGGTGTTGTTGACACTAGAGAGCAGCCCATCACCTTCTATATCTGATTGTAATGGGAATACTGGCTGATATGGCAAACACTGGAGCTCGGATGTGAAAGTACTGGATGATTTTTACTGGTAAGATTTAAGAAAACCACACCCAGAGAAGACAGTTGGGCTGAGGCTGAAAGCTTGCTCAGCTATGATAACAACAAGAATGTGGTGTGGTTTAGACTCAAGAATAATACCATGCGGGTTTTTTTTTTGTGTAAGCTATAATATGTGGCTTCTTTGAAATGTTTCTGGTGTCATAAAGCAGCTCGACTTTTATTTATTTGTTTGTTTGTTTTAAAGAAGGCCTCTTTGTGTTTCTCTCAGAGCTAAAATCAGGTGGCAAATATGCATGCGTCTGAATCTGAGCATAAACACTAAATACCTTCAACATAAGGCATGAAATTATAATTGAAGAAAAAACAATGACCGCTGCAATGCCGTTCTCCAGCACTGCATTCAACGGGAAAAAGCTTAGTGTTCCCTCGTGACAGCCTACACAGCCTGCGCAAGATTCCTTCAACACCGAGCAGAAACTGGCTGTTTGATTTCATATCCAACTTTCCTGTCACTCCTCTGATCCTCATAAGGTTACATAAGTGAAAAAAGACACAGGATTCAAGTGTCGGGTGACGAGAGAGATTTTTCAGTGGTTGGGGAGCGAGAAACAAACCGAGATGTGTGAGAGCAAACAGATCGTTCTCCGCAGAAGCTGTGAAGCTCTGGCCATAGGGTTTGTGAGGGAAAACCAGTCCGTACACACACACATCCACGCCTGAGAGAACCTGACCCAACTTATTTTGATTTCTTTACTGTGGACAATTTCAGAGCCAACCGGGCAGCAACAGGAGAGAGGCGATGCTTTTTTTTTCCCCCATCAGATCTGAAATGAATCGAACCCAGGCTATTGGAAAACAGCACCAGTCAGCTGGTGAAAAATTGAGCACTTGTGCGTTATATGACACAAATGACTCTAGCAGGTGGAGAGGGAGCTGTAATGCTTTACCCCGTCACACTGTTCCACTTCTCCAGTCGCTGATACAGCTAAAGAGTCTTGGACTATTGAACGGCTGCAGGGTCAGTATTTCTTCCGTGTGATCATATGGCAAGGTCAGTGCAGTTGAGTTCCAAACAGTTTATTTCTGGATTTCAGACAAGAATTGTATGAGTTTAGGATCAATCGTTCACAACAGTCTTCCTGTCAGTCAGTCGGCTGTGGACAATACAGAGCTAATTTCCTACAGTATTATATATATATATATATATATATATATATATATATAACCTCATGTATTCAATGGGAAAAAAAAGATTTTATTCCAAGTCATTTTGGAGCATTTTTTATTGGTTATAAATTTATTCATGAATTTTTGACACAATGTAAAGAACAACGTTCAAATTACGTCTGTAAAATGATTTCTTTTTGTCCGAAAGCAGGTGGTCTGTGTAAAAAATTGCTCAGTAAAACAAGCGTTTTTCAGTTACTTCAGTCACAATCTCACAATCAAACATATTCACTTGAAAACCATTTCAGATACGGAGGGAAAAATACACAAATTATTTCATTGTACAAATAATTGTGTCGCTGTGTGTGTGTGTGTGTGTGTGTGTGTGTGTGTGTGTGTGTGTGTGTGTGTGTGTGTGTGTGCTGGTTTGGGTGGTTCAGATAAAAAGGCTGAGAAAGGTTGTGAGACCTTTCAGGAGGAAAAAAGAAGATAATTGAGGACTTGGATTAATGGCATGTCATAACAACTTGTGCCGTATCACCATTGACCTTTCCTGTAACACACTGAGTTGATAAATGCACTTCATTACCAGATTTGAAAAGTGTAAAATGGAATTCCTTCCTGTCTCCATGCCAGGTTCATCAATGAATGATCAGTGATGGAAAGAAAACCAGACTGATGTGTTGAGGTGACCCTAATGCCTGAAGGTTCTGCTAATAAAGGACACATTTATGGTTGTAGATGTGTGATTTAAAAAACTAAGAAAACTTTATCAGAAAGGCAATATAAATATTATAGTATATATGCTATTTAATAGACACTAAAAGACAAAAAGACAAAAGCGTTGGGACACACCTTGTGGTAAATTCAGTTGATTGGACATGACTTGGAAAGACACACCTGTTTTTATAAGGTCCCATAGCAGACAGTGCAGGTCAGAGCACAAACCAAATCATGAAGTCTAAGGAACTGTCTGTAGACCTCAGAGACAGGATTGTATTGAGACACAGATCTGAGGAAGGTACAGAAATATTTCTGCTGCATTGAAGGTCACAATGAGCACAGTGGCCTCCATCATCTGTAAAGAGAAGTTTGGAACCACCAGAACTCTTCACAGAGCTGGCCGCTCAGCCAAACTCTGTGAAGAAACAAGATTTGAGGCTGTAATTGCTGCCAAAGTGCTTCAACAAAATATTGAGCAAAGGCTGTGAAAACTGTACACGTAACATTTATGTCGGTTATTTAATTTATGAATTTACAAAAAAAAATCAAACTTTTCTCACAATGTTTTTTTGGTTTATATTCTTGAGGGAATCCATTTTGGAATAAGGCTGTAACGTAACAAAATGTGCAAAAGTGATGCGCTGTGAATACTTTCCAGATGCACTGTAAACCTTCCACTTCTCATGTCTCACTGCACCTTCACAACAAGCAACTTCACAAAAGCATCACAGTAATATCAACATGTCCAACCTTGATGGGGTCCAACAGCAGAAGACCACACTGGGACCCACTTTTTGCAGTCAATGTCTCTCCAGTACTGGTAAACCTGTGCCCACTGCAGCCTCAGCTTTGTGTTCTTGGCTGACAGATGTGGAGGTCTTCTGCAGTTGTAGCCTGTCGAGCTTGGTGGGTTCTTATACAAACCCTTCTGACGCCAACAACCATACCACACTCAATATGACTGAGATCCCATTTTCCCAATTCTGTGGGTTGATGGATGAATGTTTGTGAACATTAAATTCACAATGCTTTAAATACACATCATCATCTCAGAATTGACTGTGTGCTCCTCAGAAGCAGTTGAGATAGACTGCAATTATGAGAAGGATGAGAAGTGACAATTGTGACAAACTGCGAGCTGTCAGTTTGAGGTTCTGTAGGCGAGGCCTGGAATGCATCCTTGTCCTTTTTTGTATTCATCTGCCATAGTTACGATTCTGACTCGGGCTTCTCAGCAGGGGGAATTGTGTCTCCTCTGAACAATAGGGGGACATTTCCTAATGACTTATTCATGTCTGTGGAGCTTTTAATATTTCCTGCACTCATCACTTCAGTGGGGGACTGGCGAACACTCCCATTGCCTGTCATCCCAGTCTCCACCCCAGTGTCGCCTACAAAGAGCGCTCTTCCTCTCTGCCATCGGATGCTGAAGAGAGCTACTCAGCGGGTGGCCCTTGTTGGCATAATTTTATTGCGCGTAAGGGATAAACACCCACCCGCCGCACTTGATTAATCACGGCGCTCTTGCTCTCTCCACATGCTTAGCAGGCGCAAGCGTTGTCAGGCCATGTGGGATTAAACGCAGAACTGTTTGAAATCCTACTGCTAATCCCTCTCCCCTCCAAAAAAAATGAAGAAGTGCTCAAATGAGAGTGTTTACCTTTTGTCTTTTTCACGCAAAATCACAAGATTACACTGAATTAATTGGGACCCCCTGTGCTGAGAGACTGTCCACAAAATGCTAATTGTTAGTGTTTCTGCTTTAATGAATACCACATGCCTGGCTCATGGAGACACCACTTCTACACCATCAGCACCGTCCCATCCAGTCCCAAGTGCATGCAGTATACTTCTATTTTTGGACAAGGCCTGGTTAAATGAAGGCATTGCGTTACATTGCATGAATCTGTTCTGTTCTGTTTGTTTTCACAGCCGATACGTGCACAATGGCAGAGTACAACAAGCTGAAGAGCATGCTCCTGGACATGCAGCCCAAAGCGCTGACCAAAGGTGAAGACACGCTTGCGAACACAATGGACCAGAAGAGGACCCTGGTTGACACCATGTTCAAGTACTTGGATATGAATCGTGATGGGCGCCTGAGCAGTGAAGAACTTGCACAGGTAATACTGTTCTGATGTATCACTTCATGCCAAATGGAAATGTCTTTCCCGTCCAGATCTTCGGGAAAATGTTCAGCATTTGATAAAATCTCAAATACCACTGTGAATTGGTTCAATTCAGATGTTTTTCCTGTGTTGTGTAGAATTGTTTAATAGACCAATGTCATCATGCCGAATATGTCTAGAAGTTTGTGGACACTCCCTTGCAATGACCCATTGCTGAAACAGCTTGGTCCATAGCCATTTCCACTCTAGTCTTCTTCATACTGATTGTTTCATGGTACAAGTCTGATCGTCATGGGGTGATTTTCTTCTGTCTCACTTTTTATACTTGAGTGTTGCTACACCGTCTAAAGTTGAAAAACAAATGAACTTTTGGGTTTAAGGTGCTGCATATAATCATATCATCTGAATATTATGACTGAATATTATTATTGAAACAGGCTGTTTACATTTTTGCTATGTAACGAGTTAATTCAGGGCACTGAACAGGGCACTTTTTTTCGTCCTCTCAGCAAAAAGCCCAATGGCTGAATAAAGCTTATAACAACTTTATTAGCCCCGCCCCCCCTCTCCCTCATCAGTCAGAGTCTGTATGCAGGTTAATCTTGTACGTGTGGACAGAGCAGTAAACATGCCCTGGAAGCACCTTCAGCATTTAAACTGGGATCTCATCTAGTTGGAAAGGAATGAATTTTCATGGTTTCTGAACTGAAAGTGTTGTAGTTAGTTATGACACATGTATCGTGTCTGTAGGTTACTCTGATCCTGACATATGAAGCCTAGAAAACAGCATACCCCTGACCACAAAGCGCACAGCTCAGGTTCAAACTGTTACAGAAGGTACAACAATGTTTGAGATACATGATATTCTCTTTGTTCAACTATGCCGGGATTAATACAGTTCCGTTGTCGGGCACTTTTAAAGACACGTATGAGTGGTGATGTTCATGTTTCATAATGGTTTGTCGATTTCCACTCAGTGTTTAAAACCATGATGCAATGGAACTGTGATATGTTTTGACTAAGCTATCATGCTGCAGAAATGTCAAACCATCACTGCTCTGTAAAGCAACACACACAATGAAACCAATATTTCAAGCTTGGGTGGCTGCATTTGTTGCCAGAATGCTTGTTTCCTTTCTGACAAAAATGAGTGCATCATTTAATAATATCAGCTATGAGCACTCCACACTCCTACACCGATAGCATACCCACCCTTTATTCGTCTATATTAAAATTGTTCAGAGCAGTTCCCATTGAGGTATGAACCAGGCATGTAAAGAGAAAGTGAACCTGCTGTCACTTGGTTTTGCCTCCGACTTGCTGCCAATCGCATGAAGCACTGAAGTCAGAGCTAAAGTGATGTAACTGACTGCGCCTCGTTGCTCTCAATGATAGATTGCTTTTCATGATTAATGGCTGTTTTTCATTAATTGCAGCAGACACCAGCCGAGAGGATATTGTGTAGTTTCTCCACCACTGCCGAATATCTATTTAATGCCGTTTTTAAGGTGCTGCTTGTCTGTGACTAAATCAGTGTCCATGCTCTTCTCTAGGTCTCCATGAAGGAACATTTAGAGGACAGCCTGCTGGAGTGCACCATGCAAGACTTGCTGCGATATGATGACTACAACAACGACGGCGTCCTCACCCTGCAGGAGTTCTACACAGCCTTTCGTGAGTTTGCCCAATTCTGCAGTTAGGTTCCATTAAATCAATGCTAGATCAGAAGGGATGAACATCAGAACCATGGATAGAGCAGCCTTGGTGGTGTTGTCTTTAGCTGTACGATAAAATGAACAACACCTGCATATTCATTGCACATCTCTTCTGCAGTGCTTTGGCAATGTGCCTTTTGGCAAGTGTAACTGTGCGTCCACACGTCCACACTGACTCCCGCTTTCTCAGCACTACTGTTTCTGTCACTGCTTTAAAGACTGCTGGAAGCACTGCATTGGTTTTTGAGTTCTTCAGCTCGTTCAGAACGTAATTCAGGTTCATTTGGAATTCATACAGATGAGCCCTGCAGTTTGCATAGGAGCTCTGGGTCAGACATTGGAATGGACTGCTATTTATCATTCACAGATATCAAAAATTGTGGAGTAGGAGGAGATGCATTCTTTCTTTTTTCATTCTTTCTATTAAAGAGCAATTTGTAAAATAGTCCCTTCAACCCCCCCCCCCCCCCCCCCAACACACACACACACACACACACCTTTCCCCCTTTCAGGAGCCTGCTTTCCAAATAAGATAGAAGGTAAAATAGTCTAAATGCATAAACACCTTGTTCTACAAAAGGAACTAAATGTAGAAAAGTAGATCAGTTGTTGCCCTCTGTTCATCATTAATTCACTCCTATCAAATGCAGATTGAAGAAGATATCACAGATTCTCTTGAACAGATTAAGTTCTATTCAAAATTAATTAAACAATGAAATGACTAAAATACCCCATGCCCTTATTAAATGGTTGTACAGCTGTTTGAACCTTTACAAATCTAGGCCAATTTTGTGAAGTGCTTTTGTACTGTGACGTACTTTTATTCACCAAAAAATATTAGAAAATTATTTAAAGCAGACAGTCACACATACCAGGTATTATTTCCAGGAGATCTTAGGTTTGTGTAAATATGTCTTCATTTGAGATACAAGCAGCATTTAGATAGTTGTATGAATTTGACTATGACTATCGATAGATAGATAGATAGATAGATAGATAGATAGATAGATAGATAGATAGATAGATAGATAGATAGATAGATAGATAGATAGATAGATAGATAGATAGATATCTCAGTGACCCGACTCTGAGTGTAATCTAGTAGTGTATACTGGTCAGTGACTCAATCTGACCCGACTCTGAGAGTAATCTAGTAGTGTATACTGGTCAGAGACTCAGTCCAACCCGACTCTGAGTGTAATCTAGTAGTGTATAGTGGTCAGTGACTCAATCTGACCCGACTCTGAGCATAATCTAGTAGTGTATACTGGTCAGTGACTCAGTCTGACCCGACTCTGAACATAATCTAGTAGTGTATACTGGTCAATGAATCACCCACATATAAAGTCAAGACAGCACCTAAATGAAGAAGGACAACCATGTGGTCAGGTTTCATTTTATGTTCCATCTTGATGATGATGCAGCCTCTTCATTTCAGGTTAATTTCGTCTTAATTTCCAACCACGTTTTTACCTTTTAAACATAACAAACAATGATCACAGGAAGCAGTTGTATAGCTGTAAAACTCATAGGGGACACACGAGACCCCCAGTCCGTTTTTAATCTACGTCGACTTTAAAAGTGGTGTCATGAACCCGCGATTTTACCTAAAGGCAGACATGCCTGGAAAGCAAGAGCAGAAGAGTTCAGTGAGGCCATTATTGCGTCGCTGCAGTTTAGTACCATTAGGTCTGGGTCGGCTCAGACCAGATTATCCTCAATCAGACTATGTGGTAATCGTGCACTTTTTTTCTGTACAGTTAGGCGTCATTATCCCAGTCTGAACAGCTTGCTCCATCTCTTTGAGCACCTGGTTATTTGGACTAATAACATCTAATCATGGCTCCTATGATGGTATTTGAGCGGTTCTGGCTGAAATCTGTGGACGACATGGCAACTCAAGATCGCACTGCTCTCAGGCCATGTCAAGCAAAGACGCTTCACGCATGCCTCTCAGGAACCTCCAACATTACTGGCCAGATGAGTGCTATGAAGAGACATCTGCAGCAGAAATTACCCAGAGAATGAGTGAGATGATAAATCAAGCCATTAATGCAAACATGTGACTCTTATTTTCGAGATTTAGCTAGTGGGGCCTAAAATGCAGGTTCATTAAACATCACCAGTCGTTAACCATAGTAATGGTGGGTTTTAGGAGGTTGCCTGTTGCCATTAAACAGACTTTTTGTTTTAGCTGCCAGATGGGTGATAGCCTCACCACCAATGGCTCTCACGCTTTTATCCACATTTTAGTTGTTTAACTAGAACGTGAAGGACTGCTGAGGGACCGATAAAAATGATGCTGGTCAGGCGCAGCTCAAGGTTAAGTGTTGTGATACAAGAGGAAAAAAAACGGAGAATTGGAGAATGCTGCATGGAACAGTGGTGAGTAAATCATCTCCCGAGAGTGTCTCATTGACCAAAGTGGAAGGACTCAGGTGTTAGACACATGTAAGAAGTCCCAGAGGAGAGAGAGTATTCTGTGGGTCATTTCAGCTCCATAGACACTAAGACAAAATCTGGAGCAGAAGCGGTAGCAGGTACTTCTGCTTTGAAGTGAATGATAGAACCATCAGCTCTCAATGCTTTTCTAGGGCTCATTTAGTAGCTGAGTGGTGACACACAAAAAATGAGGGTTCTTCACTAAAGAAAATGGCTCTGCATAGACCCATAGCTCTCAAAGAACCCTTTGCATAACTAAAGCATTCTAAATCACACCAAAAAGGGTTCTTCTGTTGTTATAAGCTACATTGTAATAATAATAGAACCCTCTACAGTGCATTGTCAAACAGCCTTAAGAACACTTTCATCATATAAAGTACCCTTTAATCGTGCAAAGGGTTCCTTGAGTGTTCATGGTTCTATATATAACCATTTTCCTTACTGAAGAACCCTTAGAGAACCTTCATTTTTTAAGTGTATACTGTATCTGAGAAACTCCTTTTTCATGCCCTTTCTTTTTCATTTTCATTCCATCTGAAAATGTTCTCAAAACACATTTGAAAACATTTTCAGTCACGAGTCACCGTTCTACTTTATGCTCTATAATAATGATAACATAAAGTGATGGGCCTGCCACCATCACAGTTTAAAACCCTAATTATGGCACTTAACGTTCTCTCTGCTTCTGCATGTACTGTTCAAATTGGTGTCTCGTAATATGTACTAGTATGTATTATGTCAGTGGTTCTCAAACTGTGATACGTGCACCGCTGATGGTATGCGAAGCATCCCAGGTGGTACGCCAGATGATCTCAAAAAATCTGCCGCATTCAGTTTTAGGGATTGAAATCTATTCAATTTTCACCTCTAATTTTCATAACATCACAACGTTCTTCACTCTCAGAACTGCAGAACTATCATTTTTAACATCAGCTTTACAGGCCCTACAATAGAACCATGTGGAACTCTAACATATACTAAACCAACCTGTTCCCCAGAAATTCACAGTAGTTTCTGCATTAGGATTAATTATTGAATAATTAGTTACATGCCTAGCGCTGTTGCCTCACAGCAAGGACCTGGGTTCGATCCCCAGGTGGGACGACCTGGGAAGTTTCTGTGTGGAGTTTGCATGTTCGCCCTGTGTTTGCGTGGGTTTCGTCCGGGTACTCCGGTTTCCCCCACAGTCCAAAGACATGCATGGTAGGTGAATTGGTGACTCTAAAGTGGCCCTTAGTGTGTGGATGTGTGTGTGTGTGTGTGTGCCCTACGATGGATTAGCGCCCTGTCTAGGGTTGTTTCCCGCCCTTGCGCTCAGAGTTGCCGGCTGGGCACCGGCTCACCCGTGACCCTATTCAGGAATAATCGGTTCAGAAAAATGATGGATGGATGGATAGTTACATGCCATTTTCTGGGCTTCATTTCTCAGGATTAGAGTAAACCACAGGCATGATACACATACAACACTTACCCTATCTGACCATGGTGGCCTCATCCTTGATGATTAATCAGTCTGTAATCCAGCCCAGAAAACACCTAAAAACATCCCACACAATTGGTTTAGGGTTCTAAATGTTAACCTAGGGTTCAAGGGGATGCCATTTGCACTCCATAGTTCACTACTCTGTACTCCTATTGTTTTACTCTGTTTCAAGCTTTCCAGGATGTCTCAGTAGGTAGTAAACATCCAACCATGGTAGCTCGCAGATTGCAAAAGTAGGCAAGCTCCTCACAAGCGGTGAAAACCAACTGGAAAGGGTCGTCATGTACGATGTGTGGAGGCCACATCTTGCCTTCTGTGCACAAGTGTGTGTGTTACACGTGTGTTCCTTTGAAATGACTTATAGGTAGAAGTTTTAGAATGATCATGGATGGTACATGGTCTAAAGAAAACCATGTTTTACATGTAGACAGAATTCACAGATATGAGTAGTATTATAGGATTGTACAAAGATCGAATATCCCAGAAAATGAAATGACCTTGATTATTACAGCAGATGAAGATCTCAAGATAGCCCTCACTTCTCCTGTTCATGCAGATGTAGACTCTCAGGGCAAAAAACAAGATAGCTGAATTCTCCTAGTGCCATGTCATTTCATGAATGGCCAAGTCTCCAGCTTTCTGAGGGCACACTGGTTCTTATCATAGAGCCCTCCTTGAATTACCAACCGTAGACATATCAGCGGTGGAGAAGGAATGGTGGAGCAGCCCTTTGAGGAATGAACAGTCTATTACAGAAATAGATAGAGTACTTGCAAATATATATGAGTCCTTATGGTAGAGGATACCTATGGGGCCTGGGAGAGCTGGTTGGGTGCAGAGAAAAAGGAAGAGGCAGAGAAGGAGAAAATGCAATTTGCTGCTGTGCCTGAGGCTTCACTCAACCTGAGTCTATTTGTTTGTCACGGCTCTTGTTGATGGCAAGGATAGACGGCTGCAGCGATCTGCACTTGCAGCCACAGTCAGCAAGTCTGCCTAATTAATCAAGAGGAGGAGATGGAGAAGAATAAAGAAGGAAAAAGAAAGATGCAGAGTGAATTTCCCTGTTAACCCTGGTGCATCACATAGCCAGTGGCGAATGCAGGACAATTTGAAGGCATTGACAATCAGGTTCACGTCCACAAACAGAAGCTATAAAATTTGATTACAATATATGTTTGATCTGCTCAGAAGAAAGTGTCCCAAATCCACATCTCTGTAATGTGACCTTTATCTGACGCCCCAGTAAACATTTGGCCCTTGAGTCTACATTGAAATCAAGTGCTTGCCATTTAATCAATCTTCTGTCATGGTTGAAAATGAAAGTTGACAAGACATCCAAAGTCAGATGTTGAATAGAGTCGCATTGAAGACGTCCTTCTTAACAGATTTGTCTAAATCGTATTTTCAATGTCCACCGACGTTATAAATAGGTCACTGAATAATTGACCTTAAAATAAATTTTGGACGTCCACTGATGCTCCTGAAAGGTCACCATTTAACTGACTTTTTGATGCCATAGTTTGAACATCCATTGACATTCATACTATGTCCTCAACTGACTGACTTAATCTTTGGACACATAAAGGACACATTCCTGGATGTTCTTTGTTCACTGGGATTTATATGAGCAGTTCTTGCTCCTAAGTTGACATGCAGTTTTTCATGTGACCTGCTTCTTCCTGTGATGAACGATGAGGTGGATCGAATTCTGATCTGACGATGAATCTGATCAAGTGTATATGAAATTGTCCCAAATCAGAACTGAAAATGTCCAATCCAAAGTGTTGCCACACAGATAACTCAATGTTCTCTTTGCTCTGATAGAAAGTGACCAGAGAAAATTCCGAAGTTCTTATGCTGGCTGAATTCAGATTCGTATGTCAGATACTGAGAGCAGTTATGAAGTAGCTGAAAGCACTGGTCAGTGGTTGAGCATCAGAGGGATGGAAGTTGAGTGGGGTAGGAGCAGTGTGAGATTAAAGGTGGAGCATGGGGAGAGTGACAGGCTGGTGTGTGCAGATGCTGTAGGTGTTGAATTTGTGAATAAAATCATGTGAAAGTGAGCTTGGAGGGGGTGGATCTGGGATGCTAGACTTCACTGTTGAGCCTTATGGTGTCAAGTGGCTAATTCAGCGAAACACTGACGAAGGAAGCTGCCCATCTGAAGAGCCCGGCGAAGCTTGTGAGGTAGTGATTGGGGTATAGGTGAAGTGAATAGGCGGGGACAAATGTGTAACTGTCAGATGAAGTATCCCATCAATCTTCTGTGTCATTTCACAGCTAGTTAAGTATTTAGCACTTAGAACCTGAGAACCACACTTTGCAGGCAGTTCCTAAGCTTCATATCTCAGGATCAGTGTAAACTACAGACATGACACACATATCATAACAATGTGTGATGCGTTATCAGAGAGTAGTTCAGCTCGGAAAACAGCTACAGTGAGAACAATGGACGGAAATCCAAGTTTAAATGCCAAAGGAGCATGTTTACTGCTCTGTGTACATGCTCAACCTGCATACAGACTCTGACTGATCAGTGAGAGGGAGTTATTTCAGAATAAAAGTCCTAAGAAGAAATAATACTCATAAATACACACATAAACAACAGAAATAATAAAGGATATTCAAATAGTTTTTAATCTATTTGGACCACTGTGAAGTATTATGAACAACATTTTATTATAAATCCTTGTCAATCTAATCATTATAAATAATTCATCAAAATGTATCCATTTTCAGCTCAAAAACACTCTGGATAATAAATTTCCAACAGGATTTCTGAGATATAAAGTGTTTTTATAACAGCAAAAAACACAAAAACATTGTAGGCACAAGTCATTTTTGCTCAAAACACGGTCAAATTCATGTAAATAATAGTAACATCTCTTATACAGGAATCTCTTATACAAATATAAAAAATAACAGTATCTGGTATGTGGGTATTTTTGGTGAACAAAAGTAAGTTAGCCTATGAAAATATTCCACTAAATTGGTTTGAGTGTTAAAGGTCAAAGAAAGGTTGCTGATTGGATTGTAAATGGCCCAAGCAACTTTAGTGGTTTGGTGAAGGGGCTTGTTTGTAGCATTGTTTACAGACAGGTTATAACAGGCATGTTACTGATTGGATCATAAATGCATCTTGGAGTGGCCCCTATGTATAAATCCAGTTCGGTGCCGGATTTTGCCATCTTCCAGATTTCATAAAATCAGCAAACAACAATGTGGGATGGCTACTGGAATTTCAGTAGTAGCCCCTGTCTTTAAAATTGCCTTTGTACAAAGCTACAAACAATTGGCCCAGGGAGAGTCTCTGAGTTCTGAGAGATAGATCATATGAAAGAGAGAAACAGAGAGAGATGCCTGTAATTGGCAAGCAGAATAGTCCTGCTGTGCAGAAGGCCATTGAGCACCAAAGAGGGGTGGAGAGGGACAGGGACTATAACCTGCCCACAGTTTTGAAGGTCAGCAGGTTCTCTTTCTCTGCTTGATGAATCTCCTTCTCCGACTCAGCCTTCCCAGGCTGATGGAGGTCCATGCTTATCACAAGGAGATCAAGAGGGCCCTCCAGAGTGCAAATGACTACATTAGTTATGGCAGAGTTCATTAAACTCGCCCAAAGACAATGACTCTGCCTGTCGCTCGCCCTCATTAGGGACATTCTCGATTGTCAGCCAAAGATGCATGGCCAGAACCTGAGGCACAACCTATTCGTACCCCTTTTGTTTTCTCTCACCTGTTGACCTGTTTTAACTCGAAGCACTAAGGAACCTCAGTGACAGTCGAGAAAAGTGCAACCCACTCGTACTCAAACACAAATCTTTGTACCTCCCACTTGAGCGTCTCAGCCACCATGACAAATTTCCAGCATCTGTGGTTTCCGGGATGCTGCTTGGTTAATTACACCACGTCAAGGCACCCCTTCAAGCTTTTAAAACCTTTCCGTCTTTCTTGTGACTAAACATGCAAGCGAGTCCCTGTCCTTTCAAGTCTCCACCTGTCCTCATAGCCTGCCCGTAGTGGCCTGTTGTGGACAAACAGCTGTCATGTGGAATAAAGCTTGTTATTCGTTTGGTTCTGCATTCCGACTTGTTGGGAACACGTAGTCATAGCAACAGCAGAAGTCAGTGTAATCTTTGTATAATCTCACCACAATGCAGCAGGCGGGCTCATCCTCAGTTGAGGAGAGGAGAGTGCTGTGAGACGTACCTGGGAACATTCATGTGCATTCACCTTTTGAACATGCCATTCTGGAAGGTGGCGTTGGAATTCTGGCTCTCTGCGAGCATCTCTTAAACGCCAACTTAGTAACAATCATGTCAGTGCACGTCTGGACAGCCTTGTGGTTACAGCTTCCTATGGATGTGCTGAATTTCCAGCACTTTGCTGCACCTTTCTAGGTGACAGTGTTTTAAATAGTGAATCAAACTGATACAGCAGAGAGTTACGGTTGAGCTGCAGGTTGTGCATGTGCCACAGGGTTGTGGGTTCAATCCTTGCCCTGCTCACAATCTGTGAGATGTTTCGTATGTTCCTTCCATATCCTTGTGGGTTTCCTTCAGGTTCTTCGGTTCTTCAGTTCCACCTCCTGAAGTCACATTGTTGGCAATGCTAAATTGCCCCCAAGGTGTGAGTCTCTGAGTGAATGGGTGTGTGTTGTACCCTGCAATGGACTGGAACCCTGTCCACAGGGTATTCAAATGATTCTCTCAAATGAGGCTCCAGACCCACCATGATGTGCAAGAAGCATCTGAGAAGACAGATGGATGAAAAGGAACTAACTTGAACTAACACATACTACACATTAATGTGGTTGCAGACTTACTGGTCATGGTAGCATTGTGACTTGAAAGGTTCAATTGCTGAAAGAAATGAGCATGCAATTTGCAGCAAGTCTTGAATAAAAAACATTTAAAGGTGTTACCATTTACTTGTATTATCCTCACCCAGAGCCTTGTGGAAGAGCCTATCATGCCAAAAATGCTTTTACCCAAGGCTTTTTTTGTGCACCCAGTTCCGCACCCTTGGTACGTATCCACACCCTGAAGCTGCCGTGTTAGTCCTGGGGCTTCCGATGCATGCTGAGCCTTGGTCGGAGGCTTCCGGCTGTTAACATCGCAGCATGTGGGCTTCTTTTATCTAGGGCTTCCGGCTCAGGGTCCGCAACTAGGAAATAATTCATTACCATGCCTCCGTCGGCTCGCTCTTTCGGCGGGGCCCCTGCTCCTCTCTGACTTCAAACAAGCGCATCAGAAGAGCCAAGGGTTCAACTCATCCCTTGGCTCACACACTCCAAAGACCAGGGAGGCATTAAGGATAGGATAGGCCTCTCTGATCTGTCTCTTGCACCCCCAACATTGTGCGTAGCGTTTTGAGGCGGGCAGACGTATGGACAGACGAGGAGGCGGATGCTGGTTCAAGCCTTTCACAGCTTGAAAGCGTCCATTTCCGTCACCTAAGAGGGGGAGGTGTACTTTGAAAGCAAAGTAGCGGCAATCTCCGTAATAAGGCTTCAGCTGGAGAAGATTTGTAGTCTGTGGTTTCACTGCAGACACAGGCCTTCTGCAACAGATATCTTGATATTCATCTTCTTGTGAAGACGATAATGAGCCTGGTGTTAGTCTATGCATTACTGTTAGGTCCCAAGGATAACATTACACTCAACGTACTAACGACACTGAATACATCATACTGAAAATAAATCTTATTTTCATGCATGGAGCTGCTTGCTCTAAAATAGCAGGAAAGCACAGTGTGGCACTTCTGAGGAAGATGTGAAACATGAACAAATTGTAAAATAATGTTGTCTGAAAATGTTTAACAGTCTGTTAAAGTGTATATGAAAGCTTTCACCAAAGACATGCTGCTAAAAGACATAGAAAGTACTGAAAATTCATCAGTATGTGACGTAACCGTTAGAACCATAGTTTTAGAACAACATCGTTTTTGAGCTTTTTTTTGTTGTTGTTGGAAACAATGTTACATTTTGCGGTGTTTAACTATTAAAATGCCAAAATACGGTGCAGCAGCCTTGCATAATGGCAGAGTCGTGTCAGTTTAACAGCAAAATTGTTCTTGTGCACGGTCGCTAAATCGGATATTTCCTTTTGCCACCAGAACATTCATCACTTCACAGGTTCTGCTGTTCTGCTCTCTGTATAGGCTGTGGGAAGTCCATGTCTTTACTCATGTTGCTACAACTAGGAGCCCTATTCCTGGGATTAATACAACAGGATTAACTGGTATAGTGTCCCAGTATAAAATAGCTGTTAGTGTTAACAACCAAAGACCCTGTAACCACTGCTTTCCTTGACAAAAAACAAGTCATTATTATTGCTGTTCCGGACAGTGAGGCCCACGGACGACTCTTTTAACCGTATATTGATTAGGCCACACTGTCCCCAGTCTTGCTAATCTGTCTGAATGAAGTAACAACAAAAGCAGTCAATTGTGGTCCATCAGTTTTGAAGGTAGAGGACAAAAGGTTTCCTCTTGTCCACAGATGTAGCTCTCTGTGGTTTGGACAGAAGAACATGTACAGTAATATACTGTGATTAAACAGTGGTAGCCGTCTGAGTAGGGCCGGTATCTCCACCCTGCATCAAAGCAGCATCTCTCAGCGAAATGCACTGTCAGTGTCTTTCCAGCACAGTAAGAGCCTCTTGGTATTCATTATGTTCATGCAGCAATTCCTTGTGCTTAAGTGAGAAAACACTGGGGTTTGCTGATGTTCCAAGCATGTGTGCGGTGCAGTGTTCATTGACAGTCCTCATTTAAAAGTGTCAAAGTCTACATTGAGTGTTTTATGTCATTCTTTGACTAATTAGTAGTAAAGTATTTGACTTTAGTTAGGTTTAAAATGTCCTGATACAATTTACAAGCCTATTTACAACCCTGTTATTTGACCTCAGAATAAAACTTGCTGATTTCAGTCTGTTTTTCAGTAAGTTCTCTCATTGTGTCCTCTCAGTGTGTCCTTTAATTGTGTCCTCTCAGTGTGTCCATTCATTATGTCTTCTCAATATGTCATTTCATTGTGTCCTCTAAGTGTGTCCTCTCAGTGCATTCTCTCAGTGTGTCCTCCCATTGTGTCCTCTTTCTGTGTCCTCTCAGTGCATTCTGTCAGTGTGTCCTCTCATTTTGTCCTCTCGCTGCAATGTGTTCTTAGTAAGCTGAAGAGACTGTAGCCAGTTAACTTTTAGTCTTGTCTCCCTGGTTTTGGTTTCCTTGCCGATAAGAAATAAGCCAGTGCTTTCACCTCTGATGTGCCCCAGTTTGGTTCAGCTGAGGGAGTGAACAAAGGAGAAATGCTAAAAGGCAAGCGTTAGCTTTTAGTCCACCACAGATCCCTGTTCTACTCTGTGGCTTTTGTTTAGTCAAGTGCCAAGTTTCAGTCCTCATTCTGTGGACACTCGTAACCCTGTATTACCATAACTAGCACAGTGGGGAGGTGATGAGCTGCTCTCCAATATCAACAACACCATCTTCTCCAGAAGGCAGCATTGCATTTTACTGTTTTGACAGATTTGTTTGGAGCTTTTTCTAGTGGGCTGGATGTGAACAGTCAAGGGTCTCAGGAAACAGTTTGGGGGTCTTGGAATTGGCCTGTTTTACAGCTCTGTTTTGATTATGTCAGATGTTCTTGTGAAGGAGAACAGCAGTGCTTGTCACTGTTTGTCAGACCTCTAGGCCGTTTTTGTGGGATGTTTTCAGAGTTTGACATAATTTGTAGTATTTATGGGTGACAGTCACACATGCCAGATACTGTTATTTTCAGGAGATCCTAGGATACTCAAATTTGTTTTTATTTGAGATGTAAAAAATAACAGAATTTAAATGTGTATGAGTTTGTCTATGTTTTGATCAGTAATTTACATTTGAAGTTCAAAATATTGACACAGAAATTATTTTTTTTATTTTCCTTCTCAGGTCTTTTCTGAAATTTGATCACTGTTTGAGGAAAGACAGAGGGTAAACAGCCCCTCCTTTCTCATTGTCCTCAATATCTAATATCTTGGTCTGCCAATAACCAATACCTTGGTCAGTGGCATCATTAGCCCCGCCCCCTCTCTCTGATCATTCAGAGTCTGTATGCAGGTTGATCATGTACATGTGGACAGTGCAGTAATCATGCACTAGAAGCTGCTTTGGTATTTAAACAGGTATTTAATTCAGCTGGAGGATTTTTTTTTTTTTTTTTTTTTTTTTCAAGCCAAATTAATTCATCACACCTGTTTGTTATGATATATGTATCACTTCTGTAGGTTATTCTAATCCTGAGATATGAAGCATAGACTCTATCCAACATTAACAGTTCAGAATTAAACAAACAATGTATTTGATTTTACTGATCTTACAGGAACAGTTTAGGGTTCATCTGGAATTCAGTCTAAGAATCACATAACAGTATTCTGCTCACATGGCCCGTATTTAATATTAGTGCTTTAGTCACTTATTATGCCTTTCTGCACAGCATTTTCCAAAGCTGCCTGTTTTTGCAAGCTGATTTCCAAGCAATCAGTGTTGAAAAATTGAGAATGTAATAGATGGGGCACGTGGCATAACATCGTTTTGTCTGTCCATCTCCTCGTCTTCTCGTCTCTCTGCACAAAAAAAGAAAAAAAAAACATAATGTCATCTCATGCAGACGTTCCAGCCTGTTACTATGGCAACAGAATGACACTAAGATGACTTGTGTGCTCACGCTGAATAAGTCTAAGCTGGGCTAGAATGATGACTGCGATTGCCTTCTATTGAGAGAACATAAATGCTTGGTTGAGAAGATGAGTTACTGTTGTAAGGAAGTGGTGAAATGTATTGCCTGAAACATATATTTAATAATAATAATAATAATAATAATAATAATAATAATAATAATAATTATTATTATTATTATTATTATTATTATTATTATTATTATTATTCCATGAAGGTGCAGTTCTTTCGTGCAGTATTGATGGTAACTGTGGAGGCAAACATGAAAGGATAAAGAGGTCATATCATGGAAATCCTATTTTTCCTGACTTGAAATTGACATGTTAAATGTGTTCTTGGGTTTTCACATCTACCATTCATTATCCTGTCACTACACATGGAAACCTGAACAATGAAGTCATTGTTTTGGTGATGTCAAAAAAACCCTATCCAGTCTACAGAGGTTTTCTTACGGGATACAGAGTGGCTGCAAAATGAGAATGTAAAAATGATTATGGACCATAAAACCGTAGAAATATTATAAGTGGACTTTAGGAGTGTCAGTAAAATTTAAGAGTGGAATACACACACCTTTTGCAGACACATTAAGCTCCAAAGTCAACTACATTAAAGTGCCCTGAAGCACTTATAAGTTAAAGGCTATTTTCAAATGTTCGTGTGGTTCCACATAAGAAACCTCATCACAAACTAAAACTAGGGTGGGTTACCTCAATATAATTAAATTAGTGCTGGGCAATGAACTAAATCAATCATCAAAACTGACATTCAGAACCTCTAACCAAATATACCTTTCACATATTGATTGTATAATTTCTTTTTTTCTGTTTTTTTTTTTCTTTAATAACCATTAGAACTATTTTGTGGAATGATTTTGTGGTTTGCCATATTTTTTAAAGGACTGAAAATCCTGAGCTTTGAAACAGACCTTAAATTGAGCTTAAAATGCTGGAAAGGTAATGAATTATTTGTAATGATTAGATTAAGGATATTTATAATAGGTTCTTATTACAAAACTGGACATATTTTAATCATATTTGTTTACGTTTGAATCAGTATTTTCCCTTCTCTGGACTTTTATTCTGAAATTTCACCGTGTTAACAAAGAAAGAGAGCAAACAGCCCCTCCCTTTTCATCTTTAACTGGGTCAGTGATGTCATTATGCAGGCTGAGCATATGTGCACACAGCAGTAAACATGCACTGGAATCTCTTTTGGTATTTAAACTGGGATTTCATTCATTGGAGCTGTTTTCTGAGCTGAAATACTCAGTGATAAATCATCAAACAGTGATGAGACCATGGATAGTCTTGTGGTTTGTTATGATCTTGTTAATACTTTTTCAACTATGTCCAGGCATTTTCCCCAGTCTGTCCAGTCACTTATGCAGCTTGTGTCCATTCTTCATTAAAATAACTTCAGCAATTTTAATGAGGTCAACTGTTTACTTAATGATTCGAGTGATTTCAGATCATTTCGCCCGGCAGCCTTTCATTCCACAGCCCCCGAAATCATATGATATTATATTGTGTTTGATTGGTACTTTTCACACAGTCAATAATATGTCTCCAGTATTGGAATTATCATCACATTTTCTCCGTCCTAACGTTTCCTTTAATTATACACTTCCTGTATTATGACAGAAATATGAAATTATTTAGCTGCCAGTCCCATTCCAAGCTATTATTAACATGGTTTCATGTTGACAGCAGAGTTATTCAGCAATCTTCATGTTTCTATTCCAAATGATCCGAGTAGTAACATCAACATCTTCAAGAAAATCATACATATTGTATTCTTGAAGGTCTGTCAGTTGATGAAACAGGCAGTGTTTGATTTCAGAGCTTCTGTCTTTGTCATAAAGTTTCGGATCGGAGCTGAGCTGGGGATAGGGAATGGGTTTCTGCTGTTTTTCAGTTTATTGCACTGCTGATGGTTCGCAGGCCTTTTTGATGGGAGGAAAGAAACTCCTGAAGCGGGGTTAGATAGGACATTTCTTTTGTTATTGCTGGGTTTTTTAAGGCTTTAAAAAGTGTATTTCCCCATCATCTCGAAACCCAAGTGCAGTGTGATCTGTAGGCATGTGCTTCTCTATCTGGATCATATCTCTGATTGGCTAATCTGTCACATTCACATGTACTGTGCTTCCAAAGAAGCTGACTTCTGAATTGTACTGTGTTCATTTTCTTGAATACCTGAAAAAGTGTATTTTCTATCCATATGAATGTCCATACTGCACCTTGAGGGCAGTTACATGCTGGTTACATTCTAGGCTTTATGTCTCCGGATCAGAATAACTTACAGACATGATGCACATTTCATAACCTACTTCAAGACTAACCTTGGTCTCTTCATTGTGTTATGAATTATCAGTCGTTTCCAATTTCACTCGTGTCCAGCTGAATTGTATCCTAGTTTAGATGCCAAAGGAACGTTCAGTTTACAATCCAACAAATGACCATGGTTTTGTAGCGTTGTATTGGAGAGTTAGATTGTAGGTAGTGTAGTAGCTTAGGGGTAATATTTAAGCTTGTGGAGAAAGGACACATTAGGACACATTAGACAGTGGTCACTGAATCAAGGATGTTGCTGTAACAATACCCATTCTATCACTGGTCAGACCCACAGTTAGCGACTCAGAGTTGACTAGTGTCTCCAGTGCCATTCGTGTGCATGTGTAAGCTCATTCAGATGTGCCTGTAAATTCAGGGTGTTGTGAGGCTGCCGTGAGCAGTGACACTTGACCTGCAGTACTCCTGTTCCCCCTCCAGTCCTCAGGCTGTCAGACAGCTTGCAACATGACAAGAAACTCACAGTCCAAACACCTCTTTCAGATACCACCTTACACTTGGGGCCAATACTGGCAGTAATGCGTTTGTTGCTTAGTGACAGGAAGGTCAACTAAAGACAACCTGGGATTTTTGTCACTGTGTACCAAAGATCTTCTTTCTCACCAAAGGTAAAATCACCATGTCAATGTTTGGCCTGACATCTGCAGGACTGGAGCTTAAAAGTCTGGATTAGAAATTGATCCTAAAACAGTCTAGAATTCAGAATTATGGACATTGATGGTTGAACTGATGATCCCACAGCTGTAGAAGCTGATATTTGACTAAACTAAAGGAGAATTCCATCTTTTTTCAGCTGCATGAAATAGATATGACACATATTGATTAGGGACCACAGTCAATGTCAAAGTACTCCAAGACAAGCTCAAAATTAGACTCCAAGTACCTGATAAGAAAATACACAGGTTGAAAGATAGACCAAAAGAAAAAACGGTTAATTTTCAATAAATGATCTTTCACAGAGATTGTTTTAATCTGTTGTCCCAGTAGTGAGTAAATTGAGGTTAGAATGTACAGCATAGAATCTGGGCTAATTGGGTGGTTGGTGTAGCGCAACAGAAAACACCACCCGCAAGCCACCCCACCATGTGGGAGACTAGGGTTCAGTTCCTAGTTTTGGCAACAATGCTGGGCTACACCAACCAACAGTCCTTGGGCAAGAAACCTAACACTGCTCTGTATTATGAGAAAACTTGTAAGTGGCTCTGGATAAGATCATCAGCTAAATTCCAGAAATGTAAACTGAAAGTAATCACTGAATTATGGTGCGTGTGGTTGTGCACTTTAGGCTTACCTAATAATTCTATGATTACTATTTTGATCACATTTCTCTTCAGTGTCTGTACAACATTTTAATAACCAAGATCCACATACTTTGATTAATTTGTATAACAAGGTTTACATTTATGAAAGTTGTTGTTGATGATGTAAATTTTACTTATCAATTAGTTTTTTTCATTTCCATTAATTAACTAACCTTAAAATTAGAGAAATAAAGATAAAAATGTTCTAGATACAAATAGTTATTAATGGCAGCCCTAACCTTTAGGTCCTAACCTTTCTTAGAGGAAATTTAATAATCCAGAATTAATCTACTGAACGGTAAAATAATTGATAGTTTAATGGATAGAATACAGTCAGTTAAACTCATGGCCACTGGAAGAATTTTCTGGGATATTTCCATAGTTTAATGTTCAATTATTGACCATTTTCACGGTCTCTCAGGCACGTGCACACACACACACACACACACACACACACACACACACACACACACAGAGATATTGCTTTTTTCAGGAAACCTTAAGCTACTAAAATATCAAGACAATTAGGTATTTTTATGAATCTGACCATGTTTTGATAAAATGATTAGTTTGAGAAATATATTTTAATGAGATCTTCTTTATACCTAGAGGTCCAAAAAAAACCCAAAACAAAATGTCTAAATGTCTTTTATTATTTGCTATTATTGGTTCTTCTACGACATTACCCAAAGAACTTTATAATGTCCCTTTATTTTAGTGAGTTCAACTTTGGCCACAATAATAAGGAAGTGGATTTACTGTTTGCGTGAAAATATTAGTGCATCTCAAAAAATTGGAATATAATGAAACTGTTCATTTTTGTTAAGGGCTGAATTTAATGTAAATGTAAATTGATATGTTGCAAACTTATTTTCTTCTATTTTTGATCAGTGTGAATATCAGAAATCTCACATTCAAATATTTCATAAAATAGCAATCAATTATGGTCCTGCTGAGATGTTACTGAAGCCCAGGTTGCTTTGATAGTGGCCTATAAAACATACCTCATTGATTCTCTATGGGATTCAGGTCTGGACAGTTGGCTGGCCAGTCAAGCAGGCCTTTTTGGACTCATTTGCTTGTGTGGAGGCTCTTGATGCTCTGACCCCAGCTTCAGTCCTCCCCTTGTAAAGGCTATCAAGGCTGTGGTCAGGCCTTTTGCTTGTGTACCTTTTCCCACCACATTTTCCCCTTCAGGTCAACATTCCATTACTTTACATGTAATGAATGTAATATAAATGGCAATTTACCTTTGAATCAGTTTCAAAACTAATTTGAAAAAGTTTCAAAAGCTTCACATTTTGAGAGGCACTTTGTCTGATATTCAAAAATAGCTGCGGGAAATCAGTAGGTTTTCGTTTCAGGTAATTAACAAAGGCTAATGAACTTGTCAAATTCTACACAAGATGTTCTCACCTCTATGATAAAACTGCTGTTGATTGAATTGTTAGTCTGCATCATTTTTTCCCTGCCTCCATGTGATAGATGTACAAAACAATATCTGAACAGTGATTTCAGTCCTCGAGCGCCGTCTCTCTTGACATTAAAATGAATGCTGAAGTACGTGTGCACATTCCTGACAGTATTTAGGTTGAAAAAGATCATTATCCCCATAAACAGGCTGTGCTTTCTTCCATTGAGAGTCCAGGACTAGATTTATTCTGTTTCTCAAACCCACAACACTACTTCCATATTAAGTCCTGCTGTGAAGAAAGCTTCTCTCCACACTAATGTTATTAATGCACTTGTGTACAATTATCCCTATGAAATGGTAACAAGTCAAATAGAAATGAGCAAACATTTCATAAGCACGTCGGGGTATAAGTGTTCACATTTTCTGCTGAACAACGTATTTGCTTAGGTTTTAAACTTGACTTTTGAGCAAATCCATTACTTGCCATGATGGAGGGAAAAAACACCTCATAAATTACAACTTTATTGTGCTTATTATAGGCAGCACAACCCCTAGAAATGTTCTAATGGCCCCTTAACTCTTCCTTTTGCAGCTTGTACTTGGACATCGTTAAGCTTAAAAACAAGCCAAGGCCATGTGCGAAGAAATGATCAATAATAACCGCCTGGTTCTTTAGTGGAGCTTTTAGGGAGGTAATGTTGTCTCAGCTGCAAAGTGGTTTAAACATTCTCCCATTGTTGCAGTTAGTCTCTTGCACCCAAAGAATAAACAGAACACGTTTCAACTTTATATTCTTAAAAGCTCAACAGTGCTTTCTTAAAGCAGGCACAGCCGTGGCCTGGTGGTTCAAGAACCAGCTTTGTGGCAGGAATGTTGCTGGTTTGATTCCCTGAACTGGCAGGACTTGATTCAAGTGCCTTGATGCTGCTCCCCTGTGTGCTGTTGATAGGACTGCCCACCACTCAGGGAATGTATGCTCACTGTCCCCTCCTATGGGAATTCACTAGTGTGTGAAGGTTAAATGCGGAAGATAAATTCCAGTGGATCTATGTTTATGTCCCAATTTTTAGCCATATCCAGTTCCCACCCAGTAGCTAGTTCTCCACCAATCGTATGATGCCACCAACGTTGGAAGGATGAAAGCAAGCTTATGTTGTCTCCATGTTGCATGAACCACGTCAACCCATCTTTTCTTAATTACACTAATCTTTACTAAACCATTAGATCTTTCTGATATTACACTTGTACATGCAATGTGACTGGACAGCTGAACATGTTTGGAGGAAAGTGATAACGTCCAGTTCTGTTACATCAGCTCTCAGCCATAGACACTGACTGTCCTGGCCAAAGATTGAATCATCAATCTCTCGATCACAGGACCATTGCTTAGATATCTGTGCCACTCAGGAGCCCAGACTATCTGTTCTAACATCAGTAGATGCAACATAATCAATTGCTGGTTTAGAATAAACACACAGTTTAGCTATAAAATCATCCTCTCACAGAGAAAAACAATGAAAAATGTATCCATATCAAGGCTTGTGAGATCACACCCATAGACATGTTTAGATGATTTTCATGCTGCTCAGTGTAGTGGCAGAGCACTTTGAATATTTACCAGTATTTTGAGGTGAGGTCCACATTAACCCATTGTTGGTGTCAGAAAGGCTGGTATAAGTATTTTGAGAACTGCTGATCTCCATGGGATATTCAGCACAACAGTCTCAAGAATGGGAACAGGTTCACCAAAGCTGTACAGTGGAGAAATGTAGACTGGTCTGATTATAGATGAATTCTACTGAATATGGTGAAACTGTTGAGTTTTGTTCAGAACTGAATTCAAAAAGGTTATCCGTAAAATATCTATTTTCAATAGATGTAAATTGATATGTTACAATCTTGACTTTACTTTTGACCAGTGTGGCTAAAAACTCAGGCTAAGAAACCAAATTAAAATGTTTCATAAGATCAAACAGAATTTCTAATTCTAAATGTCCAATTTCTGACGGGTCTGTTCATTTAAACACTCCCCTTTAACAGGAATGACTGCGTCAGTGCAGTGTAGCACGGATGCAATCAATCATGGTCCTGCTGAAATGTTACTGAAGACCAGGTTGCTTTGATAGTGGCCTTCAGCTCATCTGTATTGCTGGGTTGGGTGCATCTCATGTTCCTGCAGAACACACTTCATAGATTCTCTATGGGCTTCCCAAAGAGTTCTACAGGTTAATGAACATGACAGAGATGTCAGTGGTCTTCACTGGTCTTCCCACTCATCGAATCTGAATCCAATAGAATAAGAGCTTCACAGTGTGAAAGTGATCCTGAAACATCATCAGGAATTGTGTAAAAGAGTGATGTCATCACAGTCTAGAATCTGACGGAATTCATGCCATATTGGCAGATTAGAAAGTGACTGTTTGAGGTCTATTCTAGTGTCAGTTAAACTTTGAGAAATTGAAATTCATTGTGTGAAAATGTTTCTTTATGGAAGGTCAGGTTGGTAGGATTACACAGTTCTGACCGCATTACATCACACAGGCTGAAAAATGTGCATATTTTAATAAAGGCTGGGAAACCAATCAGTTAAGACCGAAATACAAGACAGTGAACGATGCTTTAACTATTATCAAGCATTAATGCATCAATAACTCTAAAGCAGTGTTAACACCATGCCCTGCAGAGCCACCCGGCATTTTAATGCAGTGGAGATTGCTATTCAATGCAGCTATTGCTATATTCAGCTAAAAATCCATATGTTCACACTCCATTGCTTTTCCTTTCTGTATTTTATAATGATCCATTCCACATGGGTTTAAAATTCAACTTAGCCTGATTATGAATGCTGAATAAAAGGAGTAAAGCTGCACCCTCTGGAAATATCTAGAGAAATGTCTGGAATAGGGTTCTATTTTTTGTTTTATTCTAAATTTACTGGCCTTTCGTGTTTCATTATATGGCAAAGAAGGAGCGCTTCTGCAAATCTGCTGACATTTATGTTGCATAATAATCAGTTACAGGTTAAAACTCCACAGGGTGAGCTCCAAACTTCTCTTGTTTCAGTAAACATTGCTTTAACCCTCAGGCATGCAATTAATCATGTAATTTGCCCTTCATCTCCCTGCTGGTAATAGTGGTCCATTGGGAGCACTGTGGCATGTGATACTAAGCACTGTTCTCTCATTACAAAGTGAGGTTGACACTCTTATTGATCCACTTTGAGCATTTAGTGTCCAGCTTTTGGATGTATTGACAACATGTTCTGTTGTTGGCCCTTGAAACGTGTATAAGTTTCGTTAAAGTTGCCAAAGAAACCATTTAATGAGTATTTAAATTGTTGTCTGATGTATGAAAAGTGAGTTACTGTTTTTGGTTTGGGGTGAAACATGCTCAGATGTGTTTTTTTGAGGGCCAAGTCAGGACTGTTGAAGATGGGTTTTGATCATGAGAAGCTGTTACACTAAAATTCCAACTCACCTCACTATCCCACCTCCGTCATACACCAACAAACTCTCACACACCCACAATCAAATCTCTCACACGCACATGGCCATACTCTGAGGATATCTATGATGGTGTGTGAGAGGTTTGATAGTCAGTGAGAGAGTATGATGGTGTGTGTAAGAGGTTTAATAGTGAGTGTGAGACTATGATGGTGTGTAAGAGGTTTGAAAGTGAGTGTGAGACTATGATGGTGTGTAAGAGGTTTGAAAGTGAGTGTGAGACTATGATGGTGTGTAAGAGGTTTGAAAGTGAGTGTGAGAGAGTATGATGGTGTGTAAGAGGTTTGAAAGTGAGTGTGAGACACTATGATGGTGTGTGAGAGGTTTGAAAGTGAGTGTGAGACTCGATGATGGTGTGTGAGAGGTTTGATTGTGAGTGTGAGAGTATGGTGGTGTGTGTAAGAGATTTGAAAGTGAGTGTGAGAGCATGATGGTGTGTGTAAGAGGTTTGACAGTGAGTGTGAGACACTATGATGGTGTGTGTAAGAGGTTTGAAAATGAGTGTGAGACTCTATGATGGTGTGTGTAAGAGGTTTGATAGTGTGAGACACTATGATGGTGTGTGTAAGAGGTTTGAAAGTGAGTGTGAGAGAGTATGATGGTGTGTGTAAGAGTTTGAAAGTGAGTGTGAGGAGACTATGTTGATGTATGTAAGAGGGTTTTGAAAGTGAGTGCTTGAGACACTGTGATGGTGTCTGTATGAGGTTGAAAGTGAGTGTGAGACATTGTGATGGTGTGTAGAGGTTTGACAGTGAGTGAGAGAGTATGATGGTGTGTGAGAGGTTTGAAGTAGGTGTTAGCAGAGACATTGTGATGTTAATTGTGTAGAGGTTTGACAGTGAGTGTGAAGAGTGATGGTGTGTGTAGGAGGTTTGAAAGTGAGTGTGAGACTATGAGGGGTGTGTGTAAGAGCGTTTGAAAGTAGTGTAGGTTATGATGGTGCATAAGAGGTTTGAAAGTGGTGTGAGACTCTATATGATGGTCTGTAAGAGGTTTGAAAGTGAGTGTGAGAGAGTATGATGGTGTGTAAGAGGTTTGACAGTGAGTGTGAGAGAGTATGATGGTGTGTAAGAGGTTTGAAAGTGAATGTGAGAGGTATGATGGTGTGTAAGGGTGTGAGAAGTGAGTGTGAGGGAGGAGTAGATGGTGTGTAAGAGGTTTGAAAGTGAGTGTGAGAGAGTATGATGGTGTGTGTAAGAAGTTTAATAGTGTGTGAGAGGAAAGCCTCTCTTATTTGAGGTTCACACTGTGTCAGCTGAATGTACTGAACTCTCATTATTCATCCATGCCAAGGTAAATAGAGTTTGACATTTGTAATACACACACACACACACACACACACACACACACACACACACACACACACACACACACACACACACACACACACACATATATCTAAAATACTGCCTTATATTGCTTGTAACTAGAACCTGCACTTCAGTCATTACTCATAGTGACATGAGTAACAGTATATGATGTCGCAGTGACGTTATTAATGTCAGACTGTATAGTTTTGCTGAAAACCGTTCTGGTGATTTTGAATGGAACGTGTCTATGATGACAGGAAATAGGGGGCGACGTTCGGTGCACTTTGATCCTGAGGTAAGTAGCCCTAAGTCCTATTGGATTTTTAAGCGGATCTGTCAGAATTCATCCTGAAAGCAGTTCTAAATCTTGTTTAGCAGGTCTGCTCAAAGGCACCAACACACTTTTGCACTCACGCTCCCGAGCTGCTCCGCCACAGAAATGAATAAGAGATTCCTTCTTTCTCATTCTTCCAGGAAAAAACAACAATAATTCCCAAACCTATTCCCTGTATCCTCTAGAAAAATTGCATCCGTCATGTTTTCCGTCGGAGAAGACACCATCAGTTCAGTGCTGCAGAGAGTACACGATTTAGCCCATACCTGTGGAGAAGATTAGGAGGCTGAATGCAACGTGATTAATGAGAGTGCCGCTGATTGCTCATCTACCGACCGGCCCTCTGGATTACCACCATCCTTCAGCTCTCCACCACAGCCAAAAAAATGTATCTAATTACAATTACACCTTAGTAATGCAAGCCAGGGCTTTTCCCTATCTAATTGATTGCCTTTCAATAAACCTATAGACCATGCTTTGTCTTGTGTCCAAGGCAGACAGAGCTTAACCATTTGTACATGTTCTGCTATGAAGCATTTTAGAAACATTAAGGCTCCACCTCCAGCAGTCTTTAACTTCAGAGCACATTGAGGCGCCCAATCGAGATCCACACAAATAAATTCTAAAGTGACCTTTCGAGATTCTGCTTGAACGAAAGTATGAAATAGTGCCCCCCAGGATTATAAGGCACTTTCAGAAAAGATGAGCAAGAAAAGCTGTTTGTCAGAAACAGTGTCTTACAAAAAGAAAAAAGACACGTTCACATATTGTTCTAGTCTGTGTTTTTATGCAATGTTTTAAAGTAAATTTTAAAGTATATATTTGCTGGCAGAGTATAAAAAATACAAAATCCTAAACCCTTTTAAGCAACGGAAACACTCATGAAATTATAATTCTAAAAATTGAATCACTTCAATGAGATTAACCTCCTTGAACATTGCCTGCTCTGGGCTTCCAGACTTATTTTTTAAGGAGCCCCAATCATTATAATGGCCTGGTGGTGAAGGAACCAGCCTTATGAGTGGAACTTAACTCACCAGCTGCTCCCCGGGTGTCTCGAATAGAGCTGCCCACCGCTGGGCAGCTGTGTGTGGATGGGTTAAATGCAGAGTACAATTGGCCCTGTGTGCAGCTGTGTGTATCGATAGATAGATAGATAGATAGATAGATAGATAGATAGATAGATAGATAGATAGATAGATAAAATATATAATATATAAATGCGTAAACCTTATGAAGTTATCTGTTGTGACAGTACAGTACACATGAACGCTGTTGTTCACATGCACGACTAAAGAATCTGTGGGATATCTCCTCTGGGATATGGATAGAAGATCTGGATATTGCCTGTGCAGAGAGGCCATCTATTCATCTATGAGTGTTGACCATCTATTCAGTGAGTCTGTCAGTTATGTACATGTGCACATAAAACATGTGTAGACTAGTACTCAGTAGAGCCACATTTTCCTACAGTAACAGTCCATCGGGATGCCAGACAGATGCCTGATCGCTGTTTGTTCAGGCTGGTCGAAGGACGCTTGTATAGGATGGTTTGAAAATAATACTTTGCTTTGTCCACCATTGAACTTTCTCCCACATTCCAGCCTTTTGTTATTAATGACCAAGGAAATGCTTACAGCCCAGATAAATAATTCCTTAAAAATAAAAGTGCATAAAATTGTGTATCTACAAGCTGAATGTTTTTATTTTTTCAAATTTCTTCACTCGTCCATCATAAAGCATTAGACCATTATATCAGGTCCCTAAAACTGGGTCGTCGCTGGATCTTCTAGCAGCATAAGGATTCCAATTCATCCAGCTTCACAAAGGCTCAGTGACGACAGAATATGCCAATCTGTAAAACCCAAGCCAAAGGGTGCATTAAGCTAAATCCATCACTAGGCAAATAGCCACTGATTCAAGCTTCTGTAAAGGCCATCTCAGTCCTAATGCTATAATGCCTTCACACACACATTTTTATCACCACGCTTTTATTTATATTCCTGTTCAGAATTAGCATCCAGTTTAATTCCCTGAACTGGCAGGACATGACTTGAGCAAGGCACTCAGCTCCCCAACTGCTCCCTGGGTACTAAGGATAGGGTTGCCCACTGCTCTGGGCACGTGTGTTCACTGCCCACTAGTGTGTGAATTCACTAGTGTGTGTGTGTGTGTGTGTGTGTGTGTGTGTGTGTGTGTGTGTGTGTGTGTGTGTGTGTGTATCACTATGTCAGTGGCCACACTGGTTTACTGCCTTGATCAGGTTGATTATGCTTGCAGACCAAGCTTAAGTGGCTTCATCTTCTGACACATCGCCTCCAACTCAGGAAGGGCTCGTTCATTTAGCAGGTTCAGGTGAGTTGAGAAGAAGGTAAACAGTAAAATGTCCAACAAAGGAGGTGCTCTGGGACCAGGGTTGGGAACCACTCACATAGAAGATGTAGAGTTTCTGTACTGATGATCCGTTGCCATAGATTTTCACCAGAACTGTAAAAAAGTGCTGATCAAAACTAAGCATTTTTTATTTAATAAATGGCACAGAGATGCCTTCTGGAGGGCACTTATATTCTGAATATGAAATGGTTCTGGGTTTCAGAGCATACGTTTTGATTCATAACTGTCCCTAATTGGTTCGGACAAGCTGAACGAGTGCACTTCCTTCCAAGAGGACAACCTGGGTGTTGATGTTTTCTTTTTTCTTATATTTTATTGTCATTATTATAGACTTAAATGTCACACACCATCAGAAGCACTGACGGCTGCAGCAAGAGCAGGAGACGGATGTCCATGCTTCTCTTTGCCACTGCTGCCCTTGGCTCGCTCATTAGGTGCCTGTACCTGGATTTCTCAGGCTTTGTGAAAATAGTGGCGTGTATAAAATAAGTACACATGCACTGCTGATTTGGCAGGTTTTCCCACCTACATAGAATGGAGAGGTCTGTCATTTTTATTGTTGGTACACTTCAGCTGTGAGAGACAGATTCTAAAAAAAAATGAGAAAATCACAGTGTTTGATTTTAAATCATTAATTTGCATTTCATTTGCATGAAATTGCATGAAAAGGTATTTGGTCACCTACCAACCAGCAAGAATTACGGCTCTTGTAGAGCTTTTAGTTTCTCTTAAAGAAGGCCTTCTACTCTGCACTCATTTCCTGTATTAATCGCAACTTGTTTCCTGTAAAAACATCAATCATACTCCAACGTCTCCACCATAGCCAAGACCACAGAGCTGTCTAAGGACACCAGGGACAAAACTGTAGACCTGCACAAGGCTGGGATGGGCTGCAGGATGTTGGACAAGCAGCTTGGTGAGAAGGCAACAACTCTTATTACCAATTATTAAAAAATGGAAGAAACACAAGATGACTGTCAGTCTTCTTCGGTTTGGGGCTCCATGCAAGAAGAAGGATGAGCACAACTCCGAGAACACCATCCCAAATTTGAAGCATGGGGGTGGAAACATCATACCGATGTCCTGCAAAGGGAACAGGACGACTGCGCCGTTCCAAAGGGAGGATGGATGGGGCCAACAATGGTTCCCACTGGGTCTTCCAGCATGACACTGACCCAAAACACACAGGACAATATTTTATTTTAGAATCTGTCTCTTATAGTTGAAATGTACCTTCTTTGTAGGTGGGAAAACTTGCAAAATGTATCGAATACTAACCAAGACCCTCGCCAAACACACACACACACACACACACACACACACACACACACACACACACACACACACACACACACTGTATATGTATGTTTAAAAAAATTTTTAGACCACTGAATGTATTTTTAACAACCTATTATTATATATATGACCATATGAATGCAATCATTACATTAAAAGCTCCTGAAAATGAGTGTGTTTTCAGGTCTAAAACACTCTGGATGATAAATTTAAACCGTATTTATAAGACACTCTCCGACACTAGGAGAGTGAAGATAAGCACACACCTCCTCCTCCAGGAAACCTTTTTGAACATATTTGCATTATTGCTCAGAGGGAAGGAATGGGGACAGATGCCTGTGCCAACCAGCGTCGCACTCTCTCACCACCCATGGTCAATGTTTCTGTCTCAGACTTCGGCAGCATGACCCAGGACTCAAACCTGCGATCAAACCTGCGATCACTGCTAGTGCATTAGACCACTGAACCACTCACAGACCCTGGACAGGCTAGTGTGAGCTGAGAGAGAAGATGAGATAAGTCAGATAACCACTGTACAGTCATCTCAGAACACATGGGTGAAGAACTGAGTTGAAGAATAAGTCATTATATGGGTTTGAAACACCCAGCAGGTGTTTTGCCTTGGGTACGTTTTACAAGTGAGAACTTGGCTCTCTGTCACCTGACGTTTTGCAGAATGCGTGTTTGAGAATATGCTGTTTTTATTCGGTAAAACAGTGAGGAATTTGACAGGCAGTATGGAAAGCCATATTGCGTGAAGTCTTTGGTGCTGTGCAGTCTTGATAAATGATGAAAATGTCAAAACATCTTCAACAGCTGCAGAACCAGAGGTTAAGTGTATAATTTTCTTGAAGGAACCTCTTGTGATCTTGACACTGCAGTGGTGCCTCTGCAATGGCAGCCTTTAATCTCGGGTTATATGAGAGAGAGAGAGAGAGAGAGAGAGAGAGAGAGAGAGATGTTAACACTGTTTTGAAGGTACACTGTGGCCCGTCTGTTGCTGGACAGTTCATTAACCGCCTTATACCCAGTTCATCACTGGAAAGGGTCCATCACAGGACCACCACAGTATTGATATTATTTGAGTGGTTTCCCATAATGCACTTTTAAAATGAAAGGTAATACAAATGATGTGATTAAGTGATACCATAGTAGAATAAAATGTTCTACCAGAGGACTTGGTTCTCACTGTTATACAGATTATCACCAGATTCATGACATGCTCTCTCCTGACATCTTGTCAATTTGCCCCCAGTTTGGTCCAGTAGGCTCCGTCCCTGCCTACCATCTACAACAGGACCTGTAATGGTCTAGGCACCTCAAGACCCGCGTTAATGACAGGACCTTCACCATTTATTGTACTTGTAAACGCTCTATTACATCTTTATGACATTCCTGCCTTTAGTACTTTTCTGTTAGAACTTCATTTGGTTCCATCAGGAGCCATTTTTGTCATTTGTGAGCTTATTGACACACAGATTTCTATCACAAAAACGTTTATGGAACCAACAGTGGTTTTATTGATTAACCATAGCATTTTGAGGACCTTCTTGTTTCTACTGTCACTGTCCATTTTATCAGCTCCTCTGATCACAGAGGAGCTCTTTGTAGTTCTAAGATTCCAGACTGTAGTTCATCTGTTTCTCTGCATACTTTATTCTCCTCCTTTCACCCTGATCTTCAATCTGCCTAGACATGTATATTATAGTCATTAGACATAAACTTCAATAATTCAAGCTGAGTCCTGCTGGAAAAGAAAATCAGCCTCTCCATAAAGTCCATCAGCAGATGGAAGCATGAATCTCCTGGTAGATGTTGCTTCGATTCTGAACATTGGACCCACTACAGCAGATGACATGACCACCTAAACCATCACAGACTGGGCAACTTCACACTGGACTTCAGACTCTTTTGGATTGTGTCTCTCCACTCAGTTTGAGTTGAAACTCTCAGACTCTTGATTTCCAAATGAAATGCAGAATTTACTTTCATCTGAAAAGAGGACTTTGGAGCTCTGAGCAACAGTCCAGGTCTACCGTATTCCAGGTAAGATGCTTCTGATGCTGTCTCTGCTTCAAGATGGCGGATATGTCTGTGTGTGAGGCTCTTCATGAACTAACACCAGCCTCAGTCCTCTGCTTGTGAAGCTCTCCCGAGTTCTTGAATCAGCTTTTCTTGACAGTCGTTTCAAGGCTGTGGTCAAACCTGTGGCTCGTGCACCTTTTCCCACCACGTTTTCCCCCTTTCAGTCAAGAGATTAACAAAGTATTTATTCTGTTTGAATGAAAGATTTTAATGTCTGTGTGCTGTAAGACATACAGTTTAATTCTAAAAAAATGAAGACTAATTCCCTGAGATTCACTAGTATATGACAGGCATACCTGGAAATACCATGTTTCTAATGAACCCTCAAGTGTTTCTCCATGAATAGAAATAAGTTTGGAATGAATTTTGATCTTTTTTTTTCAGGTCAGTTATACGTTCTTTCTCTTTGGTCAGTGCCACTCTACTCACATACACTAATCATTTCCAAATAATGGGAAAAACTGAATTTCGTCTTGCAGAACAGCTGTATTTCTAGGAAGACAGAACATATGAGTCATTACAGAGATGATGGCCTAATTGGGTAATTTGTCTGGTCTTATGGAGCAGAGCCCATCATCCATTTGGGCTGAGACTGTGAACGGACAGGATACAGAATGGACCGGATTTGACAGCGGGTCAGGAAAGTAAACATGATTTTGAGGAAGACTATAGATTGAGACCGTGTGGTTGTTGTGATCGGGGTTGTATTTCACAGTAGAAACATGAGTAAGCTTCATCTCTTGGGTTGGTGTGGAATCCCAGCAACTGAATGTTTCTCAAGAAGCTCAGTGATTCAGACATTAAGAGCCTACGTTTTTAGCAGATGAAGGAATATGTTCTTGTAGGGCTTTGAGTAAATTCAGAAGCGCATGAGAAGCAAAGGTCTCCTGTTGAAAAAGATTCTTGCTTGAAATGGTTTGGATTCGGCAAGCATTGTCAACATATGAGTAATCGTACCATGGCACACTTACCGCAGTCTCAAATACGCTCCTTATTTGACATGGGGATCAGGTGTAGTGCCGTGGTTTTTCCCTCTCGCCGTGACAAATCAATGTGAGCTGGTGGGCACTGGCCTTCTCCGTGAGGCCCTGACTGTCACCTCAATTACAGTTCTTTATTTGAAGGAATTAAATGTACCTGGAACCAGCAGGCGACTATAGTGGTGGAAGCCAATGTGTGCTCTGTTTTCACTGCAGGAGAGGGTTTTTTTTTTTTTGGCTTGGCTCACATTCTAATTCGCTCACAGAATGGCTGTAATGAAGCCACAAGACGCTGCGTTCTCTGAAGTACAGTGAAGCCTCGTTTCTTGGATTATATCAGGGCGACTCCAGCGAGTCAAAAATGTGACAGTAGTTGTTGCAGCGAAAGTTATCATGCTGTCAGAACTTACATACAACCGCAGAGAACTCACATGTCCACTCCATGTATTTCATTATACAGGGCCAGTCAAAAGTTTGGAAACACTGACTGACTGTATTACAGATGACATGACTTGGCTATTTTTGATATTAAAATTAAAATCATATGCACTAATTACAACATGTGCTATATGGACAAAAATATTGGGACACCTAATTCATTCTGAAATCAAGCATATTAAAAATAGTCTCTCTTCTTTGGCTGGAGTTACGGTCTCCTCTGTCCATGGAAGGTTTGTGAGACAACTGTGAGGTTCTGAACTGAAGTGCGGGCTGCATACAGGCCTCAATGTGGTGTTTTTATCCAATACTATTAAAATATACTGTTTGAAACTAAATATATCGATTATACAGCATATTTTAATAGTATAAACAGGACTGGACACATTATATTGTAAGGGTTTCTAGGGTTTTTTGTGTCCAAACTTTTGACTGGTACTGTTACAACTAAATATACAACTAAACAAGTGAAAAATCTATACTTGTAACGTGTAAAGCTAAAAATAGTAACTGTAAACTAAACAGTTGGTGAACAGTTGATTCATTTTTGTAAATGTATTGCATAGAGATGCAGTTGGAAATTAAAAAAAAAATGTCCCTTAGCAAGTTGCACCAGAAACCTTTGGTAGACAATGAGCTTCTGAGAGAATTCTGGTCGAATAATTCTTCGATAAGACTTCTTCTCAGAATTGAATTAAAATCCTGGACATTTAAGAAAAGTTCATATATTTTCAAGAAGATTGAGCTCAGGAACCTTTATGTTAACCTTCTTTATCCGTTCCACAAAGTCCTTTCATCTGTAGTTGGGATCGTGGTCCTACTAGAGCACTCAGTTCTTTCCAAGTTTAAACCATCTTGCTGATGTTTTGAAGTTACACTGGAAAATTATATTATATTAACCTTGTGCAATGTACCCCTTCCTTAAAACAGCCCCAGAGCATAATGCTACCACCACCATGCTTAACAGCTGGTGCAGTGTTCACACCTTTACTCCTCAACTGTAAATTGTCAATCTTTGTCTCATTTGACCAGTTACATTTATTTGTCCATCTGGTTCACCTGGAGACTTTAGTCAAGCTTGAAGGGGTTGATTTTCAAGGAGGTGATTGTCTGTTGGATG
The DNA here is from genome assembly GCA_034509495.1 of Acestrorhynchus altus. Lineage (NCBI taxonomy): Eukaryota > Metazoa > Chordata > Actinopteri > Characiformes > Acestrorhynchidae > Acestrorhynchus > Acestrorhynchus altus. The sequence goes on along the minus strand of CM067516.1, from coordinate 4,473,519 downwards.
ATCTAAAACTTGCTGAGAAAGCAACACTAACGTTCAAGCAGGTTCAAGTTCATGATAGCCCTGATGTGTTGATGGTTCTTGGGTCTTTGGCTGTGTTATCCATTGTGTTGGTGAGTCTGAAACGTGCTATGAGCTGTTCAGGGTTTGCCAGGTTCAAAGGCAAACTGGGTTCTATATTTTTGATCCCGTATAATTTTCACTCTGTTTTGATTTCAAAAAAGGTTGATTTCATTTCCCAAAAAATGAAACCCAATATTGCCACGATGTTCCTTGATGTCATCGAGTCTTGTGTTTACATTTTTTGCCATTTTCCCTTTTGTATTCTCACAGTTTTTCTTTGCATGTATCCAAATGTCATGTTTGGAATATGATCTTTTTCTTTTTTTTTTCTTTTTTTCTATTTTTTTTATTTTTACATTGACTTCTCTTAAAGGTTAAGAAGTTTTAAACATACAAGGGTTTTGGGTGATAGTGACAATATACTCATTTTGGTAGCCAGGCATAATTTTCAACACTTAACAAGGATGAAAATCTATGGAAACACAAATCGATCATTCACAGGCTTCTGTTCTGGGTCAGTTTCATTTCAAAAGGTGTCCACAGCTCAGAGAATAAAGATTAGTTTGTGTAAATGATTATAATTAGAAATCAAAGCCAATTAACTATTTCATTTTTACCTGAAATATAAATCGAATTTTCAGTTTTCTCAAGAAATTAATCCTTTATATCAAGATTATAAACTACATTATAGTTTATGTTCATTAAAAGTAAAGAGACATATTTCAAGTCAATTTACTATTATTAATTAATTAATATTCTTCTTTAATCAATATGGCTTGTAGCTCAGACATCAGACGTTCATTGTCTCAAATGATTAGAATACTCTATGTTGAGTTCGAGTAAATGACTATTCAAACAGTATGAAGTCCGTATCTGGTTCAGCACAAACGAACACAATCACTGGGAAAACTGCTGACCTGATCAACACCAACCATAATGAGGGTCAACCGTAGAAAACGCATATTAACATATTAATACAAAAGTTACATGATTCATTGTTTTATTAATTAATCCGTTTTTTTTGGGTTTTTTTTGATGCATTAATTTCTACAATGACATCTACATTTCTAAAGACTGCTGTCCGTATATCATCTTCAGTTTACATGGCAAGTGGTGATCATCAAGGTCCAAACGCTATGCTCCATTATGGAGCAAAGAGAGCACAAATGAGGGCAGTGTTTTTAGACGGGCCTCATTTATAATAGATGTGAGGATCTCAAAAGGAGATTTTTGGACATGACTTGAATTAGCAAAGTTGGTGAACTCGATGAACTAAATAATTATACAGCAATTACCCTGTATTTTAGTCGAGACTACCAGAATAGGCATGTTACACCTCTTTTCTAGAATTTAACACAGCTCCCTGGGGCCTTAATGAAATGGCTTTGACATGCTTTGGTCAAAATCAAGGATCAAGCTCTACTGTACCTTTCTCACTGAGTTCAGAATGATAAGATTAATAGATTAATAGATTAAATTAATCAATCAATTAATCAATCAAGTTTATTCATATGGCACCTTCTACAATGAAGGCTTTGTCACAAAACAGCTTCTGGGTCTGAGCCTTTTCTAAACAAGCCAGTGGGCGACAGTGGAAAGGAAAAACTCTCAGACTGGGAGGAAGAAACCTTGGGAGGAACCCAGGCTCAACGGGGCAACCCATCGTCTTCTAATCAGCAGAGAAAGCATGTAAAGAACAAGAGAATGGGAAATGAGGGAGTCAAATAATAAAGAACTATAGCTGATAGTGGGAGCAGGCTGTATCTGGAGGATGAATTATGAGAGAATGTGAGACTGTAAGAGAAGCTCAGTGTTAATATGAAAGTCCAGCAGGTTAAACAATCATAATCTGCAGTGGAGTCTCTAATACGGGATGAACGAGCCAATGAGAAGATCCTAAGGAGCACAGCATTACAGAGGGCAGTGGGGTGGTGGGGAACCGGGTTCGGTGACATCGGGATAGATCAGTCAGGGTTGGGCATCTCAGCACATGGGAAAGAGAAAGAAAGAGAAAATGGGAAAGAAAAGGCTTAGGAAGGTTTAAATTATACCCCCCCCCCCCCCCCACACACACACACACACACACTCCACACCCCACCTACACACTGAAAAGCAAAGCACTTTGCTACCATTATATTGTGGAGTCTGCAGAAAGTAATGCCAATAACCTTTCTGAAAATCACCCCTCCCCCCATACAGATACCCATAACCACATGGGTTACACTATTATCACAAGTCATTTTTCTTGCTCTGAAAAAATAAATAGCTTAACCTTTAGAGCCTTTTTCGTTCTTTGATGTACTTTTATTTTTCAAAAAATAAAAATGTTATTTTCAGGAAAACTGAGGATACTCAAATGTGTCTTCATCTGAGATGTTGAACATTAAAATGTTGAGTTATCTGTAATGATTTGATTTGCTAAGGATAGGTATAATAAAATAATTGTTTTTCTTTATTTTTTTCCTATTTATTTATAAGTATTATTGCTTCTCTGGACTTTTATTCTGAAATTTGAACACTGTGTAAGCAAAGAAAGAGAGCAAACAGCCCATTCTTCCATATCTGGGTCAGGAATGTCATCAGCCCCACCCCCTCTCTCTGATCAGTCACGGTCTGTATGCACGTTGAGCATCAGGCCCGCCCCCTCTTTCCGATCAGTGAGAGTCTGTATGCAGGTTGAGCATCAGCCCCGCCCCCTCTCTCTGATCAGTCATGGTCTGTATGCAGGTTGAGCATCAGGCCCGCCCCCTCTTTCCGATCAGTGAGAGTCTGTATGCAGGTTGATCATCAGCCCCGCCCCCTCTCTCTGATCAGTCACGGTCTGTATGCAGGTTGAGCATCAGGCCCGCCCCCTCTCTCTGATCAGTGAGAATCTGTATGCAGGTTGAGCATCAGCCCCGCCCCCTCTCTCTGATCAGTCATGGTCTGTATGCAGGTTCAGCATCAGCCCGAATCTCCCAAATTTGATTTCTTTAGGGGGCCAAAACGTGGTGAAAAGAAAATCATGGTGGGTCACTCAGGGCGGTTGTTAAGTCAAACAGCCCCTTTTCAGATTCACCAGATTCATACATTATTTCCCAAAAATCCATTAACAAAAGCATGTGGCTCAGTGTGAAACGTGGTGTGTAAAGCATTGCAGATAAAAGTGAATGCATTGACTAAATATTCCGCAGCAGTCTTTCACTGCTTATGAGTGTTGACTTATCATACACGGCTATCATTCGGTTCCCCGAACCTTCAGCAGGAACAGCCACAAAAAAGGATGCCTTGATATCTGATGTAGCATGAAATGTCTGCTTATCTGCAACCAGTAAGAGAAACCATTAGAGTATGCTTCAGTGATTGGGTATTGGGTATTTGGTAATGAATGGGTATTTTGCATGTTATGGTCCTTTCATCTCTTTACTTCCAGAAGAATTCCATTGATGTTGCTTCTACTTTCTTCTGCAAAACTTCTACAAACAAATTCTTCTAATTAAAAGTTGAGATGGAAACCCTCCTGGGCTGTTTCAGTGGGCGTAGCTAAAATCAGACTTGGTCATACTGGTGGATCAGTCTGATCCTTCTGGTCAACCAGCTGGTCAAAGAAGGTGGTCATCCTGGATGACTATCCTGGTCATGATAATAATACTGTCGGGTGGGTCAGCATTGTCGGATCATGCTGGTCATAAAGGTTGGTTGATGTGAAACTCAAGTGGACAAATACCGTAAGAGGCTGTTTTTTAGCACATAATTTTTATTATATTATATTGTTTTGTGCTTTGTTTTAGGAATTTGACATGACGTTTAACTGAATATCAGTCAATGATTGCAAATTAATAATTGAATATCAAAATAATACTTTATGCTGCTGTAGTTTGATTAAACGTGTCGTTTTCAATGAACTGAACATTGTCTTTGGTGCTGCATGAACCCCTCCACCATGAATGGATGAATGGGTTTAAACCTTCTTTCAAGACCAGTGTAAAAATATCCCGGTCATCTGTTTATCTGTCCACTACCATACAAATAGCATTGATACAACATACCACAGTTTGACCACAGAAGGTGTGAACTTTGCTCACGGTGTTGTTCTACACACATTAAACAAATGTGCAGCCATAAGATTCTTCATTAGTTCTTCATTCTTCACCACTACTAAGATGATCAGGGCTAAAGTGCCGTCTACCTTCTGCAGAGCTTCAGAACCTTCATTTCCACTTAAGGACAAAGTAATAGCTCTGCCGTTTTTGCCTGGGTGGCCCCAGTTAGACCTCGGTCAAATCTTGGGAATTATTATATATTGAGCCGTCACAGACATGTCTGCTGTAATGACCCAGACCATTACTGACCCAGGGTCAACCACACATGCAGTATTTATAGCAACCTTCTTTCAATCATTTATAACGTTTGAGGCAAGGGTCCTCCAAAGGAGAGCGATTTAGGCTTGTTTGAGTTTGAGAAGTAAAAGCAAAGTGTAAACAGGGAAACACTGTGGACGTGTTCAGTGAGTGAAATCAGGACAGACGAAGGGATGGTCTGAGAAGTCCCAGCAGAAATGCAGGTTCTCGGGTTCTCCGATGCAGCCAGGTCGTCTGATTCGAAGTGTTTGTGCTGTAATGTGTGATGTGCTGTGGATTTTCATGTTTAGCGGAAGTGATCTCTGTTCCGATCTCTTTTCAGAAGTCGTCCAGCTTAATCTCCCAGAAGAGGAGAGAGTGAGCATTACCACCGTGACTGTGGGCCTGAGCACAGTGTTATCCTGCACTATCCAGGGGACACTGAGACCACCAATCATTTGGAAAAGGAACGGAATTGTCCTCAACTTTCTGGACCTGGAAGACATCAATGTGAGTGGACAAGTCGTAACTTTTCAGAAATTGCTCCAGATATTGCTTCCTTAATGTAAGTTAGGGAGGCAATAGAGAATGGCTAGATTGCGTCCCTTTTCAAGGTCACGTTGTTATTCAGATGGTCATGTTCCCTTGTGAAATATGCAATCCAAGGATGCCTTGCTTTTTTAAAAACCTAATGAAAGGGCAGAACTCAAGGTAAAATGGCAAATCAACATCCATCATGTTCAGCTGTTCTATCAAGCATCTATAGATGCAGGCACTCTAGGTAATTGGACTTATCTATCTGATCGTCTGCCAGAGCGCTGCTGGACTCCAGTTGTTTTGATTTGTCAACAATTAATCGATGTCAGAGTTAAAAGAAAACTTTGTTTGTCTTACAAAAACAAATTATAAATGGCAATATTCATTAACAGGACGCATGCATCATTCTGGAAGATGCTTTCATTTTTTGGGGCGATTAATTAGTGTACCAGCGTTGCGATGTGGTTTGTATCGTTCGTTATAATTGCAAATAAGAAGGATTTTGGTCTCAGGAGCTGAGCCAGAAACCATGCTGGTTTCCAACACCGCAAACCTCGTTTTGGAGTGGAAAAAAGTCGTTTGAAAAAGCTACATATGCTTTTGGGAATGGTTGCTGGTTTAATTAAGCACTCTATTTAGTTCACCTGCACACCTGACAACATGGGGCTGTTTATCCACTGGCTGATTAGATTTTTCTAATTACGCTGGTAATGAAGGGCTCGTTATGTGTTACTACGGTGACAATGGTACACAGGTCAGCGGGTCTATGAGCAAGAACACTTGTGTTATAACCAAACCGGTCGCTGTATTAATTGTCAGTGCTAATGTGAGATACTGGTTTCCAGAACAAGGAATGGGTGGAGTTGTGGAGTAGATTTTCCTTTCACGAGTGCATCTACATTCAAAAAGCATAGTTCAGAAATGAGCTTAATCCTTGAAACTTTGCAGCCCTCTTGGCTGGATCTACAAATAAGAGCATGCAGAGTTTACGGTATGTTCTCAGTTGAGCTGCATATATTCTAAGAAGGTCTCCTGCTTTATATTGGTTGCACATTTGAGAGAAAATAACCTTTTTAAAGTTTGGCTTTTGGTTTATTAATGCCTGTTTAAACCTGGCATTAACATCCCTTTTGTATGTGCGTAGAATCTCAATAGGCTTTGACTGGATTCTGTTTGCACTTGCCACTAAAATTGGTCTCCATTGTGACCAGAGAAGATCTGATTTAAATTTTACACATTAAAAAAAAAAACATTTCCATTTCACTTTCGATAAACAAGGGTTGCTCATTAATGTGTCCAGTTCTGGGACCACACTGAACAGCTTAAAGGAACTGTGGAGGTTCTACTAAGCAGTGGAACAATATGTAAGACTGTTTAACCTTTAGAACTCTTAGGTCAATTCTGTGGGCTTGCAGTTCAACGTACTTTTATTCAATGTAAGAAAAGTCACAGATCATATATTGTCGTTTTCCTAGGCTACTTAAATTTGCTTTCATTAATGATGTAATTATTAACTGAGTTTAGATCTTTGTATGAATTTGATCATTTTTTAATCAAAAATGTATGTTTTTTTGTCTTATAAGGCCTACAAACTCTTTGCAACTCAGAAATCCTGATCAAAAAGGGTCAATCAGAGTGTTTTTCATCTGAAAATGCAAACATTTTGATTAATTGTTTGTAATGATAAGATTGACATGACAGTGCATGTTTATTGCTCTGTCCACATGTTTTCCTGCATACAGACTCTGACTGACCAGAGAGAGGGGGGCGGGGCTAATTATGTCACTGACTTGGGTTATAGAAAAAAATGAGAAGAGTGGGACTGTTTGCTCTATTTCTTTAGTCACACAAATTTCAGAATAAAAGTCCTGAGAAGGTTTAATATGGATACATACATAAGTAACAAAAAATAAAGGATATTCAGGTTGGTATTTATTTTATTTGGATCAGTGTCAAGTATCCTCATCTAATCATTACATGATCTAATGATCAGAGATCATTTACAAAGTGTTTTTATTTCTTATAAGCAAAAAGCAAAAAAAGTTATTTTTTATCAAAATATGGTCAGCTTTTTAAAATCTGATATTTGAGTAGCCTATGATCTACTGAAAATAACAATATCTGGTTTGTGTGACTCTCCCTTTCAGTTTTTGGATGAATAAAAGTATGTGTCTAGAGTGATCTCTGTGGCCTAGAGATCTGAAGGTTAAAGGTTTGAGTATGTGATCAGATTAGTGAAATCCTAATGCTACCCGGTCATCAAAAACATGTTAATACCTGCATTATCCATTATTATACCATTATCTTCTTGGGTGTCTTAGGAAACTCTGAGATATATATATATATATCATGTGAGTACTATTGATTTTGCATTAATTTTTACTACAATTATTTATGTCCAGTCGTGTGATGCCATAATCATACAAAGCCCCTGAAGAACTAGTTAGAGGCTCATTTGAATATTGCACACTTCTGCACTACCACTAGTCCAAAAGCTGAAGGCTGATGCTGCAGTATGAATTAAGGAGACCTACATTATGCGGTTGTGCTGTACGTCAGTACTCTTTAGTGTTGATCTAACTGCTAAACCATAGGCTTGTTATTAAGTATGGATTTGAAATCACTGCATAATAGTCAATAATGCAGTTACAGCACAGGCCTAAATCATTTTGCCCATAGCAGCAGAACATTCGAAACGTGACTATGTCATTACAGCTCAACAAGCAGCTCATTCTCTCAATGAATTTTTACAGCCTTGCCGATGTGCTGTGGTTTACTGATTTGTATTTATTTACTCTGCTCATTTGCGCAGTAAGAACAACGCCCGGCTTACACAATCGATAACTACTCCACACATTAAGATGTGATTGGATGTCTCACCCTCCAGGCATTGTGTCCCGTTTTCTATTTACAGCGTCTTCCTCCATGACATGACCCTGATTCAGACCTCTTTGTGGCACATTGTTGAAAACAGGGCCGTGTAAATGGAGAGGCTTATTTTGCTCTAAGTAAATGTCTTTGTTCACTCTGCTACGGTTTATATGGTTCACTTCTTCTCTGCACTTTCCCTTTTTAAAATAATAATTGATGATATTTTTTAATAATTATTGTTATTTTATCATTATAATAGTCATAGTGTTTTTATTTGGTTCGATTCTGGTTTATGTAGGTCTATGTTTTTTATTTATTCCATTGCATTACTAACATATACAGTGGAATAAGTGGGAGTCATCGCAGTGTTTTTTTGAGTGTTTGAAAAATTGTAATTTTCAAATATGAAAAATATTTCATGTTCAGTATATATTCAAATGGTTTCTGATGTGGTGTTGGTGTGTGGATCTTTCTTCTTCTTTGTAAATTATTTTTTTTTTCCAAGGTGATGGTATGTGCTTACAATCGATGTCTGGGTTGGTTTTCTTCACAGCTTAATGTTGACACTGGCTGTGAGTCCAGTGGGTGGATGGATGGATGGATGGATGGATGGATGGATGGATGGATGGATGGATGGATAGATGGATGGATGGATGGATGGATGGATGGATGGATGGTTGGTTGGATCCAACTTTTACTTGATGCTCCTTTTCTTTTTCTTTTTTTCACTCTACATTTGCACCAAACAAAAAAAATAATGCATTAAATTGCTGAAAAGAATATTTTATCTTTAAGCTCATGAGCTCATCTTCACTCACATGACTATTCACACCATCTGAAATGTTGCCCAGTGGTGTACAAAGCATCACATGCCAGTGTACACACATCTGACTGTTATCATTACACTTCCCTACACTGTAGTTTTGGCTTGTAGTCGGTTCAACCTTGAATAGAGAGAAGCTCTAAAGTCATGAAACTGCAGAAGTGAGAGGCTGGTGTTACTGAGTTGCAGAGCAGGCTGCTAGTTTCTCCGAATCACTTATCCTCTGCACCTCATCCAAATACCAAACTATTTAATGCTTTAATCCCCTTTAAGCCGCACTAAAACCCCAGGTGAGTTGTAGCATCCCCGAAAAACAACAACTGCTGCCATTAATCACGTTAATGTTCGCTATATTTTTAACCCTTGCCATTTATCAGCCCAAGCGAGCATGACAGGGTGGCACACAACCCCGGTGCCCGCTCACTCACGGGAGACTGTTGATTCATAGTCTATCTGTTCGCTGACTCCCCGCTGTTGTGTCCCCTCCCCCTTCCTCCTCCCTCTTGTTCAATTAGGACTTTGGCGATGACGGCTCGCTCTATATTACCAAGGTGACAACCATCCACATGGGAAACTATAGCTGTCATGCCTATGGCTACGAGGAGCTGTCCCAGACCCACGTGCTGCAGGTGAATGGTTAGTAATATAGCATTATTTTCACATCTAATGTTTTACTTGTTTTTTTGTTTGTTTGTTTGTTTGTTTGTTTGTTTTTTGACTAGATGAAGCAGGAATTCCAGACTTTGGATTGTGAAATCCGCAAAATTGGCCTTTGTTGATGACTTTGCAACTTTGAACAGATGCTGTTTTATAAGCCTATTTACGGCTCTGTTATGTTGCCTTTTACAGAGAACTCATGAAAAAGTAAACGATAAGCTCTGTGTTTATCAGCTGCTTTATGGCTGCTTTAAAGCCTAGCACAAATCCCAACTCATTTCCCTGGAATTTGCACCATTGGTGGACATTGGCACGGGAAAAGCTGTGATCACAAAGCCTGGTTGACGTGACATAATCATATTCCTGTAATTAGTCTGGAGGTGATTTCTCCCAAAGTCACATACTTTACTCTTCACACAATTAATATATTCAGGAAATGCATCCTTTCGTGATGTTAAAGGTGCTACCAAAGTATAGTTTACAGGCTTTTAGTGGAAGTATTTGATGCCCAGCCTTCCCTCTTCAACAGGAGCTCCAGGAAATTCCGGCTGTACTGTATGGAAATGAAGATTACCATCTATTTTTAGCCCACTGATTAATTGCTTTTGATATGTGTGCATTCAATACAAAATAGGTGCGGGAAAACATTTTCAATTAACAAGGACAATAAGTGTGATTATGTTTCTTCAGAGGGGGGTTCGGCTAATTGAAAATTGATATAGCTGCATCGGAGACCTTGAGCCGGAAGCAACAGTTTTAGTTTTAATTGGACCCAAAACCTTATTGTCTTTCTCTCCCGCTCGGTCTCTCAGGTGACAATTACTCCACACAATTGCCAGCTTTGTTCTAGTTTTGTTTTTTATTCTAAATGTATGATGTCTGTTTGTCTCTGTTTGCTCTCTCTCTTTCTCATCCACAGTCCCTCCAGTAATCCTGGTCTACCCAGAGACTCAGGCCCAGGAGCCAGGGGTAGCTGCCAGTTTGCACTGCTATGCTGACGGCATTCCCAACCCTAAACTCACCTGGCTGAAAAACGGCCTGGATCTACAGCCTCGTGGCTCCAAGCAGCTCTCGCTCATCGGTCAGTGCCATTCCTCTTCCACTAAACCCTCAATCACTGTCCACAATGAAAGGAAACAGTTAGGGACCTATTTGTGGATATATTTACAATAACTACTGCATTGTAAGCTCATTTTCACGCCCTTCACGAAACTGGCAGTGCATTGTAATTGGCAGCTTTAGGGATGAAAAGTGTGAGACTCCGAGAACAATGTACCATTGAAATGAACAATGGGACTTTTTTTTCATCTAAAACTGAGAAACAGAGATGATCTTTAAAGAGGTCCCTTAAACTAGATAGTTGCATTTGCATGTATGACATTATCTGCACCTTTCAGTTCTTAGGCATTAAGTCAGACATTAAGTTGAGGTAATGATCCAGAGGTTTAGCTTTTGTGAGGAATGCTGTGTTGTAGACTATTTGTGTGATTAGGATTAATGTCTTGTTGCACCATAACACTACCACCACCATGCTTTACAGTAGGTGAAGTAGGGGGATTTACAGGGTCCTCTTTGGCCAAAAGGCTGCACTTTGGATTAATATGTCCTTTATGTATTGTTACAGAACTCATCTACTTGATCAAGTTCTTGGCTTGATTCAAGCCTTTATGTTCTTCCTGATTAAGAATGGCTTCTATTCGATTCCGCTCTGCCATGAATCCCATTCTTGCTCCGTGTAATTGGGATGTTGTCCCTGGGTTAAAATTCCCACGGTGACATATGTGTCGCAGACTTTTTTGAAAGATGTGCAGCACTTTCTCATTGACTTTGATTCATGAAGTCGCTAAGTGACCCATACTGAACCTCCTGGACGCAGCACAGGGCAGCTGAACGAGTGAACATGTGACCTCAATTACAAAATGCTGGTGTGTTTGGTCCCCGAGACAAACCATTTCACCTTTTCCGACACTTTAGTATCATATATCACATTTAATCTCATTTCTAGAACGAAATGATAAAATGCACATTATGAAATGATTATGACAAATGTGTTACACTGGATTTTAACCCTAAAATATTTACAGAAAACATCATGTGACATCTTTACCGTAATAAGTTAATGTTTCTACGCCGTGGGATTGGTTGTTGAATATCTGGGTAATAGGGCCTCACTTTTTCATGGCACTGTATATATTCTGACTATAGGATTTTTATGTGAGCTTTGAAACAGCGAGTTTTCTTCAATGAAGAGAGTGTGTTGTGTTTACATCCCACGCCCCTCTGATTGCACCGACAGTTTAATGAAGCGTTTAGCCACAGCGAAAGAGTCCAAGACCCACACAGCTTTTTCAAGCACCCTGAGATTACACTTACAATTTCCATTGTTATTCAAGCACTTGATTGCCAGTCAACAATCCCCCTCCTCCAGTGTACCCATCCAACCTTTGCACTGTGGGAGTGTGTCTGCAAGGATGATGATAACATAAGCAGCTGCCTATGAGCAACCCAATGTACTGTGGGCAGCCATGTGGGCCCTTTTTAAAGGGTCTTTCAATTTCAGCAGGACCTTGGCGGAGCATCGTTTATGGAGCACCACCCTCATTAGAAGCCACTTTATTGGCTGTGCGTGGGTCATTACTCACTGTAATAGGCAGTTATCGACGTCAGATGCTTGAGGAGACTGCGTGGGTTTCTTAGAGTTCTGTATGAAAATGAAGGCCTTTCAATTCGGGTCCACTGACTGGGTAAATGTGAGTAAATGGCCATTTTCAAGTAGCACTGCAGGGCAGAAACATGGGTTGGTATTTTCTATATTTATTCAGCTTCTTCCATGTGCTGTTGTGAATGTACAGAACTCAGGGCTGCTTTCTCAGACAGAGATTGAGGCTGGTTCTTGACCCAGGGTTAATAGATGTTATATTTGCTACAACCAGCCAAATATATAAATAAACCCTCTCAAACTGGTCCCAGCGGTGGGGTGAGTTTCCACTTTCTCTTCACATTGTTATTATGTCCCAGTTCTTTGTAAGAGAGTTTCCAATTAACTAATTAGGTAATTAAATGTAATTTTTGTATTATTTTTAAATAAGTCTAGTAGAAACAAATGCATTGTCTAAACAAACGGGCAGCCGTGGCCTGGTGGTTAGCTTTGTGACTGAAAGTTTGCTGGTTTGTGTGTGTGTGTGTGTGTGTGTGTGTGTGTGTGTGTGTGTGTGTGTGTGTGTGTGTGTGTGTGTGTGTGTGTGTGTGTT